>RHGJ01000021.1:0-309865 GCA_005281535.1 Taphrina confusa | reverse complement strand
TGTAGGATCATAGCTGCACACATAAAGTCTGAGCGGGCGTTCATAACAACTGGTCTGACGACATTTTGCAGCGATATATGACCTGCTCTACGCCATTCCGCTAATTGCGTGCTATGATGATTTGGAATGTTACCTCAATTCTATATCCAGTTCAAACTGCTCAGCAGCTCGACGAAATGCAGCCTTCATGGATGTGGATTGTGTGTGAGGATCGTTCTTCAGTATGACGCCCAGCACTTCCTGTGCGATCCGCTTATTCTTACTTTCGATCGCAGCATTGAGTAGAGTGATGCTAATTGTTTCCCGCTTAAGACCACTGATGATAGACTTTTGGTACAATCGTAGAGCCGCTGATAACATACCGGCGCGAACCAATCCTGAAATCATAGTATTATAGGCTCCAGAGTCTGGAGCGATGCGATCTCTCCGCATAGAATTCCACATTGAAAATGCAGCGTCGGGGTCATTAGCCGAAAAGTACGCTCTCAACAGTATTTCATAAACCAGCACAGTTCTGGCAACATTATCGGTCTTCATCTGCTCAAGCCATTTCATGGCTTGTGCGAGTGCCGCCTTTTCAGGAGGCTCGCTGCTTTGTCTATAACTTTCTAACTTCCTCTTTGGAAACAGAATTGCTTTGATTATAGTAGTATACAGGTGCGCATTGGGTTGAATTTGTTCTTTAGACATCTGTGACAAGACTGATTCTACCTTCTTCACAAATTCCGTCATTGAAGGTATGCGCTCGGTGTAGTTATCAAGTAGTATAGCATAAGTTGCCACGTCTCTCAGCTTTTGTGATTGCATGACACTTCCGATCAGATTGGCTTTCTCTCGGTCACCTTCCCGCAAAAATGCTTTCAGAAGCAGATTGTAAGTGGTCGCGTCGGGCTTCATGCCAGCCGGAGTCGCTGTATTTTTTACAAATTCCCATGCCGAGGCAGCTCTTCTGTTATTGACCAGTCCCTTCACAATGGTGTTGCAAGTGATGGTATTGGGTAGAGATTTCTGTGTCCTCGTCATTGCTTCAAAACTTGATAAAGCTTCATCTACTGTACCGCACGAGAAGTAGGCATCAATCAGTGAGGTATACAAGACTGTGTCAGGCACACAAGACTTCTGTATGATTGACCAGAGGGCTTTGACATCGTCGAATCTGCGCATATGTCCAGCATGCAACAGAAGAGCATTCCACAAGCTCAGCTCAACACTTATATTTGCAATTAGCATATCCTCAAGAATTTTGCGTGTGCTTTCTGGTCGCCCAATTCGCAGGAATCCTTCCGCGAACTTGTGATAAGATACACTAGTCATGGGTGTTGTATGTTTGAGTGTTCGAGCATACATATTTTGAAGTGCATCAGCTTGGAATCTAGAGATCAGATTATCAAGACCAGCGAGGAACTGACTAGAGTTTGGCTGCAGATCCAAAGCCTCCCAGGTTGACAAGACCTCATTGACGCTGTCACTTTCTGCAGTTGAGAGAGAAAATTGTTTCATAAGCGACTCAAGATTTTGATTGGCCTTCGGAGGCCTCAAAGGGCTGAACAACTTACGAAGTCCCTCTATGGGTGAAGCAATTGCTGTATCTGCTCGCATGCAAACCCAAGCAATCAGCACGACCATTCTGGTCTCGTGAAGTCGCGCATCAGTAGTACCGTCCTTGACGATGGTTTTCCACGACCCCCAGACATCTAAGATGTCCTCGAAAAGACGAGCTTGTAGCAAATCACGAAAGACTCCATCGACTTCCCGTTCAGTGGCCCGCCTCGCTTGTAATTTCTTGTACACCTCATTTCTGATGAACGTCGATTGTGCAGATGCAGATACCATCTGTCTCTCTTCGGCTGACGCGTCAGCAGGAGCTTTCCGTTTTTCACGCGATATGCTGAAGTGTTTTAGAGCTTCGTGTATAGGAATGTCCTCTTGATGCCTCGGAACTTTCGAAACTGCAGAATCCACGGAAGTCCGCGGCCCAAGCAGCGTAGTGCTGCGCAGGGAAATTGAATGGCGACTAGTCGCTGATAGTGATCGTCTTCCGAGCTTCTGGTATTGTGATAGAGCATTTTGACAACGGGCAAAAGGCAGGGCTCTCTCCAGTCGTTTCACACTTGCTGGAGGCATTATGCCGGATCTAGACAGAAATACGCGGTCTATGCCATTACAGATGATCTTACATGGCTAGCCATCATCAGATACTCGATTAACATGATTAGAAAATACTACCAGATCAGTTTGTCGTTGTTTCGTCGTGGTGATTTCCTCGCACTGACCTCAATCTAGAAATGTACAATCAAAATTATCGCGGCTCCACATGACGATTCGACAATTCGTCGGACTTGCATCTCAGGTCAGCAGTATGTATGCAAAATCCGAGCAACTACGCTAAAAGCTTGAGCATATGTGCTTGAGGCTGGGGGAAGTACCCTAATGACTTCCTTGCTGCCAGATGATGTGAATCGCTATACAGACAAGGAGCTGGCAAGCCTCTATCCATCTGATCTAAAGCTTATACTTGTTCAAACCATCTTTCGTCACGGAGAGCGAGCGCCGGTACGTGTACGTCTCGAGAATGCCGGCATCCCACGTCACTTCAATCTCTGTGATCACGTATCCAAATTCCAAGCTGCTGTGAAGCAAGTCGATGGTGCAGGCAATTCGACTTGGGGTACATTGCCATATGTTCGAATAATCGAAGAGATGGATGCAAAGGGCAAGGCTCAAATGGCCTCGCCCGATGCGAGTAAAGGCACTTGCCTCTTGGGTGAGTTGACGGATAAAGGAAGAGCTACTACTGTTCATCTCGGCGAACGACTACGGGATCTTTACGTGGCTAGATTGGGATTCGGTCGCCAGATCACTCACGCGGACGAAATTTACTTGCGTAGCTCGCCCATGCCACGAGCACTCGAGAGTCTACAACAAGTCTATTCGGGACTCTTTCCCCAAGGTTCACTAAATAACCTCAACGAACCAATTCAGATCAGACAACGGAACTTTACCGAGGAGAATCTGTTTCCCAATGAGGGCATGTGTCCAAGACTCAAGCAATTGAGTGTGGAATATGCAAAGAAGGCAGCTGACGAGTGGAATCCTATTCTGGTGGGACGAGTGACGGATATTCTTGGCCGCTATGTCGAAAAACCAGTCAGGGTCGATGGCAATCCACGATTATCGGGACTGATGGACACCATCAATGCCACTCGCGGCAATGGCCTGCATGTGCCCGACGAGCTGTTAGACCCTGAGATGCTGGACACTATGCACAAGGCGGTCGTGTCCGAGTGGTTTGGTGGATATCTTGCCGACGAAACATATCGTCGTCTTGGCGCTGGCAGGATATTGGGGGATTTCAAGGAACAAATCACACAAGTGATTCGAGGTGGACCCCTCAAATTTGCCCTCTATGGTGCGCACGACACGACACTCGGCGCGATATTGGCATCCATCGGTGGCTTCGACAACGAGTGGCCGCGATTCACTTCACATATCGCCATAGAGACGTTTGAGCGGAGGACGACTGGCTTCCTCGGTTTATTTAGTGGTCGTGAGCATCTAGTCCGCGTCCGGTACAATGACAAGGTCGTTTCCGTGCCCGCCTGCCGAGATCCAAGGATGTGTACCCTCAAGGAGTTTTCAGAGATGGTAGACAAGCTGACACCGGACGATTGGCAGGAGGAGTGTCGCATTAGATGATCAGGAAATTCAATCAGTCTTGCAGATTAGCATTCTAGAATTTTTGCATGTATGATAGACCACGAAAAAACAGACGAAAAGGGCGGGACAAGAGTCAAAGGATCAAGAGTGCAGACGATTCCTGTGAATAAAAAGTGTCATCATTGTAATTATATTGTCTAACAAACTCTATTTTGTTTTCAATTGTCTCTTGACGCGGCTGAACATGCCAACGCGGGGATCCGTTATAAATTGATATATGACATAAGACCAACTGTTGTGCGAAGGCAAGTCCTCGTAAAATTCTGACGCAATGTTTCGGAGTGCTGGTAATTTTGTCCATGCAATGTATGGAAAGTCGTGATGCTCGTTGTGGTAGCCGACATTGTACGTCACAGCGTTCAGGGATCCATAGTAGGAGTAGGTCTCGGCTGGTGCATCTTCGTTCGCCAGAGACTTTTCGAATACGTAATGTTCGGCGATGAAATGACCGGCGCAAGGATGTAATGATCCCGCGAAGAACGAAGACAGCAACAGGTACAACAGAGACTTCCAACCACAAAATGAGACTAGACAGTAGTCGAAAGCAAGTTGGGTGAAAAGGTTGGTGAAGTGTAGCATTGTAAAAGGCATCGACTTGACCATCATGGGTCTGATGGCATAAAAGAATATCTGAAACGTAGCAAAGAATGCTTTGCCCAGTACGTTTTGTAGAAAAAGTGCCTCGAATCGTGTCGGAAGGTCAGTG
This sequence comes from Taphrina confusa, assembly GCA_005281535.1. Classification (NCBI taxonomy): domain Eukaryota; kingdom Fungi; phylum Ascomycota; class Taphrinomycetes; order Taphrinales; family Taphrinaceae; genus Taphrina; species Taphrina confusa. The sequence goes on along the minus strand of RHGJ01000021.1, from coordinate 305,442 downwards.
TCGATACCGTCCACGCCGAGATGCTTATGATGGTCCAAATGGTAGGGCCTAAAGGCCGCTGAATATGGCAGACCGATAGGCAGATTGGCTAATATAGCAAAATAGCGGTTTGCAATTGTGCTTTTAAATGCTAGATTGTGGGAGATTTCGTGTATAGCGAGAAAGATGTTTTGATTACACGTCCCACCAATCGCATAGGCAGTCAAGAGGAATTGCCATGACCAGACAGGACTCGCTCGCAGAGCGAAAGCAGCCGAGAATTGTATGGCGAGCACTAGAAGGACTGCATATTTCGTCAGGGGTTCCGGCCCACACAGCTTGCTGACTTCAGGATATTTCGACATGATGGCTTGTCTACGCGTGCGATGAGGCTCCTCGGTGTATGACCAAAAGAAATTCTTTTCGAGCTCCATGGCTTCTGTGCCCACGATGGTCTCTTTCGTTGTTGTCGCCATGTTGACCTGGGAGTCCCTCAGTGGTGGTGTTGAGGAGTGGTACGGCAGAATCGATGGCACTCTTGACGTTCTGATATGGGAGATTAGAGGCCGAGACGCGTGAAGAAAGCGGTAAGGAGCAGAAACGTGTGTTGCAGGATGACTGAACGGGAGTTATTAAGGACAATCACGACCGGATTACTGTATAGGTTTCACAATTGTATACAATTGTTCGAGAGTAAGTAGAGCATGGAAAGGATTGAGAGGGAGAACCAAATCTGAAATGGGGCGCGTGCAGTTACAGATTGACACGAGGAAGGATCCCAACCGGTTGAACTTCGGTCATAGTATTCCTACCATCCATCCTCCAACCAACCAAACAACCAACCAACCAACAATTTGTTCAGCTACTCGCTCGGGACAGTAACTACCTACTACAGCTCATCTTTACAAGTATGTGAAATTGGTCATCACTAAATCTGTGTTGATACATGCTGGCTAGTCCACAACCCGCCATCGCTACAAAAATTTCTACTTCGGTGTTTGCACTACATCAGCCAATACTAAAGAACTGCCATGGGCCTCTCAAGTCCAAACCCAAGTCCGTGTTTGTTTGTCTTGTGGATGATTAAAGAACTTTGTAGATCAGTCTCAGTAGACTGAATTGGCATCAGCGCATCGTCGTTACCATCGATCTTCTGACCCCCAAATTCATACTTCGCTGTGATCGTGTCCTGGTCTTCCTCCTCTTCCTCTGTTATGGTCAAATTCCTCTCAGACTCTTCTGGTATAGGATATCCAATAGTGAAGGAATCTGGACTGCCAATCATAATACCCGGTGTTTCCTCCTCCTCGTCCTGTATGAATTGAAACCATTTGACTTCGAAACCATCGCGTGGTACCATGATAATTCTGGGACTGGACCATTCAATATTCCACATATATAAAGCGTTGTTCTCGCTGATTGTCGAGCCCTGACAGGTGAAGACCAGACTACCTATTTCATTCGGTACCCATCGGACAGTCTTGACAGGATTCGAGTTGACCAAGATCGCGACTGGGGAAAGCTCACGCAGCGACCACAACCACAGAGTGGTAGGCATGCTTTCACATCTGCTCACCATGAAGTAGCCATTTGGGCTAAAAGAGACAAGTCCGACGCCTTGCCTTGGTGTGTCATCGCCGACCGCATCCCTCATGTAAGGAGGAGAGATTGGCTGATCAGCCAATTCATACCTAGAAGTCTGGCCGTAGCTTATCTGTCTCCATACGAGCGTGCCTTGGCTCCTCACGGTCGGGACGTGTGTAAGTTCGATACTGGGCGAGAATGTCATATTGTTCAGCAACCTTACCTTGTTGTCAAATGAGCCGACTGCAAGGTATTCTGATGTCGGAGACCAAGTGATACTCTTGACACCAAGTCCAGTTTCATATGCAGCGAAGGTCCGAATCAGACGGCCATCAGGCGTGTAGATCAAGACTCGATAGTCAATCATATTTTCCCACACTGCTATCCACTTCCCATCTGGACTCCACTGTACACCCTGAGCATCTGAGGTTGCCACTATGAATGTCTTAACTACCCGCCAGCCAGAGGAAGTGGTGTCCAGGATCGCTAGGTTATCATGCGAGGTTCTTTGTAGTAGTGCAGCTTGACCAGGTCGAGGCTCTGATCTGTAACTGATTCCTTTTTGTGAGAACTTTGGATCGGGTATGATGCTTCCAGACGAGCTCCTGATGTTCCAGACCGTCAATTTTAGCTGAAAATCCGCCCAGATGAGAACTTCGTCTCCAGATGCAGACCACTCGACTTGACGCACTCCACCAAGACCTTCTGTTATGTGTATGTACAATTCCTCGTCGTCCATGTCGTAAATCGCTACTTGCTTGCAATCTGCTACAAGTAATTGTCGATGACCGTTCGTGTTTGATTTAGACCACAGCACATGATTTATGCCACTGCCGAACGAAGCGTCAAGATTTATTACGCGTTTTATCGATAAAGAATTTGTTGAACGAACAATGATTCGCAATGGTAGGAACACAGTTGCGATGAAAGTATCGCATGTAGTTGAGGGAATGGTCCCACAAGGGATTAAAGGTGTGAAATCCATACACACCTGGTTTATGCTGCTACACAACCGGCGAACGTGGGTCTATATGATCTAGCAGCGATGATTTTGTCGTCCAGCGAGTCGTGATAGGATAGAAGCGATCAAAGCTCATGGCCAATCTGTCATGAAATTTGCATCTTCGTATTGGATGCATGTGTGGAGATCAAAACAACAACGACGGACTTTCAAGCAGAGCTCCTCTGGGTTCGGAGCTTCCGTGCACAATATTTGTAGCCTTTATGATGCTTACAGAATGTCGATTTCTTGACACGATTGCATGGATATACAAATTGGACCTTGTGTACTATTATATATCATGCTTATGCTAATGATGTGTCGTGATCAATGGTTCAAATCCTCGTAAATGTTGGTGACACTTGACTCGGGCACACTAGGATCCGCCCAGCCGCGCCCCTTGACTTTCGTCAAATCTTCGGTGGTCACCTCACGAGTGGAAAAGTATCCGGCATTAATTTTCGCCTCAATTTCTACTTTGGAGTCCTCAGGGATCAGTTCATCGGGGAGTTCTACGCGCTCATGTACGTCGATTCCGGCACCTACGATAGCGTCGTACTTCATGTTTGACATACTCAGCAGTCGCTAAAGATTAGCATTGATGAGCAAGAGCATTTGTGATCGGACTTACATCAATCTTCTTGATCCCGAGCCACAGAAGGATGTCTGGCATTAATTCCTGCCATCGACAATCACGCAGTCCAGCTACCTTCTCGGTTGCGGAGAAGTACTGGCTGGCAACATCTCCTGTTCGTTTCCGTAAATTATAAACCAGGTACCTTTGAGGTTAGCTTCAGTCAGAACAGGCTTGCAATTGCATACTTTAAAACTTCACCTAGAGCGCGACCTTCTTTTCGGAAATACACAACCACTCCTGCACCACCCGCTTGTGCCTCTTTAGCACATTCCTCTATGCCATAGCACAAGTATGGACGGCATGTGCAGATATCTGACATGAATACATCTTGAGCTTGTCAGCGGAATACAGAAGAATTTTCTGAGATTGCGCAATACCTGAACCATTGCACTCGTCATGGACACGACACGCTAGACGGACGCTTTCGTCGGACAACCTTGCCGGATCTCCAAATATGTAAACTGTCAGACCACTTCAAAGTTAGTGACGCGCAGGACTGTGGGTAGTATACTACCCTATAGGAGGCAGAAAGACTTTGATATCTGCTCGTGTGATCAGTTCTGGATACATGCCTCCGGTGTATTCGAAACTACGACCGTGTCAGTCAGTAAGCAGGGTCTGTCAGCAAATTACCCACAGACTCCGTCTCAAGGTTGATTCTTCGACGCCGAAACGTTTGGCTACTCCAGGTAAATACCAGACGGGATCAACTGCCACCTTGGTAACGGCCATCTCTCCCTTGTCGTTCAAGATGACCTTACCGTCAGGCACGAGCCGACCAGCTTTGACCGCCATTTCCATTTCAAGCAAGCTCAACTTAGCTCGAGTGATAGAGATGGTAGGACGAATATCAAGACTGTCCTCACCGGCCATGAGTTTCGAGTATAGACTCGGTGCCTCGTGACCCCACGGATCCATGGCGACAATAGCTTCGGGATCAGACCAGGCAGGCTGGGGACGGAAATCGACTACTGGATGAGTATTGGTAAAGTCCGGTCGATGATTGAACGGTATGCCGCCTGAAGCATTTGCAAGCGCATAGTAGATTGAATAGCTGCCTCCGTGTGCTCCAATAGCATTTCTCCTTCCAATGGTAGATGCATGACGGGACACGATGATAGGACTACGTATGTCAGTGCGTGCAATGCAGAATGAAGTGTCCTTTGACTGCTCACCCTCGTTCCTGTGGGTCTGAATGTCCCCACTCGATTGGTATTGGTCTCACGTTATGCTGTCCAGGAAAGGTTGTTAAGATGACTCGTTTACTGAAGCGCTCATCACTCGCTCCTGGTGCTTCATACTCGATTGACTTGTCCATGTATTCAGGTTGACGTTGAACACAGATATTGTGCGCGTATATGCTGGACGGAAAGTCTCTCGAGATTGGTATGGATGCTAAGGACACGAGTCTTAAGGATTGATAGCAGGCATACGAGCTACTTGTCTATGACCAGCACGATACAACAGTGCTTCACGCATGAGAGACGAAGCCGGGTAATCTGGAATCGGGATGTTGTGCGCACCTGGTTGTGGAGGTCGGAGGCTTGTGTGGGCTGCGCTGAGAGTCAGAGTGGAGGAAATAGATAGTGGAGGAGCTCTTCATCTATCCTCCGTTCGTCTGTGTCGGATCGTCGTGTTCTGAAAACGATAAATCGCGGACAGTGGGAAATCTAGAACCTGGAAATATATTGATATTACGTGCAAACAATTGTATTTCAGGACGTGATATAGATTGCCCAAATAGAAGCTATAGTATTATCCACACAGTCTCTCGAGCACACAACTACCAGGTAGTGTCGAAGAAAGGGAGCTCAAGTACCACAGACATGGGAAAACGCAAAAGTAGTAGCAAGCCTGTTGTCAAGGCTAAGGTCAAGCTCGACACGACCTTTGACTGTTTGTTTTGTAATCACGAGAAGTCAGTCGCAGTCAAAATGTACGAGCTCGCACACGCATGAGGATGATATCGTCGTCGTAATATCATGATGAAGTACTGACGCCTTCTCTAGCGATAAGAAATCATCAATCGGAGACCTGCACTGCAAAATCTGCGGTCAGGGCCATCAATGCCGAACGGACGCTCTGAGCCAGCCGATCGATGTCTACTCAGACTGGATCGATGCTTGCGATGAGGTCAAGGACAAAGGCGGCATCCCGCAGGCGCTAGAATCATACGAGGAGGAATGATGGATCAATCTGGCAAAGTCTGATCAAGTCTAAGGAGATGTGTATATATTACTAAGGACTCTATCGGCGGCATTGCTTTGCGCAGCATGGCATGGTTTTATGTACAATAGTGGGTGCATTGGCATAAGCGATCAGGCTGCTACTCGCTATAGTAGCGATCCCCGAAATCACCAAGGCCTGGTACGATATAATTCTTGTCGTCTAGCTTCTCGTCAATGAAGGCTGTCACCACTGGAATGTCAGTCCATAAGGCATCATGTGAGTTGCGAGGTATTTACCTCGAAGCTTGGGAAAGTTCTTCTTGAACGTCGCGATTCCTTCTGGTGCAGAAATCAGATTCAAAAAGATTATACGTTCCTCCGGAACTCCCCTTTCACGCTGTGGTATGTTAGTGATGACGATCGTCGCTGCAAATCTTGGACTTACCAGGACATCTACAGCCTTGATGGCACTTCCACCTGTAGCAAGCATCGGATCGAGCAGAAAAACCCAGCGGGAAGCTATATCTTCGGGCAATTTGGAATAGTATAGTTTAGCTTTAGCCGTTTCTTCGTCCCGTTGAATCAGAATCTTCCCGATGCGAACACTTCTACAACAATCCCTGAGACCTTGTTCCATGGACTCGCCTGCACGCATAATTGAGACGCCGCAGATTTTGCCCTCGAATGTGACGCCCTTGTAGTCATTGCCGGTGGCAGTCGAGACGGTCTGTTCAATCACGGGCAAATAATTCAGACCCTCTTCAACTAATAACCTGATAATTCTGTTGGAGTAGAAGATAAAGTCGCCCCTTCCAGTGTTCTTGTCGCGAATAGTGGTCAGCAGGGCTATCAGTTGCTGAGTCTGATTGAGGACATTGACGTTTTCGTGAGTCGTGCCATTAGAGATTGTGGCTGCCTTGGCATCAACCGACATGCTTTCGAACAGACTTTTCGATTCAAAGGAACGATACAATGGATTCTGTAAATTCTAAGATTACAGGGCCCTACTGACCTGCAACAGGGCGGTCTCAAGAAGAGAAAGGTCATTGATAGGGAGAAGTGAGAGGGCAAGAAGGAGAGTTTCGAGCATCGTCAGTGGAGGAGTGGCTTGTGCGCGCTTCCAGCTGCAGTGCTCTGCAATTGGGACAATTGGACGAATATGAAGCAATTGCAAGGATGCTTCAGCTTGCTCAATCATCAATTCTTGCTCTAGGAGAGCTTGCTATGTCCATTTTCACAACTATATACTTATAGTACTTGTGGATTCATATGTACAGCGCAATCATAGATTTGTCCCCGCCAATTTTTCTGCAACCTTGTCCAATTCTTTGATATCGTCATTCTTATCACTTTTGGTCGGAGCTTTTGCGAGTTTCTCTGCTTCAGTCCCTCCCTCAGTGATCATCGACTCCTTCTGAACAAGCTTGTGAAGCTCCGTAAGATCAGAACTCCATCCACAGATGCTGGCAAGCTCCATGACACCATCGTCGCACGTACCGAGCTGCACGACGTCCAGAGCGCGAGTAAAATTACCCACTTCTTCTAGATTGATGAGTACCCGAGGGCAATCAAGTTTCGTGCGATCAGGCAAAGAAGCAAAAGGTTGCACTTGTAATGATGTTCCAAGGACGATGAGTAGATCGGCCTTCGGAAAGTCCTTCATCCGGTCGAAGAAGAGATCGGGAAGCCCTTCGCCAAAAAAGACAATGTCTGGCTTGACTAAGGACTTACACTTGCTACATCTTGGTATCCCCTTCTTCTTGATGCTTTCCTCCGTACTTTTCTGGTCGGCTTCTTTGCCACACTTTGGAGAGATGCAATGATTGCCAGCGAATGAGCCATGTGCTTCGACCAATTTATCTTCCGGAATGCCAGCACGGCGTTCGAGTGTATCAATGTTTTGTGTGAAGCATCGAAGTAGCAGGCCCTTCTCATGCAACAGACGGATGAAAGAATGAGTCAATGTCGGGCGAAAGTTGCCAGGATATAGTTCATGAGCGAGTTGATAGAATGGTTCAGGTCGCCGACGGAAAAAGTCAATATCGAAGACTTGTTCGGGATAATCCAGGTTCAATTTCTTCAAATTATGATATAGTCCAGTCTTCGGACTTCTGAAGTCTGGTATGCCAGCCGAAGTGCTGATTCCGGCACCAGCGCAGATGACTATGTTCTTGGTTGAACCATTTTTTATGAGCGCCCCGATTTCATCCAAGGACATGTCATGCTCTTTCGGAAGTCGCGCAGGCAATTTGTTCTGCATTCACCCTAGCTTAGACTGTGAAGCAGAGCAACTTGATCTGATTTACGTTCTCCCAGCGGTGGCCATACACTGACCAGAGTAGAGACGTTAGAGTTGCGAACGGTCGAGGAGGTTGAGGAAGGATTTTAACTTTCTCTTTCTCCGGGAGGAAACTCTGATTTGTGGAGTTGTCCCGGAATCTCAGCCCCACAATCAATCTGGAAATTATCGCGCTTCTTGTTTGTGCGCATATTCTTTTGCGATGAGTCTTCAGTTTCTGCTCTTGTGCTAGCGATTCAATTAAGTTGCTAGCTATCAGAGCCGTCAGGCATCATGTCGAGAGCTGAGCCTGTAATCCTCAGTGGTGTTACTTGAGTCCATCCGCCAATAGCCAACACTATACACAAGTTGAGACGAAAGAGCTGCTCGCGATGGCCATCAATCAAACAAGAACACCTTTGAAGTATAGTTATGGCAAGCGCAGGAGATATACAAACACATCGAATCTGTCGTGGGATGAGACAATTGACAGGGATCCTGTGCAGTCAGCTCAGCAAACGACTACAGAGACTGCATCGATAGTCGCACGTCCACTTGCTATAATTGAGAGCAGCGAAGCACCAGACGAAAAAGAGTTCAGATCACCTATCTCAAATCGCAAAAAATCAGCTGTGCTGCATGACGTTTATGACTTCAAGATCAAAGACGAGAAGGCCGACGCATTGAGATCATCAAAAAAACAGCCGGCGAGATCGTCGACCAAAAACTACAATAGACATGAATCCGTGGATGAACATACCCCTACGAAGCGTAAGGGACATTTGAACTCTGTGCAGCATGCTCCGGCAACGCGCAGCTCACCACGCAAGATCATCAGTCCAACAACACATAAATCTGCGTCAACCCTAACTTCAACAGGTAAATCTCTCGACAAAGGGAAGGCAAAGGATCTATCTCTTCTACATGCTATCTCATCAGACACTGCGACCAGTGTGAGCACAGAAGTGCAATCAGCTATAGACTTGGCTATGGCAATTTCGAATTCGAAATATGATACTGCTCGCAAAAACGAAGATCTCGATCAGGGACGAGTAAGTCAATTCGCTTACAAGACTCGAACACCTCGCTTTGTGGCTCAGAGATCTCCAAAGTATAATCGGCCACTACTCAAGCAGAACTCGCAGCTCGAAAGCAGTGATACGTCTGCTATAGTTCCGGCGATTAATGCAAATTCAGCAGTGACGAGCATAGTGCCCGACATCAGCGTCGATCTCGAAATTGATCTCGAACCCATCACAAGAACACAGACTCCAGTATTGCGCGCGCCAACCTTGTCGAATACACCACAACCATCTCCTCAGCGTATAGACATAAGTGACCCTTTCGATATCGATTCGCGCATTCCCCGTAGCTCCATACAAAAGCCTCGGCGACTATTACAAGCTCTCAAGAGAGCCAGACCTGACACACATTTCAAAAGTAGAGAGGTTCCTGACTCGGAAGAGGAGTCCCAATCTTTGGGCAAGTTGCTCGAATCTGCTGAAAGTAATTTATATGATCAATCACAAAGAAGCGAAGCAGATGTGGATGCGACAGAGCAAAGTACACAAATGACAGTCGAGAATGACAGCCCTCCCTTGGTTGAACAAACATCGCAACCAACCAGAATGACCTACTCAAAGCAACGCAGCTTCCTTCTCGATGTACCGGCAAGCGAAGCTGACGGCGATCAATTCCTCGTGCCTCGAGCACCTAGTCCTGTGGTCAACACTGATGACGATGACAGTGGTGACGAAACTCCGGCTGTAGCCATCAAGACTTTGCACGAACTGAGACAGGGTGGAGAAAACAAGAGGTTTATTGGCGAAGCGTCCTATTTACTGGAAGGCCTCGACACGACTCACACTATCCAATCAACCTTGATCGAGTTGGCACACAAGCTTTCATCAAAGGATTTTGCCAAGAAATTTCGTGCGGCGGATCTAGACGAGACTATATGGAGGTCATGTAAGAATGTGGATGACCCGTTGTCACTGTTCTGTCTCATGGTCATCAGTACTATCCTCCTGCAGATGTGCGATTCTGCAAAAATCTCCCACAGTCAAGCAGCCATCTTGACGCGAGCCATCGCGTACCCCAAGGACATCAAGGATTACGCCATGGATAGATCCATCAAGGCAAGCAGGATGAACAAGTCTGCCGTGATGGAGTTGCGCTCAGAAGTCGCCAAGTCGGAAGCATTCTCGGGCTTCGAAAAGAGTTATCAGTTATCACCCAGACTGCTGGCTCTCATCACACTCAATCTATGTCTCTTGAATGGTCTTGATGGACACAGATTTGTAGACGCCATACTCGGCATTGTCGCGGACTACGCAGTCGTATCGAGTGCTCAATTGGTAGAAATCCAAATGATCTCATCCATCCTCGAACAACTCCAGCCCAGTCTCGTGGTACAGTCGGGACAAAACAAGCTCGAATCCCTCACTCACCTTATGGTCGCTACACTGTCCATCGAGGACCCTGTGGGCACGAGCAAATCTCTGGCTCTGTGTAGCTTTTTTCGATGCTTCATCAGTCTCGTCAACATTGCCGCAACCATGTCTCACATGCTATCCAACGTGGCCGTCATCGATCCATTACTAGGGTACGTCGTACAAACATGTACGACCTGTAACGAGCTGGATCCGCCTGATGAATTGGCACTTTGTCTCGGTCTACTAATCTGCTTGGCCGAAGAATTCGACGTTGCACGAAAGGTCCTGCAAAAACAGAGTGAGTCCTGTCATTTCATCCATGATTCTTCGTCTGATTTCTCACTAGTGGAACATCTTAATTTGTTGGACATCATGAAGCATGTCATGAATATTGTAAGAGTTAACTTGTATCAATTGAATGGACTAATTAACCATGGCAGGTGGCATGGAGAAGCATAGGCGGCTATATCGCACTGCTACAATATCATTCGTATCATGAACAGCTCGTTTCAAACGACTTGGGTGACCAACATACCCAACAAGAGCGTAAAGCACTGAAGGAAGGACTCGAATGTTTACTGGACTCTAAAGAGTTTGTTGAGGACAATAATTTCAGAAGCAAACTCACAGCAGATCTGAAATCAATTCTGTGAGGGACAGATGCTGTGTCAACAAAATTACATCTATTAATATTTCAATTCGATATCATGATGGTCGATGAATGCTTACTATGGAAAATTGGTATTTTGTTGTGCATTACTTCAACAGTCGTGATTGACAATCTTAACACTACTAATTAAACTACAATACGCATTAAGTATTACTATTCTCTTGCGGAGATATTCTTCAAGCCCGTGGAAGAGCTGGAGCAAGCTCTGGACCGTCCACATATGTTGATTGTGCTCCAATGCCAGACCCAGAGTGAGCTGCACTCTGACCATAGCCAGAGTGAGTGCGGTCCGTCTGACTATACTCTGCTTGTGATCCACTGGTGGTATATGCTGCGTTGGCCGAGCCAGAGCTCGTGGTAGGGTACGTCTGTGTGTTTGATCCGACACCGCTCGTTGTGTAAGCTTGAGTGTTGCTTGCATACCCAGAAGTGCTGGTCACTCCAGTAGGATACCCGGAACTGGAAGATTCATGGAATAAACCAGTTCCAGCTGAGGACTGTGCTCCCACTCCGGTATTCTGGTCCTGTGAAATAGCATAGCCTTGATTGTACGCGGATGAACCACTTTGTCCATAGCCAGTGTCCTGGGCAAGACCCCCTTTGCTATAGGATGAACTGATTCCGGTTTGGCCGGTGCTGGAATATGCATAGGGAGCGGACTGACCGGCGTTAGTGCTGTCAATCGTTGAACGCCCTTGTGAGCTACCAGCATTGGCATTAGGGTGCTCGCCACCATTGACTGTAGCCCGTCCATGATTTGACTTTCTGGTGATCTCCTTCGGTTTCGGTATATGGCTTGACTCACGACCGGCACCAATTGAGAACATTGGTGAATGCCAGTCTTGGCCTTCTCTTGCTCGTCTCTTCATGTCGGTGGCGATGTTGGATGAGACACCTCCAGCCAATTTGACGTCCTTGAACATTGTGCCTTCACGAGTTGCAGCCACATTGACCTTGGTCTGCTTTGCCCGGTCAGCGACCTGCTCTGCCCTCTTTTTCTTCTGTTCCTTGTTTTCGTTAAAGCGTCGCTGGATTGTGTTGGTATACATCTTGAGCTCTCCAACCTTCTCATCGGCAGGTTTGTTCTCCACTCTTCTCTTTTCTCGCTGCACGTCTTTGTAGATTGAGTAAAGATAGTCGTCAGCATCTTGCAAAGACTTGGTAATTTGAATCTCGGCGGCCTTGGCGATGGCGGGCTTCATAATGCTCATGAGTAAAGGCCTAAAGACGGAAAACAATACTTTGTGACTCGATTTGGTAAGTCTGACATCCATGCTGTGAATTTCAACCTTCACGACTGCAGGCTTGAAGAAAGCGTGTCGGGCGTCTGAATCTGGAGACGTCTCCAGACCAACGTTGGCGGTAAGACCACGGCCCGATATCTTGATGTCCATCAAACCTTGGTCCTTCAGATGTGGGAATCCGTCCTTCTGCTTAAAGTAGTAAGCAATGTCTTTGAGATCCAACTGAATCTGACTCAATTTAAGTCTCAGCATGTGGTCGTGTGCGTTAGAGATTCGCTTGTATGCACTATATTTCAGGAAGTTGTGGTTCTCAACCTCGATCACATTGGGCATGATATTTTGTCCTTGCAGAATCAAGTTCTCGACAATGAGATCAACCTTTGGGTCGGAGACCTCAATTCGCGGAATTGGTACATAGTTTATTTTCTTCAATGCTGAGGGAATGAGGACGTTGGTGACATCAGTGAGTAGATGCTTCTTGAATTTCATGTTTCCGTTTGAGTCAGTGCCAAGATCGTCCAGTAACTTTTGGACTGAATCACCGAACTTGACATTTTGTGGGTCCTTGGTCATTTCGTTAAAGAATGACGTAAACTCATCGGAGAGTCTGTCAAAGTGTTCCTTGTATCTACCATTCGCGAAATCTCGTCCTCGCTGTTCCAATTCGTTGTATTTTCTGTCAGCATCATCGGACAAGATGTAACCAGTCTCCTTCAGCACTCGTCGGACATAAGTATCAACCTCGTTGAACCATCGCTTAAGCTTTGGATCCTTGTCTGCATCTTCGTAAATGTCATTGACAGCGTCAATCATATCATCCATTGATGTCGAGTTCGCGAAATACTCAATAAGAATTTTCAGCTCCTGTTCGGCCTTTTGCAAATTGGAAGAACTTTCGTGTCCTTGCTGTACGGTGCCTACAGCCTGTTGAGTCACAGAGCGGGCGTGGCCCTTATATTGTTCAGCCATGGATAGCAACGACTCGATAGCGTCGTTGTAGTCCTCATGATCCTGAATTTCCACGACCATTTTCTTGAGGCGCTGAATTGCTGCATCTCGTCGCTCCTCAGGAACTTTGTCCTTAAAATAGTCCACGGTTTGCTGCTTCGTCTCCTCTTTCTTCTGAACTGCGGTATCCTTAGCGTTCTGGGCAGACTGATTGGCTGAACCAGATGTATTTCGGTCAGCGCGATTTTCAATCTTGCGCTGAGCTTCTTCGTTGCTACCACTGTTCTGATAGTCGTTCTTGGCACCAACAGCCTGGTTCTTGGCCTGCTGAGCTTGACCTTTGACCTCGTTGAGACCGTCCTTGGCCTGTTGTTTCAGGCTGCCGACGTCTGGCTTCTCGTGCCATTGATGATCTGGAGCTGGCTTGTCAATCTGCTTGCGTTGGTCCTCATCAGGACGAACTTTGTCGCCGATCTTGCCGAGCTGACCAGTTGCCTTGTCTGTAGCATCTGCTGCCATGTCTCGCAAGAGCAGGCCGGCATCACTTAAGAGCTTTCGGAATTGTCCGTTTGTGATGATCAAAGTTCCGAGTGTTTTTAGCGATTGGAGTGATCTGTCGGCATCACGTTTGGCCTTGTCGTTGGACACTGGAGCGTTGGGTGTTGCTGCGGATGGATCCGCTTCGGTACAGTAATAGACAAACTTTTGAATAGATTCTCGATGGTTCTTAGATAGCAGCAGTACTTGGGCATTCTTGATCACATCTCGTAGATCTCCCACAAGTTCTCGACCTTCACGAGAGAGATCCTTGCTGGGGTTGGAGAGCATATCAGAAGCCAATGCAGAGTTCATTGCAATATCGATCTGTTTGTTTGAGGGCAATTTACCGTTAGAAAATGCCTCAAACACGCTGCGAAAATTAGCACAATATCTTGCGTCAGATTGACCTGACTCACCCATAGTATTGCATCTCTCGTTCGATTGCAGCATCTCTGTCCTTTCGGATTGTCGGCGCAGCGACTTCACCTTTCGATGGATTGTTCTGTCAACGGGTCAGCGCGCGCACAATAATGTCGACAGCAGTGGACATACGGAAGCCATGGTCCTCTGACGTGCCTTGACGATACGTGAAGGGGGGGCTATGTTATGTGACGGGGAAGGGATCACAGAGAGGGAAAAAAAAGTCAGTGACGGGTTAGGTGGGCAATGCGAGCTTATGTACAAGACTGGTCAAGCAGAGGGATTCTGACGCAGGCGAGAGTGAAGGAGCAGACAAGCGCAAGCGCTGGGAAGAGTTAGCAACCGTCATTCTCCACCAAAGTCTCTCACAAGTCTTTGCCAACCAGCAGCCAATCACTCAGCTCATCTTGCACGGATAACGAGTGACTTTGCTGCTTGGAGGGGGAGACCATCCACGCGAGAGCGAACAGCGAACTGAGCTCGAAGAATTGTCGATGACGTATGCAGAACGTCTGGTGGCTTGACAGTCTATGGGAGGCGCCGTCTACTGACTCCCCAAGATTTTGACCAGTCGCTCACTTTGGACCAACATTCCTTGGCTTCCGGGCTTTTTCCTTGTGCTACCTCACTTCTTGCTGCTAGCGACGTAGGATTATATATCCAGCGTTTGAGAAAGTCCTTGCAATCGAGCTCGAGTTGGTGCCTAATGAAAGGATTCTTACCTATGCATACATGGAAGGTCGACTTAGGAAAGCATTTCCTTTGTGCTTCTAAAGGATTTCTTATCGCTTTCTTAACCCATATTCCCCTGATTGCTGTATTGATAGGCTGTCCTTGGTCATCTCACCTGCATCAAATTGCTGCTATAGCTGCAAGTACTTCTGCTAGCTGGAACTAAAGGCGGCTTATTTGCAATTGGACAAACTCACGGCTCTAGTACTCTAGACTAGAGCCTGACTTGCGGTGATGGCAGCCAATTACTTTCCCGGGAATCCTCTCGGCTAAAAGCAGAGTTTCAGCCTTGATGGCCTGTCAGGTCTGTCATGCCGACTCGTTCGTTGTTTGAGAATCAATCTATGACGTCGACAAGTTCGGCCCAGCTCAGCGGTGCACACTTGCCAATAGTACGCTACCTAGGATGTACTTGTAGTTGTACTCGCGGCTTTGATGCCTTGTGCTCCAAATCTTGGCAACGTAAATCCTATACTCTTGTCCAATCATGATGGTAACCACAACTCGAATGGTCCATGTATAGATCTATTTCGCCAAACATAGACTTGCTTCACCTTCTGTTCCTCCGTCTCCACTATACTGCTACAGCTAGTCGCAAATCTTGAGTTCATTCCTGATCCTAATCTTAGACATTGGATTGTACTTATACCATAGGAACATTGCTTTCAATAAATCGAGCCCAAGAGGTTGAGATTTGCATTTGAGCTTGCCTCTGCTGCAAGGAGCAATCCCGACAAGCCCTAGTTTAACCTTTTACGGTCTTTTATATTTAAGGTGTGGACCTCAATCTCGAACTTAAGATTGGCCGTGCTTACAGTCGAGATATGCATATTTGTGCAGCTTCACGAAGCAGATGTGTCGAAGATTTCAGAACCTTTAGTCAGCAGCTCAAGAGCGACATGTAAACTTGGTCTCACAATAGTGTGAGGTCCAATTCAATGATACATTAGAGATTTCTTTTGTATGTATTCTTTAAAATCTCAAGAACACTCAACTGCAGCTGCCATTGGAAGCTTCACAGAGATCAAGCTGCTTGATTGGCTACTGCAGCCTGGTTGACAAATGGTAGCCCAAACACAGCAATCCACATCAGTACTTGCCGTTCAGGATACGTACATGACACATCATCGGGCTAGTCATTGTTACTGTATTGTCAGGCAGCTGCAATTCTGTCGCCGTAGACAAACGTGAGATCCTCCAAGTGAAGTGTGTTTGGTGTACAATAAGGTAGAATGGACTAGCAGGTCGCACAAACGTGCTCCGAAATTTATCCTCAAACAACCTACATGAAGCTTGCCAAATCGGGTACAGCGCAACGATCTACCACAATCGTGAAGGAGAATAAGTGTTGGCCTTACATCGAGACTGACCACTGATATCGCATAAACTCGAGAGGTCGACCCTGAACTGCATAGCCTTCTCCTAGCTTGCGAAAGCAATCGATAAGGCAGAACTACAGCGAACCTCGACTTCAAACTAGATAAGTCTACGATTCCGTACAAGCACAAGATTACAAAATGCCGGCACAAACGATGAAGTCGAGGCGCGTCGCTGTGCTCGGCAGTCGATCTGTTGGGAAATCCAGGTCAATAAACCATTTCTTAGAATCGAGCACCTGGAACTAAATCATGTAGCCTCACAGTACAGTTTGTCGAGAATCATTTCGTGGAGTCATATTATCCGACAATTGAGAACACATTCTCCAAAGTGATCAAGTTCAAAGGGACTGAATTTGCGACAGAGATTATTGATACTGCCGGTCAAGTAAACCACATGCTGGCCTGGAAATTCCACAATCACTAATGCTCTGGCAGGACGAATATAGTATCCTTAATTCGAAGCATTCCGTGGGTATTCATGGTTATGTCTTAGTATACTCGGTAGCCAGCAAGAGTTCTTTCGAAATGGTCAAGATCATTCGGGACAAGATCCTAGATCATACAGGGACCGACTGGGTCCCGATCGTGGTCGTGGGCAACAAGAGTGACCTGCACATTCAACGACAGGTCTCTGTCGAGGAAGGCAAAGCACTCGCAGAAGAATGGAAGTGCTCGTGGACGGAGGCGTCCGCGCGACACAATGAGAATGTTGCCAAGGCTTTCGAGCTGATCATCTCGGAGGTAGAGAAGCAAGAAAATCCGTAAGTGCATGAAAATTAGAGAGGAGGATTACATTAGGGCAACCCACTGATGCTGTTAGGACCGCACCAGCAGGAAACGGAAAGAGCTGCATAATTTCTTGAAGCAGCAGGTCATATTCCGATGAATGGCCTACGGGAACAAAGCGACCTTGTCCATATCCTTGCTAACAAATATGCTTGGGCGCGGTCACCGGTGACAAATACCATAACAATTGCTGAACGATGTCGCATATCGCCACGCATTGGACTAAACGGGGAACGAGTTTTCATGTGTTGTGGAGAGTGGAAAGTGGTACTTAAAGTTGTTGTTTAGCCTCTTTCAGAACTTCCTGTGCATTGCTCAGTTCTTGTGATCCCTGCAGCCCTGTATCTCCTGAATTCTGCCGTAGTCAATTTCTATATCTCGTCCTTTTGCTGGTTCTCACCATCACTTCCTCGAGCTCTTCGATGGCAGCTGCGAGCCTCTTTCTATAATCTGGTATCATTTGATCTGCATCAGCAATGACCTTGTCTTGAGCTCTGATTTCGTACTCGTCTCCGCCATTGGTTTTCAGTGTAGATAGTCTTTGACGCTCATTATCGCTCTCTTTTTGGCTATACTGAACATCTTTCGCCAATCGCTTGACTGCTCCTGTTTTAATCTTAAGCGTCCTGAGTGCCTCTGACATTTCCTCAACTATGTCTGCTACCCGAAGACCAAGATCGGTCTATTATTTTATTATACTGTTCATACCGTACCGACACGTTCCACAATGTGGAGAGAGTAACGGCAAAGAATGAAATCCGGGCAACTCAAGGTCGCGTTTGACATGTGGAAGAAATCACGAGCTTAATCAAACACTACGGAAGCCACAAGCAGGTCCAATATATACTACACATCCTTGGTAACGAAAATCACTGTGTCGTGAGCACAGCATAGCGAGCAACTCCGGAATAGGCCTCTACAGACTCAGAGCACTGGCCGACTACGCTTGCAGATGACCCTGGCAAAACCCAGGTATCAGTGTAAATATTGCCCGTGTGTCGTCATTCGTGGAGAGTTGACCAGCATTACACAAGATCCCGTTGCTGCGCTCAAGGGTTCTACCGAGTATTTCGTGGTGGAAAAGGTATTTGATTTCGACAATATAGGTCAATCACGCCCATTCGAGGGACAGGTTTATATATCCTGCGCAGACTGCGATAATTTGCTCGGATTCCAACGAGATCAAAAGTACTATCTGGCGAGAAATCTGGTTCAGAATATATCATGAGTCGTCTACGGCCACCGTCAGAGCACTTCTTTGCAGAATTGGACATCACTCCTTTGAGGAGGCAAGAATCGAAGATGAGGGTTCTGTCACATTCGTCACCGATTCTTCGGCAACGAATACAGATCATGAGCTCGACGAGCGGGAACGATTGGTTGGAATACTGTTCATGGGAAAATGTCGAGGGTCAGTCGTTGAGCCTGGCACTCACCGGAGCTCGAGGACATGACTCCAATCAGAAATTGCTTGGCTATCATTGTGCAGACCACGAGACATATCTAGCATTCATCGTTGTCACCTTACATGGTCTCGGACATATGTACAATGATGACAATGAGTGTCAGCTCTACCTTCAGCTCTGCTTAACCGTCGATGAAGTCACGCATGAGCTCGCTTGGAAGCTGAATTCCATGTCTACCCAGTTTCCACGTGGAATCGTGGACCAGACTAAACTTGTGCAGACTCTAGAAGAACTTGAGCGTGTAAGCACAGCTTTGCATCAACATGGCCGTAAGGAAGACATGACGGGTGATTTGACAGAGGGAAAGGAGGACGTGGACGATTACTGGGGTCAGTATGATCAGGAGAGGGAGCCGGTAACGGTCGCGGATATCCAAGGATCGGATGCCGGGTCTGTAGACTATTACGATCGGTATGATGCGCAAGTCGAGACTGCGATACAGGCGCCAGAAGATTCGCAGTCAGAGATCAAAGGTGGCCAGGAACTCGATAAGCAGGAATATTCCTGTCTGTTGCCCGACATTGTCCACCATGCCGAGTCCAGCCTGCGGAACCTGAGGACGCTTTGCCATGCGGCGAGTCTATCAGATGAGCAGATTGGTGCAATTTTCAGAAAGGTCATGACAGAGCAGGTCTGAAGATTGTGATTTGAATGGCACATTCTACGGGTCTAGAATAAAGAGAGAGAAACGCGTCTAGCTATCGTTTCTGTCCTTGGAATAGTGAGCTCAATTCAAAGTAGGATCTCATGATGAGGATGTTGTGCAGGGATATGTGCTGGTGGATCCACAGTCTATTGTTTGCTATTGATCATAGACTAGCTCGGGGCAATGTAGAGGCAGGCAGGCAGGCAGGCAGGCAGTAGACGGCATTTATTCGGCAAGGGGTCCAGGCAGACAGCCAACGAGGAGAGCCGAGAGTCGTGGGCCAGAATCTCGGCAGATGAGTGAATGATTGATCGAGCATTCAGCTGCAGCAATGACGTCAATGTCAAGTGCTGGGAGTACTCAACAAAGGAATAGAGTTGTCTTATGCTGACACTTGAAGACGAGTAGAGAACACTAGACTCGCTTGTTTATAGCATATCTGTATATACTCGTATACACACCTATACCATGGATATATATGTTATGAATGAAACTGTGCAAGTCAGGAGGGACCGGTAGCCAAGAGCAGCTGACGCGTAAAGTGGAAAGGATACCGTATCTGACTGACAGCAGGGGTCGGGTGGGCATTGGCAGCTGATGATTGGCAGGAGATCTTGAGCACAGGGGTAAAGGAAAGAGAAATGGGCGGCTTCTTTTCTGGCTCACTGGAATGCTGGCAAAACGTCGTCTGCTGTCTGGCGATTACGCAGACGCGTGCGCGCGTGTGCAGCAGCTGCCAGAACAGATCAGGTGAAGAGAGGAGCCTGTCCAATGACGTCTGAGCAAATCAACCACTTTTAGTGATTCCGAATGTCTGATAGTCCATTGAAGTATAAACCTATTGCTCCGACTAGTCTCACAATAAATGATATACATGGCGAGAATGATATGATTAACATCGTCAAGTGGATGAAGAAGCGAAGAGACAGAGATGTGATGAAGAATTGAACAGCAGACGGAGAGAGAGAGAGAGAGAGAAGCCACTTGCATCAAACTCGATCTCTTCTTTTACCCCTTGATTCAGACCCTTTTCCTCCCCTCTGCTCCTTTCTCTCTCCCTCCCTCTGCCAGGACTCTCAAAGTAAGTATGACCAGGTCAGTTGACTCGGATCGGTGACCCAAAGTGAGCAGGTAGCAGCAATAACAACCAAGGGACGGAAGAAGTAGCAGGAGCAGCACCGATTACTCACTTCGGGCGTTCTTTGACTCCACCAGAGGGAGAAGGAAGTGAAGGGTCACCGTAAGCCCGCTCCCCCACGGCTGATCAACCTTCCGACTCTGACTTCTTCACTCAACTCTACGCTTCTCTCTCTCTTCTCTCCTTCGACCAAACTCTTTCCCTGAGTCCAGACCTCCTGTCCTCCAACCTTGCTCTATACTCATCTTCCTTCACCACTCAGTCGTCGCGTTGACTTGCTTCTTCGTTGTCGCTTCAAACAGAAGAAAGTCAAATTTCGTCTGTCAGGAACGCAATCTTATATACCACAGTCATTCTTTTACACTCACATTCGTGGGCGCAACTCTACAGTAGGGCATCCGCGAGCTAGAGTCGCCTCCCAGAGATCAAGTAGCTATTTTGCTGTCAACGGCACGCCTGCCTTCTGAAATCGCGCATCGCTCGCTCGAGGTGCAACGAGGCATGATTTCACCTCCGGTACAACTCGCGCCTTACGCGTCGAAATTCTCTTCCTCACCCCAGAAAGTCGACAGATGTGTTGACGATGCCTTACCTGCGCCAGCGACGCGTCAAATCATCTCGAGCAAGCGACTGCCGCTCTCGGAGCTGACCGCCTTGAGACCTCCCAACACCGAGACCCAGCTTTTACCCGACGGCGGTAGAGGATCGCCCATGAAGGGAGCTTGTACGACAACATTCTATCCTCCTCCGCCGACCTTTTCAGCGAGCGCGATGCATCAGCACATCCCATCGACAAATGTCAAGACATCAAAGAAACCGATACAGCTCATCACTCCAAAGACCTCACCGGCACAACCAGACCTCGCCCTAGAATTGTCTGATGCCGGCGAGCACGCGACGGAAGTGTCCGACATGGAATTGCCTGCTGATGATGGCTCTAAGCCGGCCTATTCCTACGCGACTCTCATTGGCATGGCCATCCTGAGAGCACCAGACAAGAAGTTGACCTTGTCTGCAATCTACACTTGGATCTCTGGGACATTCAGCTACTATTCTCAATCAGAGGCCGGATGGCAGAACTCTATCCGTCACAATCTAAGTCTGAACAAGGCATTTGTCAAAGTGGAGCGACCAAAGGACGAGCCTGGCAAAGGACATTACTGGACCGTGGAGGCCGGCTGTGAAGGTCAATTCCTCAAGTCCCGTGTCGCCAAGAAGCTCTCCCAGACTCAAAGACCGGTGATGACCACCGGGAATGGTACAATCGTCAGGAAGGAATCAAAGAAGCGACACGTCGAGTTTGAAGATGCTCCAAAGATGAAGCGCATCTTGGTCTCGCCACTAGAGACCTCTCTCGATTTTTCAAATGCCCAGGCTCCAGCCTCACCTCCGCTCACGGACGACAAGCGCAAGAGGAACTCGTGTTGGAACTATGATGATGACGGCTTCTTCTTCTCTCCACCGACCAATGGACTCGTCGAGGACTCGATTCTCCTTGAGGACATTCCGAGTCGCTCGGAAGCCTACAGCAAGGAATTCTCGTACTCTGCCAACGCTCTCGACCTCGTCCTCTCGCCTCCTCCGTCTTCCTCGCCGATGAGGCAAGAGAGGGTCGGTCTCTTTGCGCCCAAGACTCCGGCTCAGCCTTTCAGGAGGACGGCAATGGCCAGCCCTGGCACCAGTCTTCGAGAACATCGTCAGCAAATGTTGCAAATGCTCACTACTCCGAGCAATGAGGCATTCCTATTCGATACGGAGGACGACCCATGGCTCACCAATACACCGAAGCTCAACAAGGATCGTTCAGGGTCGATGCTTGACAGTCCGTGGGATGAGGTCGCCGAACGTGCGGCCTTTGGCTCGCCAGACAAGCGCGAGTCAAGACGACGCGAGTCACGAAGGAGTCTCGTCTGTGGACTTCATGCTCAAGAACTGTACGAGACTGGCTTCGAGTCGTCCAATATGCCTGGCGTCAATGTCTTGGACATCATGAAGCGTGAGGTGGACCGTGTCAAGGGTGTCGTGCCCAGTCTGAGACCGAACTTGATGGAACGTTCACAATCGTCCATGTTCTAAGGTTTGACACGACTCACTTGCCAGTTGTACAATTTTCCTCTATCATGTATATAACTATGTCTATATAGTGTGCTTTATCAGGAAAGTCAGAGGCAGAAGCAACAGCGTAGGGCGAGGAGCAGAAGCAGCATCAGTTGATGACTTGCCTCCTGAGATATTCAGATGCAATCTTGCCATTCGTTACATACAAACTCTATAGTAATTATGTGAGATTAAAGGTTGGCAATTTCCAGTATACAAGCACGACCATGAAGAAGGTTTCTTCTCATGAAGATTGCGTGCCAGCCTTGTCGAGCAATTCGAGCGTCAAGGCAGACAACATGCCGGGGATAGAGTTCTTCTCCCCGGACCAGTACCTGATTAAATTACCCACAGATGCCATAAAGGCCTCGTTTCCATTCTCTTCCCCCGACAATTGCATCGTGCCCGCCTCTCCATCAAAGATGAATGCGTGGTCAGTCTGTTCCGCATACATGCTACTCAACCGTACCCTGCCATTCGGTAAAAAGTCGAGCTTATATCCCAACAGGGAATACACCGCCTCTCTAAACTCGCTCGACTTTGCGGAAAAGACTTCTTTGAGCCGTTGCATCAGCTTCTCCTTTTGTTTGATTGTCGATTCCAATTTGCGCAACTCGGTCTCTGCGTTCCTCAGAGACTGGATAGGGACTGTCGCACCACTTTTGCCGGCCAACTCTTCCAGAAGCGCATCATTCTCCGTCCGCAGATCCTTCAGGGTTTGTGTCCTCACTGCTTGAAACGTCGTCGTCGGATTGTTTTTGTATTGTAAAATTCTTTGCTGTGGGCTTGCATCATTTGAGCCACCCGTCAGCACCTTGTGAGCCGCCTTTAGTGTCTCAATCTCCTTGCGAATCAAGACGTCTTCCTTTTTCGTGATTTCTAGTTCTGCATTGAGACTTCGAATCTTACGCAGGTACTCGCCTCGTTCAATTTCGTTAAAGTCGTTGCCATCTTCTCTTGCTCTCTTGCGACCGAGAATGGGCTCCGGTTCTTCCTTTACCGCCCTCAGTTGAGCTAATTCGTTGCGATACTCATCGACAATCTTCTCTAGCTCGTTGATTCGTGTTGTCTTGAGCTTGTCAAAATTGGGTGTCTCCACAGCATCTTCGAGGTCATATGATTTGAGCTGTTCTCGGAGAAATACAATCTCTCTTGCAGACAGGAGCTTGCTTCTATCAAGCCTTGTGACTATCTTCTTATCGCTTGCTAATTGACTCGTCAATTCCCCAATTTTGGTGATACCATCATGAACTTCCCGCCGAAGAGTGCTCACCAAGACATTCGAATCGTTCAATTGCTCCTCAAGCAGTCGTACTTGCGTGTTTGCACTATCTAATGAAGACTTCTGTTTGGACAAGATAGCAGTGATATCTGCGCCATCGTGCTCGTCAAGTAGATCTGCAAAAGGCAATCGCTCCTTCTCGAGCTCCATGACTCGCACCTGCGATTCAGCTAGCTGTTGTCGGACGCTATCCAGAACAAGAAGTTTCTTTTCAAGTGAAGACTTTTCTTCTTTCAATACAGCTATGTTCGAAGTCGCCTCCTGTAAGTGATGAATCTTGGCCAATTGTGTCGCATTGAGTGTCTCTAGAGTTGTGATCTTGGCCAGCGACTCAGCCAGTTCCTTTGTAACGAATGCCAGGTCTTCCGCATTGCCATCCGTATGTGCAGAGGCATACTCTTCACAACGACGCTCGAGATCATCTATTTTAGTATTCTTCTCCACTAGCATGTCATTTTTCGACGTCAAATCAGCCTTCAAGGTGTCCATTGCACGTCTCTGATTGTCTAAGCTGGACTGCAGCTGACTAAGTTCTCGATGATGAGATTGAGAGGCAGCTCGAGAAGCGTCCTCGGCATTGATAGCCTCATCTTTGAGTTTATTGATAGATGTCCTAAGGGCTCCGATGGTGGAGTCTGACTGCTTCTTCGAAGTCGCCAGGTCGTTCTTGAGTGCTGCTATCTCGAGACTCTGCTTCTCCTGTAAATCAAACAGAAATCGCTTGTCGGATTCGGTGCGCTCCATCTTTTTACTTTCGTCCAGCAACAGCCGCTCTAATTCGTCGATACGAGCATCTTTCAATAGCTGATCGTGTGCCACGCTCTCCTTGAACTCTTTCATTGCGTACTGGCTTCGCTGTAAAGCTTCCTTGTCATGAGGACTGCTCTGTGTCGACAAGGCTTGTCGTGCTACAGGCGAACGATAGTGCTGAAACACATCAGCCTCCTGGTAAGATATTCCGCGTGGTTTCGCAGGCGAAAAAGCAAAAGGATTGCCTGGAGAGTGAGTGACCGGCATGACTACTTGTCGTTCTTTGCTGCCGGAGAGCTAGCACACTTTCCTGACAGAGAATCCACACGTTGTACAGTAGTAGCGGTGGTTGGAAAGGTCGAATGTTTTTTGAGGTGCGCACTACCGACGCATGACCATTGGCACTCTTGAGAGCATGGGTAGCACTGTCGAATTGAGCCACGAACGTCAAACGTATGTCACGAGATCTGTTCTGCTCTGTACCGAGACGTTCTAGGAGCGGTGTCTGCAGTTGTTGCACTCGTTGTTGGAGGATACAACACTCCACAACGAATGTCTTGTTCAACATCGTCCGGCTCGTGCTCGTCTTGGCGCATGCTCAGGCACGTGACTCCCTCGACGACTGATTGATCCTTCCAAGGTTCTTCTTCTTCTTCTTCTTCTTCCTCTCAAGTTCTTGTGCTATCACGATCTATTATACTATTGTACTTGCAGCTGATTTACAATTCTTTCAGAATTATATTAAAGATTAGTTTCATTTTGTGCTGACTGCGAATTGACCGGATTGCAGCACAAAGCTAGATTCTACCATGACATTCTCGATTGTTGGACTATCAGCAAATGGATTGTTCTTGGATCGTGTTGCATAAACACCAAAGCCTGATCCGCGAGCAATGTTACTGGGCATTGTCTTGAATTTGATCTCGGTGGAATCACTTGGAGGTGAAGCCGAATTTGTCTTGAATCTAGCCAGCAGGGCACCTTCTGTGCCTGACTCGAGGGTCAATTCATTCAGTCGCCAGACGAGCTTGCTTGACTTCTTCACAAAAGTACCTGAAGGCTTGGCAACACAAGAGTTGGCCGATCCGATGATCGAGACACTAACTTCCACGTCTTGCAGGGTCAAGGATCCGGCACCAAATAGTGGATTCAATCGATATCCTAGCTTGACACTCGTCTGGTTCTCCTCCGTGGACCATTTCTGGCTTAGGAGAATTGGCATGAATCTTGCCTGTCTGTTCGTATCTGGCTGTACTTGATATTTGAATAGAGTTGTCATATTTGGCGTCGAGTCAGCCTCGAGCTCATATGTAGAAGGGCCGGTCGAGCGCAGGACATGATTGTTAACAACAAGTCGACTGATCGTATCAGGCGACTGCACCTGCAATTGCAAAACTGATAAATCCAACGGATTCCTGTTTGCTAAGGCGGCCTCGCCTAGCACGCTGAAATTACTGACAGAACCTTCGGAGCCGACGACAACATTGATAGTTTCGATCACTGACAGATGCAGCCCATCTGTTGTTGGATCGATGTGTCTGTTTGATGGCAAAGCTGAGGAGTTTGATCGACTGGATCTGATTGAGTCTGCTCCGTCGTACGACATGGCCGTGTCCTGACGACTCAGAACGCTAGCTCGATTCATCAAATGCGCGGGCACCTGTGTTGATACGGGTGCTTCTGGCTGTGCAGTGAATTGTGGTTCACTGCTTCGTGGAAGTGGTGAGCCAAGCACATCACTGGCGACTTGACTTGTCTCGTTCGTACTGGAACTGAAAACCGAATTACGAATATCGCGGCGACCCCTCGAGCGTCTTGAAACTGTAGGTTGCGCTCGTAAGGTGGACGAGACCTTGTCCATAGCAGCCTCATCTTCCTCCTTGGTGGCATTGCTAAAAGAATCACTTCTGATGTTCACGCCTCGCAGTGAGTTCTGCAGCTGTGTAGTCTCGCTTTCCCCATTTGACTTGAGACGATTTGTATTGAAACCTGTAGGTAGATTCGTACTCACTACATCAGACGTAAAATCAGGTGCCAAACCTGTTCGCGCGTTCGTGTCAGTCAATCGATCTAGTTGCGGCTCTGCTGTGAGCGGCGACTGCTGACGTGTGGTCTCCTGAGGCTCTACACGCTCGATAGTACTTCCGAGGCTCAAATTTGTATTATTCGTGGTCTGCGTGCTTGGACGTGGCACTTCTGACTCTTCACGCATCTCTGGCAGCTTTTGACGGCCACTTGCGGTGTTTGACGACGAACCAAAGTTGGCCATCATCGATTGGCGCTTATTGGGGGATCCAGCGTTGCGCCCCTTGAGCAGAGTCCCAAATTTCGACTTCAAAGAACTTGCTGCACCTCCCGATGATCTGACACTTCCAGAGTCTCCTTGACTCACGGTACGCGAAAGGACGGGAGCAGCAGGGCGGACTACACCAGGAACCGCACTGCTCTGTGATAATCTCTTGCTCACAAAATCCATAGGCTCATCTGTAGGATTTACATCCAGAAGTTGGGCGATCGCAGCTTCAGAAGACTTGATTTGTGCAGTGCAAAGGTCGATTGAGCTGCTTTCATACTTCAACAGAGCATCCTTGAGGAAAGCTATCCGGGCTTCATCCACTTGCTGAAGTTTCTCGAAAGTGTTAGGAGATTCACTATCCCAACGACTCCTACACTTGCGAACATCTTCCTGAGCATCGCTTTGTTTGGATGACTTGTTCTTTGATTTGCTCTGAACAGTCTTCTGTACTCTGGCTTCGGCAGAATCGAGTTCCTTGGATATTTGACTCAGGTTGCGTTCAAGCAAGCCCATATTTCCGTTCTCGGGAGTTTTATCATACTGAGAAAGTGGTTGAATCAATTCTTGCGTTAGTTTCGTAGCAAATTTCGAGTGATTCGTAGCCAAGGTATTCAAACCATCTACTGTACGTCTCCACGGCTTTTCCATCACCCTGTAGACGAGTTAGATCATTGCGGTGATTGTGATATACACCACTTATACCCCATGTTCGCAATGTCAGTCATCGGTATGCGAGATGCCAGTTTTCCAAGACTCCGGCAATAAGCTTGTTCGATACCTTGCAGCTCGCGAAACCATTCTGCCAAGTCATCTGCGATTGCACGATTTGACGTGACCCGATCGCGCAGAATGGTGGCAGCCTGTAGCGGCTCGACCGTGGTCAAGAATGTCGAGGCATATGCGGATTCCATGACGAGCAGACTACCAATCCCTTCGTCGGGATGTCTTCTGGCTTGCTGATGCGACCCTTGAGAAGTGCAGGCCGGAGTTGGGTGATGTTGTGCACCCTGGTATCGGCATCTCAACAGGTCCGCTGCATCCTTGGTCGATGATGAATGGCGTGGGCGGGTCAGCGGGCGGACTCGAATTCGAACTTTTGCCCGACTCTGGCGATCATTCTTTCGTATCCGTCGTTTATCAAATGCTTATCTACACATCAGCCGTTGAGGCATGATCAACCAATCATATTGGAGTATCTACGCCTTCGTGGCTTGGACATGATCACTCATAATTGATCTGCTGGCCCCTGATCGACTCTGGCCCATACATATACGAGTGTGTTCCAAGGTTCCAAGGTTGTAACATATTCAAGTAGGTCAATCGACCGATGAACGACGATGAAACATGTCTAATACGCGGAGTTAGTGTAGCCAATTGAGGGCTCAAATTTCTTCGTGAATCTGAGGGGTCGAACTTTGTGCGCAGCTCAGGAAGCAATTACACACAAGTCCATTGAGAGGTGGCCGTTAAATGCGACCAGAGACTACAAAGAGATGTAAAGTCAAGCATGAGCTGCAGTTCTTGACACGAGGTGCTTTTTCGGAGATCTTGGTAGACTACGCCTCAGGATTATGCTGTAAATTCGTGTCGAACAATGCTGAGAGACCTCATGTGCCCAGCAGAGAGCTCGCCTTGTTGAAATCACTGCAGAAGAAGAGCCATGGGAACGTCATCGAAATGAAATCTCACGATTCAGATGTCGATGGTCAAGGGATCAATCTGTGGTTTCCGTACTATGATCAGACACTACTAGAATACATCTGTAGTGGTCCATCTGAACACTTGCCGCTCTTGATTCGCGATATAGCCAGCGGCCTAGCTCATTTGCATGGACTGGGAATTCTCCATCGCGATATATGTCCTAGCAATATCATGATCGATGGTGCTGCAGCTAAGCCACGAGCTATATTGATTGATCTTGGCATTGCATGGTCGAGTTGGGCACCATTTAACGAGCCGTCAAATGAGCTGCTCTGTAGTATCGGCACAGGGTGAGTCTACTTTAGCTTTCCAGTGAAGGACTGATCGAATATCATACTCATGTACTGATGCTACAGGTCGTTTCGGGCTCCGGAATTACTCTTGTACAACTGCGAAAATTAAAAGTGTGTGCTACATGTGCTAATGTTACAGTGGTTGTTCCGATTATGATGAATGTGTGGATTTGTGGTCATTTGGATGTACTATA
Source organism: Taphrina confusa (assembly GCA_005281535.1). Lineage (NCBI taxonomy): Eukaryota > Fungi > Ascomycota > Taphrinomycetes > Taphrinales > Taphrinaceae > Taphrina > Taphrina confusa. The sequence continues at coordinate 276,779 of RHGJ01000021.1, read as the reverse complement.
TTTCAGCTGGTACACCCTGAGCACATCGCAGCCTTTGATGCTGGAGATGACAACAGCGAACTTATGCTTCTGTCGTCCATCTTTCGACAGCTCGGTACACCGACCGTTCAATCGTGGCACGATGCTCCCCGACTCAGATCGTTCTCGAATCTGCAATTTAAGGAGTATGATCCGATCCCATGGTCGGAACTGCTACCTACGCAAGAAGTGATGCTTCGTGAGATTGTACAGAATCTGCTCGTGTACAACACAAAAGATAGAATGACAGCTACTAATATTGAACAGCTGCTAAGTGATAAAGTTCATTTTTGATTCTTGCTTGTCAAGTCACTTAGCAAAGTTCTGCAGGGCAGAGACCCATCGAAGAAGAAAAACAGAGTATGTGTTATGTATCATGTAGTCTTTCAGTGCCTTTCCGCACAATAGATATGCTTCTATAGTGTAGATGTCGTCGGCAAAGAATTGATCACGATCAGTAATGTACACACTCCTCCTCAGGACTCCACTCCACTACCAGCAGTATTGAATGTCTTTGATCACTACAAATTTTAGGATATTAGATATGTCAATGATAGTCTGTAAGGATCATTAGGAAGTGTCAATTTTCCGACAATACGCTGAATTTGCAGCGGGAAGCCTTGTGAGACTGCATAGAGAGGTCGAGGCCTAAGAGACTAGCGGAAGCTTAGTGGCGCTGTCAATTGCTCGTAATAAGTGTAACGGACAGAGAAGTTCCTAGCACATGAAGTAGAGTCAAGACAGGATCATATCGGCTTGAAACAGTAACAGTCATGAAGTTTGAGATCGATGGATTGCCAATACTATGGCCATATGAAAGGATTTATCCAGAACAATTACAATATATCACAGATCTAAAGCGTACGTTGGATGCAGGTGGGCATTGTGTACTGGAGATGCCTTCCGGTACGGGCAAGACGGTCTCCTTACTGTCACTGATTGTGGCATATCAGCAACATTACCCAGAGCACCGGAAACTCATATATTGTTCCAGAACAATGTCGGAAATTGAGAAAGCCTTGCTGGAACTGAAGGCCCTTATGAAATACAGATCGCAAGAGCTGGGCCATGAAGAGGATTTCCGCGGCCTTGGACTCACGTCGCGCAAAAACTTGTGTCTACATCCTTCAGTGAAACGTGAGAAGAAAGGTAACGTTGTCGACGCTCGCTGTCGATCGCTAACAGCAGGCTTCGTTAAAGAGAAGCAGAAAGCTGGAGAGGTTGTGGACCTTTGTATATATCACGAGAATCTCGACTTATTGGAGCCTCACAACCTAATTCCTAACGGAGTGTACTCATTCGAGGACATACTCAGATATGGGGAGGAGAACAAGACATGTCCGTACTTTACTGCAAGACGAATGATGCCACTGTGCAACATCATCATATACTCCTACCACTACCTGCTAGATCCGAAAATAGCAGATCGAGTGTCGAAAGAGCTGTCTAAGGATTGTATAGTGGTATTCGATGAGGCTCACAATATTGACAATGTCTGTATCGAGTCCTTGAGTATAGACATCACAGATGACTCTCTTCGACGAGCTGCCAGGGGTGTGAACAATCTTGATGCTAAAATCACAGAGTATGTTGTCTATATAGAAGTTCTGTTTCGTCCAACTGATGGTTTAGGATGAAATCGACAGATGCTGAAAAGCTGCAAAATGAATATCAGAATCTCGTTCGTGGCCTGCGCGAAGCAGATGCTGCTCGTGAGGAAGATGCATTCATGGCGAATCCGGCACTCCCCGACGACTTGTTACAAGAAGCCATTCCAGGAAACATTCGTCGTGCAGAGCACTTTGTCGCCTTCCTTCGACGCTTTGTCGAGTACTTGAAGACACGGATGAAAGTCCTTCATGTCATAGCTGAGACACCTACATCCTTCCTACAACACCTCAAAGAATTGACCTTTATCGAAAAGAAGCCTCTAAAGTTCTGCGCTGAGAGGCTTGCATCTCTTGTACGTACTTTGGAGCTGACCAATATCGAAGACTTTCAACCATTACAAGAGATTGCGAGTTTCGCAACCTTGGTGGCCACATACGAGAAGGGGTTCTTGTTAATCTTGGAGCCATTCGAATCGGATGCTGCCACAGTTCCTAATCCAATCTTTCATTTCACCTGCTTGGATGCATCAATAGCAATCAAGCCCGTCTTTGACCGGTTCAGCTCGGTCGTCATCACATCTGGAACGCTTTCACCATTGGACATGTACCCAAAGATGCTGCAATTCAATACCGTTGTCCAGGAATCTTACAGCATGACTCTTGCTCGGAATTGTTTCTTGCCCATGGTAATCACTCGTGGTGGCGATCAAGTCGCAATCAGTTCGAAATTCGAAGTGCGAAATGATCCGAGTGTAGTCCGAAACTATGGAAATATATTGATAGAATTTTCTCGCATCACACCGGATGGTGTCGTTGCATTCTTTCCCAGTTATCTGTACATGGAGTCAATCATTGCAATGTGGCAAAATATGGGCATCCTCGACGAGGTATGGAAGTACAAGCTGATTCTGGTCGAGACGCCGGATGCGCAAGAGACAAGTCTCGCCTTGGAAACGTACCGGACTGCATGTGAGAATGGTCGTGGTGCCATCTTCCTGTGCGTGGCCCGTGGAAAGGTCTCTGAAGGAATCGATTTCGACCATCATTATGGACGAACGGTACTCATGTTTGGTATTCCTTATCAGTACACTGAATCTCGTATACTCAAAGCACGTCTCGAGTTTTTGAGAGACAATTACCAGATTCGCGAAAACGACTTTTTGACTTTCGATGCGATGCGTCACGCAGCTCAATGTCTGGGTCGTGTCCTTCGTGGCAAGGATGACTATGGAATCATGATTTTGGCCGACAAGAGATTCGGACGGGCAGACAAGAGGTCAAAATTGCCGAAATGGATACAACAGTACGTCAGTGAAGCAAACAGCAACTTGAGTACCGACATGGCAGTCGTAGCCGCTAAAAAGTTCCTGCGTAACATGGCTCAACCCTTTGGCGAGAAGGACCAAGAAGGAATCTCGTGGTGGAACAAGGACCAGGTTCGACAACATCAACTGAAACATGAATCCAACTTGGCTTTAAAGAAATCGGCCGAGGCAGATGTGGTCGAGCAAGATTATGATATGCCCGACGAAGAGTTCTTGGACGGGATCGAAGGAATGGACTTTTGAGATGGACATGTATAAAGTAATCGAGGGAATGCTCTAGAATATATATACACACAGTATGTAGTGTACAGATTAGGTATACGTCACATGTACAGGACTAGAATATTTTTTGATATCGTTTCGAATCACCCTTGAATCACTTTAATGTCCGATATCAAGTCTTCTCCATCCTCTGCCTTTTTTAGAGCGGCCTTCTCCAGGCGTTGAACGTGCACCAAGGACTTTATAACGCCAATGGCCTGCTTGACGCCCATTTGATCCTTCGAACTCAGGGGAATCACTAGCGGCTTACTCGTCCCCTTTTTCAAGATCGAGTCGACATCGCTCTTGCTGTCTGCCCACAACTCGTCCACTTTGACTCGCAAGTCATGTAGACCGTCGACTGTTCCATCAACATCTGCCTTGTTACCAATGATGATTGCCTGTCGATCTTCGAGTCCGGGCGAGTACGCACAAAGTTCGGCACGGAGCGTCAAGTAATCCTCAACCGGCGTGTTGCTCAAGTCAATGACAAACGCGAGAATGTCGGCCCTCTCAATGTGTCTCAAAAAGTCGTGTCCCAGACCTTTATTCTCCGATGCTCCGTGAATGATGCCCGGAATATCCGCTACCGTGAAACTCCCTTCGTTGTCTGAAATCGTCCCGAGATACGGCGTCAGAGTGGTGAATGCCCAACTCGCCACTCGCGGTCTCGCGTTTGAGATGGCGCTCAGAAAGGTGCTTTTTCCAGCGTTGGGTAGGCCGACGAGACCGACGTCTGCCAACGTCTTTAGTTCCAGCTCAAAGTACTTTTCCTCGCCGACGAGTCCTCTCGAAGCAAATCGCGGCGCACGATTATCCGCAGTGAGGAAAAATGTGTTGCCAAAGCCTCCGTTGCCGCCACGACACAAGAGGTGAGGACTGTTGGGAGGTGTGGGTGAATCGAGGTCGAGCATAATCTTTTCAGACGGTGCTCTGTACCTCGACAGAGACGGCAGCAGACTCCTCTGTTGTTTCTTGAGTATCTTTTCCGCCTCGTGAAGTCTATCCGAACCGACATTGTCGTCTTCGTAACGAGGATAATGAACCCACGGACCTCGTTCGTCTTCGACGTCTGATCGAGTCATGCGTTCCGGCATATCCAATTCCCGCACGACGGTTCCTACGGGTACTTTGATGACAATGTCATCACCCTTCTTACCATTCATACTAGAACCTCGACCACTCTGCCCATGTGCAGAACGTACCATCTGTGGCGTGGACAATGAATTCTCACCCTCGACGGCCATGATGTAGACATCTCCCCCATGACCTCCTGAGCCACCATTTGGTGGACCTTTGGCTAGGTACTTTTCTCGCAAGAACGAGACACAGCCGTCCCCGCCTCGACCGGCCATGGTCTTGACAAAGACGTGATCATTGAATGTTGAGCCTTTCCCAATAAATTTATGTGACAGGTCGCGAGCAGATGTGGCATTCTCGACACTATATGATCGTGAGCAGGATGCTATATGAGACTTTGTGAGAAAGAGTCTGTCACGACATTTGAGCATACGGGTCACTGCCAGGAACACAATCTGGGGAGTGAGCCTAGAAGTGTACTATTGCTGCCGAGGCAACTGATCGTTCGGTCGAGTAGTTTTCGAGATGCAACCTAATATGATCTCGTAGTTGTCAGTGGAGTGCAGGGTCAAATAACCTTTCGATGGTATCGTAGCAGAGTCTTATGCAAGATGTGGTATAAGGTATACAGAATTCAATTGTGCGCTGAGAGGCTAATACTCGAGTAGTTACTTTGCGGAGTCTCCGCAGTCGACGTATGTGGCCTTTATAACATCCATCCAACACTATCCTACCAATAGAGGTAAGCCGGTCTGCTGTATCTACAAGCAGTTCAGATCTTGTTCAGCTCATTCTCATTGTCAATCTGATTAGTCTGCAAATCATCATCGCCGGACCTCTTGATAAGCCGACAATTAATATTCACAACAGGCTCCGTCTTTGCCAGTCATGGCGCATGAACGAATCTACATAGACGGCTGCCTCGACATGATGCATCACGGTCACACTGGAGCTATCCGTCAGGCAAAGACGATGGGCAAGTACTTGGTCTGTGGTGTACACAACGACGAGGAGATAGCATTGAACAAGGGCATACCTGTAATGAACGAGGACGAGCGCTATACGGCCGCCGCAGCATGCAAGTGGGTCGACGAAGTGGCGGAGGGTGCCCCTTACGTGATGGACCTCGACTACATGGACTCGAAACGGTGTCAATATGTCGTTCACGGAGACGACATCACCACAGATGCCAATGGAGTCGACTGTTATCAGGAAGTCAAGGAGAAAGGAAGGTTTCTGGTCTGTAAGAGGACACCGGCCATCAGTACGACCGACCTGGTCGGACGCATGTTATTGCACACCAGAGATCATCACTATCCCGAAAACTCGGAATCGCCCTACACACCGGAAAATATCGAATTGTATCGTCTGTATGCTACAGATACCGACGCCGTCAAGCCCAGAACACCGGTCTACAGGTTCAAGCAAGGAAAGGCCGAAGAGCTCGTCCCGGGACATGGGCCGAAAGAGAACCAAGAGGTCGTCTATGCTGATGGCGGCTGGGACCTCTTCACTCCTGGACATGTCGAAATGCTCAAATCCGTCAGGGCTGGTGGAAAATTTGTCGTTGTTGGTGTTCACAACGACAAGACTATTCATTTAAACAAGTCTTTTAGTTATCCTATCATGAATTTGAAAGAAAGAGCGTTGACCTTGTTGGCATGCAGAGTAAGTCATGGTCTCTTGTCGATAAGTTCGTACTAAAGTTCCAGTATGTCGACGCCGTCGTCCTCGAGGTGCCGTATAGCACGACAATGAAGTTAATCGAGTCCCTTCCATTCCGGCCGACGACTGTCTACCACGGCCCATTGCCCTTGCCAGCCAAAGACCATGGATATGAAGAAGTACAGCATCTGCTAAAGACGGTGGGTCATCACAGATTCGAAAACCTGAACGCACAAACCATTGTGCGACGGATCATAGCTCGTAGTGATGAATATCTCGAGAGACAGCGGAAAAAGAACCAGAAGGCGAGCAACGAGGAAATGCTTCGAGCAGTCGAAGTGGGTGTTGGGCCCAAATAAATCGTCCAAGAGACTCTGTAGACTGCAATACTTTCCGTGATGAGCATCCTTTGTGTTCCATTTTTGTGCTCATTCGAATCGATTCGCGGGGCTGAATCACCAAGAAGCTTTCTTGACACCAGGCAATTCTCCGTCCAGTGCTTTCAACCTGAACTGATACTTGAGATTGGATTAGATAACTGCTCAATGTGCTCACGAGATTTGCTTACACGACAAATTCTAAAGTCACGGAAGACGCCACGGCCACGAGCGGTCTCTACGCAACGATTCTTGACCTGATTGATACGAGTGTTGGATGGCATGTCACTGAGTTGCAATTGTGCTTGTGCCCGAGCCCTTGGAGCCAATGTGGTGTTGCGTGATATGTATCTCAGTGCCTGCCGCAACGGCTCGTTTTCGGCAGCAGCAACTCGCTTGGCCATATCTCGCAAGTTTCTGGCTTTCATCTTGAGATTGTGGTGATGATGTTACAATGGACGTCGATGAATACTTGGTGTGCTTGAGTCGACAGATATCGACATGACTTGTGAAGTAGCAGCAGGGAACTTACTGCGCGAGTGAGTAAGGCATCGCATTTCAGAGCTCCGCCTCCATTTTCATAGAAAACGACGAGATGCGAGATAAGGGTGGAAATGCCGCCTCGAACAGATGATTCACATTCTACTCGAGGACTCACTTGATCCATTAATCCATACAGATTTGTTATTGTTGTGATCCAGCTATTGTCGCGTCCCTCTATGTGCATCAATATCAGATGAGTCAAGAATCAGTCAATCAATAGACTAAAGGAAAAGAGCGTACCATAGCATATGGCCGCTTTGAGGCTGCTCAGATCCGCGAGGCTGATTTATGCGTTACACAAACCAGGATTGAAATCTACGAATACACGAATTATCGCTCGAAACGTCTATGCTAATGCCAATGCCGTCTCTCTCGATGAGGAAAGTTACGAGGACACAGGTCTCAACAACACAGGTCTCAACAGTGTAGTCGCCGAGCATGCCCAGCCGATAGAGGCACTCGGGAAAAGCACGATTCGGCCTTTCTCGGATTTCCTGACAGACACGTTCAATAGACAACATGACTATTTACGAATATCGATAACCGAGAAATGCAATCTTCGATGCACGTATTGTATGCCCGAAGATGGAGTTGAACTACAACCGGAGGCCAATCTCTTGTCCAGTGACGAGATCATCAGGTTGGCCAGGACCTTTGTGATGGAGGGTGTGACAAAGATTAGACTGACAGGTGGGGAGCCAACTGTGAGAAGGGATATCGTGGATCTTGTAGGACGTCTGGGTGAGTTGCGCAATTACGGACTCAAAGAACTTGCCATGACAAGTAACGGTATTGCACTGAAGCGCAAGCTTCCTCTGATGGTCAAAGCAGGTCTGACTCACCTCAACTTGAGTCTGGATACACTCGACACGTTCAGATATCAACTCATGTCCCGGAGGAAAGGTCTCGAAGTCGTATTGGAGACTATCGAATTGGCAATCAAGCTCGGCATTCAACCTTTGAAGGTCAATTGCGTTGTCATCAAGGGTCTCAACGATAGCGAGATCAATGACTTTGTCGAGTTCACAAAGGACCGTCCGGTCGAGGTGCGTTTCATTGAATATATGCCTTTCGATGGGAATCGATGGAACAAGGACAAGATGTTGTCCTATGAGGCCATGTTACAACGGATCAAGTCTGTATACCCGACCTTTACAAAAGTCCGTGATCACAAGAACGACACTTCGAAAGCATGGCAAGTGCCTGGCTACATGGGCAAAGTCGGATTCATCACTTCAATGACAAATCACTTTTGCGGCAGCTGCAATCGTTTGCGAGTCACGTCCGATGGTAATCTCAAGGTTTGTCTCTTTGGCAATACGGAGGTTTCCTTACGTGACATTATGCGGCAGAGTGAGGATGACACTAAGCTACTAGAGTGCATTCAGGCCGCGGTCAAGAGGAAAAAGAAGCAACACGCAGGATTGACAGAGCTGGAGACGATGAAGAATCGTCCCATGATATTGATAGGTGGGTTCTTGGAAGTGCCTGGTTTGTGCTTGCTAATGTAACAGGTGGATAGAGTCAATTTTATATTATACTAGGAGAGACGAGAGCAGAGCGACATGGCATTGAGCAGATGTTTTGGTGACGTTTATGGCAGCGTGCGACATGGCAATAGCGTATAGATGTGTATATGAGATGTTTTTACAGGTCAATGACAAATGTATCTACTTCCACTTGAAGCTTGAATTGGTCGAGTGAAAACCAAATCCCTGAAGCCCCACAAAGCTTGTCCAGTGCTTCAGTGGTCGATTCTACTATCCTTCACTTTTGATTTCTTCTACACTACCGATCGTCAATCTGCTGATCTTGTCTATTGCCACTGAGGACTTCACATAGATGAGAGTGCATGATACTTGAGAATCCTGGACTGTTGCCTGGCAAATAGTCATTAGCATAGTGCCTGTAACTAATTACTCAAATGTTGTCTAGTGCTCGACGTGATTGTACATGGATGGGTCGAGCTCTATTCAAGTACCAGCTGTTCTTCCGCTCTTCTCGCTACATCTCTACCAACAGGACTGAATCGTCTTCAAAGCTGACACATGTCGATCAATCGGGACAGGCACACATGGTCTCAGTGGCAGACAAACACACTACACATCGTATCGCTGTAGCTCGAGGTCACGTACAGACAACTAGCCAAGCCATAAAACTGATACTTGATAATGCGATCAAGAAGGGTGACGTTCTGGCTACTGCCCGTATAGCCGGCATCATGGCATCGAAACGCACGTCCGAATTGATTCCGCTCTGTCACAACATAGCCCTGACCAAAGTCGCCGTGTCGCTCAACGTGAATCAAGACGAGAACAAAATCATGGTTGAAGCCAAGGCCGAGTGTGTTGGCTATACGGGTGTGGAAATGGAGGCTCTGACGGCTTGCTCAACTGCAGCACTGACAATCTATGATATGCTCAAAGCAGTGGATAAAAGTATGATCATCTCAAATATCCGAATAATTCAGAAGCAAGGCGGCAAGTCGGGCGACTGGACGGCGCCATGACTGGTCTTGTAGACACTGGTGCACAGATCCATCTCTTGCTTCCGACAAGAGAAGTTTATGGTTGTGAGACTGAGGTCACTTGTGCCCGTATACGAGCATCAATCTTGCTTATTATCCTTGGCAGGTCTAAAGAATGTCTATAAGGTGCAGCTTGTATGCGAGCATGACAATGGGAATCAGGCCTGTCAAGTCGGCATGGCTCAATAAAGTTATAAGTCTTGTTGGTGTCATCTACCATTTGACATATAGTCATTCTTCAAGTTGACGACCATAAAGAATATTTGGCGTTCTCTTGTACTGGACTGAGCTTAGACTACTACATTATTTAGATAGTGATTGGAGTATCGTACTTCTCTAGCCATAAGTGTCGATCGCGCGAGTTGTAGCATTAAACAATTGACTTTAACGTGTGGAGAAAGCACAAGCCACACTTCTACGAAGTCATAAACTTGACTACAATCATCTTGTACTCACCCCTTGAAGTTGATAACGAAATAAAGAAAGTGAACACTCAATCAGATCATCGCAAAGGTGGTAGAGATGAGTCGTGGCGCTCAGATAGAAGAGATTGATGATGTTGGGTCCCTCGCGACACAGACCAGGTTCACAGAAGTCGAAGATGAATTTGACGACGATGTCGACTTTGAGTTGCCAGACTTTCCTGCTTCGTCACCAAGCTCGGCGCAGGACGATGTGAACCCACAAGGAATCAAGTATGTCCAGGATACGGCTCAGTTCAAAAAATGGACGTGTCTCTATCCAATCTATTTCGACGCTACCAAGACGACGAAACAGGGTCGTCGAGTCGCGATCCAGGACGCCGTCAAGAATCCACTGGCCAAAGCCGTCGCTGACGCCGGCAAAATCCTGGGCTTCTCCGTTGTTTTTGAGCCTCAAAAATGTCATCCTGCGGACTGGTCGAATCCCGGTCGCGTCCGCGTCGAATTCAAGGACGAGAGAGGTACTCCGACGCACGGCAGCATCAAGACGAAAGGTCAATTGAATGCCGCGATTGCTAAATACCTCCGTGCCAATCCCACACAGGAGAGGGATCCGTATAAAGTTCCCGTCCCCGGCATGGACGATGGAAAGTCCAAAAGGGCAGCCGTTCCGAAGGGAATGAAGATTAATGACATCTTGCCACTACATAGTCCCGCCATGGCCGGTCAAGGCATGGCTGCAGAAGGTATGGCGAGCATGATGGGGTCCATGTTTCCGGGTATGCAGGGCATGCTCAACACTGACGACGACGATTCAGCCGCTGCTGCTCCTGCTCAACCTGCAGTCGCCGCTCCCCCGAAAAAGCCAAAGATGAAGAGACAAATCATAAGGTGATTATTTAATGAGGAACAAATCTACATTACAGATATTTACTCGTCACTCGTCAATCTTTTCTTTCAAAGAACTTTTCACGGTACGTCACTAGCCTCTTCAAAGACTGGAGCCACTGTCTCGTGGTCTCGTCCGCGAGGATATGTGCACTATCCAATTTCTTGTGCTCTCGTTCCCGCTGTGCCCGCTCGTGAATCCCGACCGAAGTGACTCCGACGGGCCAAGTCGCCTTGCCGATGGACATTTGCAAGTACGCACGATTGGCAGCGGTGTAATCCCTTTGTTGCAGACCTATTGCGACGTGCGTCAGGTTCGTGAGGATGTCGGGTGGCAAATTACTCGTCTTGAGTCGAATCAAGAGTCGAGCGAGGTGTTCTTTCGCCTGTATCTGAGTGGCGAGTTGAGTCTCGTCCGCGTCGCTCTCTGGTGCTCGTATACCGTGGTCCCACTCCTTGATGTATATCCTCAACAAGAAGAAGATTGTCTCGTGTAATTGCGACCTCTCCCGTTCGTCTGTCGACTTTAGTAGACTCGAATCAATCGTGATTGTTTGGTCGTCGAGTGGTAATTCATCATCGGTCGGATTCGTGTAGACTTCCTTCAGAATTGCCCCTGTAGAATTGGCGAGCTGCTCTTGTCTTGCTTTATACTGCGACAGGCGCCTCTCGATTTCTGACGGTTCTTCTCCGAATAATTGGATAGGTTGGTTCAGCGACTTCAACTCTGCACGAATCTCATCAATGTGGACATTTGCTGCTTTCTGTTCTTGTTCATGCTCCTTCAATGCTTTGACTGATGACTTTTGGCGTTTCGCCGACTCATGCTGCGCAATCCGCTGTAGCTTTTCTGCTTCCTTGACTTGACGAGAACTCCTGAGTTGTTCCTGTTGTAGTTTGTATTCCTCCTGACGGATTGCCTCTAGGTCACTCCTCTTGATGTACTTTTTGTCAGATTCTACCGGTGCTTTTCTCTTCAACTTGTTGATTTCTCCAGTCAAGAAATCCATTTATCTGATATCCTTACTTCCTAGTTTATGCATACTTTGGAATATAGCGACTTTTTGACTTGGCCATATTGTAACTCAGTGATACTTGTAAATGCTACTGATCAACTTTCCATTTCCAGATCGTTTTCACTTCAGGCAAGTATTCCCGCAAATTATGCTCCAACTGCCACATTTCTACACCAGTACTCAAAATCAGGATTGCATACATGAGTACATCAGTCATTTATCCTCACGGATAATGCTGCTGTCTACATAGTAGTCCTCGTCATAAGCAAGGCGATCTGAACATGACCCGTATTGATCGAGCCATAACCACACCATTTCTACTTTGTGTATTTCCCAAACACGGCAGATTTCATGACGTGAGGGACTTTGATACTGATGCCTTACCGGTGCCGGTACACCACTTGTATGCATGGGCAGATATGACGTTGGGAGAACTGACGAATCTGTTGCTGAGAGATATATTCACGGACGAGGAGGAATCATTGGCGGGGTACAGGCTGAGCTTCAAGCTTGTGTATGGAGATAATGCAAGGGGACGTCTCGATACTAGGAATATAGGGACCGTACAAGTCTCGTCCAAGTCATGGGACTACAACAAGTCGCTCGATGCAGCTCGATTCGTCGTCGGTGACTTTATCAATGTGGCCATCTTGAAGCCTGGTGATAGACTCTACAGTGCGGATCAAACCAAGACAAATGGTGGGGTTGAGGTTCAGACGCAGAATTACAGAAGACGATATGATTCCAAGCCTGTACAGGACCGAAGGCGACAATCACGTTCTTGGAGTAGAGACAGAGTCGGGCCATATGAAGGCAGACACAAACAAGAAGGAAGAAGGCCTGGTGCATTCGATGATGGCAGACGAAGTAGTTTCCATCGAGGCAGATCAGATCGCAGATAATGAGTTGGTAGTGCGACGTGATGCTTATTTGGATTATATACATATTCGTGGTGGAAGGATAGCGTTGGTTAGAGTTATAAACTGGTGAGTTTCACATTGCCGGTATGCATCATCTGTATGAGCGCCTTTACAAGAGTATCCATGAATGTAGGGCAGGGCAGGTTCGACAAAAGTCTCTCCGAAAGTTCACTTCTGAGTGATGTTCTCGTCGCGACCAACGGCTCTGAGTGTGTATTTGCCCTGCTTGATGAGATTTCACGTTCAGAATGCTCGCGACAGACCTACCTCGACAGATGTCGACAAAAGATATAGAGCAACAGGGACAGCTATGCCCAGAACAGCAGCTTGCCTGGTCGACTTGCCAGTCCATCTAAAGTTCTTGTATAAATCATGTCGCATTTCCACCCATTTCTCAATCGCGGGATCTTGCTACAGTCAACTACACCGACACGAAATACATCGACTGCTTCATACCGTGCTTCAAGGATCCAGCCATGATTGCTGATGCTTATATCACTACTCAAACCATACGATTGTTCTTGATATGTACTCGGAAATAGACAATTCGGTATACCTACTGCACCTTAGGCTTGAAATCGACGTATCAGTCGTAATTCTCGTAACTATCGGCACATCTTGAAATCTTTTCCGCGAAACCGCGCATGAACATTTCCCCCGCAAGCTACCGGTGGCTAGCTCTATACGGTAGTGTAACCTTGCAATTGACGTACTTGAAAAGTGTCAACTCTTCTGCTCAAGAGCAAAAGAAATCCAAATGCCCGACAAATCCAAGACGACAGTGCAGAAGCCTAGAGGTTCAGCTAGGATCTCGTTTGTTCTAATCACAGCCGTCTTGGCATTGGTTGCGTCACTTGGATACTCAAAGTACACTCATGACAATTATACCTTCAACTATTCCAATCAGTACACGAATGTCGGTTATTGGATGCGTCAGCTTAGAGGACCGCTGAATCTGACGGAAACTGAGTTGGCCAGTTTCGACGGCAGCAATGGGAAACCAATCTATCTCGCCGTGAATGGAAGTGTCTATGACGTTTCCGCATCACCCGAATTATATGGTCCGGGAGGATCGTACTCGTTCTTCACGGGCAAGGATGGTGCGAGAGCCTACATCACAGGCTGCTTCTCGACCGACCTCACCCACGATCTGAGAGGAGTGCCAAAGGAGGATTGGGTAGAGTTGGTCGCCTGGAAGTTATTCTATGAGACACATGCAAGGTATTTCAAGGTCGGCACAGTTCATCATCCGCCCATCGATCCTAGTACACCACCACCAGCACCTTGTAAGGACTCTCCTCCTCGTGGCTAGCACACTTGTCACGTACTGATCAACTCTAGGTAATGCTCAAAGAAAGACCGGCTGATTGATGTCGATTCAATGCTGTGTAATTAGCCTTATCAAACTAATTGGAATGATTCCATGCCATTCACTTCTCATTTATACAAGATGGCGTACAAGATGACAATGATCTTGTGTGTGTGTGTGTGTGTGTGTGTGTGTGTGTCCCCGTAGATGTAGTTAGTCGTGAACGGGGTTCCGGGTATTGGCGTTGCACTTCCAGGAAACAATAGTCGACTTTTACTTTGGTTTACCGAACCGGTGGCTACCCCTACAAAGCCTTTCTCCTCTGGCGACCTGTCAAAAATGGAGCACAAAGTACGCAGTTCTGGCCCCAGCAACTATGAAGGCTTACGAATGATTATCGCCATAAGACTAACATTTGCAGAGACTTGGCTGGACTCTTCAATGGGCGGCTGCAGTTGAATTGGCCTGGGAAGTACGTAGATCTTGATGTCATGTGCCATACGGCTTCAGATTCGAAGATCCGGAGAGGAGGGCTTGGCAACTACGGAAAAGTCGCACGAGGACGTTCGTTGATTGGTAGGACACGAACCTGCTTTGAGCAGATCCCGAACTTGTGCCGCCGGCCTTGGTTGAATAACCATGGATACCCTGTGATCGGGTACCTTTATAACTGCAGCCATCAGGTATTACCTACCTACCGTGGTTGCCCACACTCTCAAACAGGCACCCGTGCCGAATCGAGGTTCCTCGACTTGCGTCGCACGGGTCACTACGCTGGTGTTTTACGTGATCGAGGTTTCAGCTCTAGGAGCAGCAGTATGCTCGTCCGTACTCTTCTTGTAGTCAAAGACCTTTACTGCCTCATTGCGTTTTCCCCAGAAAGTGTCATTAACCATTTACATCCCGAAAACGCTGCGATTGAGAGTACCATTAGCTTGGCACTATACTAATGTTACTTTGTCTACTGGGATTCTCCCCGCCGTGACATAGCAAGTGACATAGCTTTTGGGTTCTGATGTAATGATTGGTCGTGACATGACGCAAACTTGGAGTCCATCACAAATGGCGCCACATGTATTGTGTCAGGTAACAAGCCACATGCTTCGGCCATGACACCTCATACAGTATTTATGGGAAGACGAAATAATGTTGGAATCTGTTCGATATATAGATTCATGTCCACAGAAGAGGCAGACTTGATCAATTATCCGGCTCGGAGGTGTCCACGTTGGGTTCCATCAGGATTATGTTTGTGGTATTATACTGCGATGGTCGCATTTTGTTGATGGGGACTCTGCCTGTTTGTTCTCTTGTGTTGTGAGTTCAACATGTATTCTCCCTAAAGTAGATCATGATGTCCGTTGGATGACTCCCGAGATTTCTACGATTCACGGCAGAGAATACCACATTTATGGAATAGCTCCTACATGGTGCCTCGAACGCGCGCGCGCACGCCAGGTGTGTTGCAACTCAGCTGTTCGGCACATACTGGCGAGCCATGCATGTGGGCGACAAATATCGTTGTAATATGGTCTTTCGGATCGCCAAATCCTCGTCGCGGGATTTGTCCGAATCTGAATACACATATCTAGCCACAGTAGTCAGATGGTGATGTCGACCGGAGCGGTCGAAGTGTGACACTAGGCAGGTAGTTGCCCTACGCATCGACTAGCGCTCACCATCACCAGTACGGCATGCAGATGGCCGCGCCACACAACTGTCAGATAAAGGAGGTGCTCCGGGCGATGGGCCCCGGATCAACCCTGGAACCTCAATCTTGGGATACTCTCCACTTCCTGCATCAAGACAGGGCTGTACCCGTCAGTATGACAGTCCACGGATTCCAAGCAGGAGCACTCCACGTCTAGGTAGCAGCGCCTTCCTAACCTGACGGGTCTCGCGGGCTATTGAAAGCGGACGCATGCTCTGCAGACGCAGCACCGAAGCTCTTTGCCACGTTACTTGAGCTCTTGTATCTTCTCACAATCCAGCAATTCCCTCAATGTTTAGCCATACTTGTACGGCTCTTGAGAACAATCCATCTGAACGAGATACGACTGATGTTGACTGCGAGTAAATACAAGATGCGCGCTTTCAGGTGTGCTTGTTGTCTCCATTCCTTCAAAGAGGAGTGGGTGCAGACAAGAGACAGCTGGACGAGCAGCTGCGCTGGACGGACGAGTTGCGGAGATCGTGTATGTTTTACTACCGGAATGGAAGGCAGGTACAGCAGCAGCAGGTACAGCACATAGGCAGTTGTTAAACCTCAGCCAGGCATCAGCCTACCTAGTTGTCATCTGTCACGCTAAATCCATGTTTCACCTCAGCGCTCCCACTGATCGTCTTCCCATGACCGTGAGTGTTTACCTACCTACTCGAGTAGGTACACAGTGTCTACAAGTGTGCCCTTCTGGGTCAGACTGGCCATCCATGGCTCGAATGTCCCAAGCCGGTCAGGTAGACAAGCCACCAATTCAGGGATTGTTTCCTTCAGGTTGTCAAGGGCCAAAGCCCCTGCCCAATCAAGGTCTCCTTTCTGCATCAACCACCACACCACCCACCACCACCACCACCCACCATTCAGAACAGATGTGCGCACCACCACCACCACCACCACTTACCACCAGACTCACTCTCCTTCTACCTCTTTTCGTCTCTCCCGCATTCTCGTCTCTCAATCATACACACACACGCAGTCTCTCTCTCTCTCTCTCTCTCTCACAGCTCTCAGCTCTCAACTCTCAGCTCGCTCTCTCTCTCTCACGCGCTCGACCATTCTCGCACTGAAAGCAACTTGACGGAGCATCGGTCTGACGTTGGATCGAGGTCATTCTTGGCCTGATCACGGAACCTGTCTCTATCGAGTCTCTCTCTTGGCTGTGATCAGTGCAATCGTTGTCTTCCCAGTCCATCTTACTTGCTTGCAGCATTGAGACTGTGGTTTTTGCTCAATACAAGGCTTCGCAAAATTTCTAGGATACATCAGCGACCGATCCTTCCTTCACAACTTTCGACCACACTCTCTCAGTACATACTGCGAAAATTGTAGACGCTATAGTGCACATTCCCTTGTCTGCGAAACCCTCAGTCTATAACTTCTTGGGAATAGCTCAAGTTTTGTCAGTCTTATCCTTTTTGGATTGACGTGGTATACAACTAGTCTTGAGAGGACCTCAACAGCAAAGTAGTCACTACATTCTACCATTAGGTTTTACCAGCTTGCGTCTAGCAATGCTCGTTTAAATGCCTCATATACTTACTATCGTTCAACGTAAGACTGCAAACAGGAATCCTTTGGACAGCACTGACTGACCGTGCAGGACTCGTAGATGCGCTGCCAATCAACTCCAAGCGTACCTTACAATACATCGCAGCGGATGAAGTGCTCGAGCGATGTTCCGCAATCATACTCGACATTGCAGTCTATGCCTTGCGCGACGTCGTGTCCGAACTTGTGGCTGCACTGACACAAGTTGTGCGCCTACCCTCACGTCAGGACAGCTACCTCGACTCCCAAGTATATCTATTGCGAATCATTTCTCAATGCATTCAGCGTGTAGCACAGGACGTCAGGAGCGAGGCGAGTCCATCGCAGCCACTCGACAACGTTACCGTGTGTCGAGTTCTGACGTTGTACATCAAGATGTCGACAATCACGAATCACGATCTGGACGTCCTGTTTGGCGATTTGACTGTGTTCTCTAAACCCGGTAGAGGTGCTCGTCCGACATCACAGCTGATAGCTCGCATGACAAACGAGAGTTCTTTGACGATTTCCATGGTTCATAACGAGGAGTTTCTACGTCACTTCCGTAACATGTTTCTCTACACAAGCACTGTCAACTGGACGGCTACGTTTGACGTGATCCGTGGTCTATTGAAACAACCGTATTCGGAGGACGAAGAAGCTGACTATAACAAGAAAGTCCACCTGCTTTCATACTTGTACCTCGACTATACGTCTATGGATGATCTTCTAGTCGTCTTGTCCAATTCCTTCAACGCGATGCTCAAGTCGACGCAATCGGAGTGCGTCACTTCCTTGACAACTTCTCTCACACGGTGGATAACGGATCGCCCGCAACAGATTCAAGAGTTTCGTGTTCATGCGGAAGCATATATGTTGGGGGCCGGCCTACATTTCGAAGATTTGCTGTGGTCACTCGCAGATACGACTTCGAGCAGAAAGAAATCGTGCATCTGGCCTGTCCTCGCCATTCTCTCCATGCTCTATCCCGAGTCGCTCAGGTCTCACAACGAACAGCGGCGTTCCAGGCGAGACTCCTTTATACAAACTCTGAAGGTAGCTATCAAGACCAAGATGAGCGGGGCGTGTCTGGATGCGTATGCTCATATCCTCTGCATGATTTCTCATCTTGCTCCGCACGAGCAACTTGCACGAGCGCCTTTGGTGTCGGAAATTCTCACCTCAATCTCCTCGACGATAGGTGTTCTGCGCGACTGTGTCGAGAAGGGCACATTCAAACTCGCGACATATCTCTTTTGTGCCCTCTTCCGTCTAAACATTCCACAATCCCTAGAGCTTGCTATGTGGAAGCTTGATCTCTGGTTGGATGAGCGTGAAACGTCTCTATTGAAAATACAAGCAGTACAATGTGTTGCCGCCATATTTGCAGACAGTACTCAGCCAAAAGAGAGCAAAGGTCGAGAACGACTCCTGCAAGTCGCATCTGGTCGCATCAAGATGCCGTTCTTGACCAAGTCGCCAGAAGAGGACGACACAGTCGAGAACGACATTTCACAATATGTCTTGGATATGTTTTGCACTGCTCCCGAGGTGATCCTTGCAGATCAGGATCACTCTCATGCTCTGGATTCTGCTTTGATTTCTTGTCTTGCGCAGACAGATCTAACAACTGATTCTACAGCAGGTCGACTCATACTAGAACTGCAAGCCCCACAATGTATGCGAGGCAGAATATTCGGTAGAGTTTTGCACAATGACAGTCAAGCTTTCTTCCCAATCTGGTGTCGATTCAGTGTCGAGTCGACTTGTGGAATAATTCGAAAACTGTCAGCTCTCGAGCCTGGCTCAATCGAGCAAATCATTCAATTGCTAGACTTGCTAAGTAAGTGTATAACCCATAGGGTCGCCACGCTTCAAGAGTGTCAGGAACGTCTTGGCGGAGAGGACGATGTCAAGGGTCACCTGACCGTCAAATCGGCTCTTGAAGCCGTTCTTCTGCAATACTCTTGTCACGTCAATTTTGGAATCGCGACGAGAGCTGCAGAGGCGTGCAAGCTCTTAGTGGAGGAGTATGATGTCTATACCGCGCATACTAAATCAGTCGTCGGAGATATGCCGGACAATATCGAGCTCTACATTTCGATGGCTGGCGAAACCTTTTTGACTGCCGGTAGAAATGCAGTGCAAAAGAAGTTTCGAAACAGCTTGAGGTCTGCCCGCGACACGCCTGCTCTCCGGAAGGCCTGGCTAGAAGTCTTTGCACGTTGGAGCAAATTGACCGACCAGCTTTTTGATGCCAGGAACGCAACTGATCTCCGAGGCCAAGAGGCTCAAGTCGAATGGCAGAACTATACCGGGTTTCTGGCTGCATTGGCTCGAATTGAAAAGGCGGATTCCGAGGATCCGGTTTACACATTTATTAGCCGTTTTCGTGAGGTGTTCATTCAATCCCAAACAGAGTTCATCAGCGAAATATGCGCAGAAATCATAGGCAATGCACTGCATATTTCCCTATATACGCCAATGCTACAGGAGGTGCAGCAGATGATTGCAACCATGAAAGACAGGAAAGGCGTACTTATTGTCAGATCTCGAAACACGATTTTGATGGAGCAACTCATTCTGATTTGTCGTGGACTTTTTGAGAGATTAGACTCTTTCCTGGCCTTCCGAGAAGGTGTCAATGTGGGTGAGATTATGCTCGATCTTGCTCAATACCTCGAACTTTGTGGTCAGACATACATCAGATCACGTCTACGTTTCTGCCACCTCTTAGAAACTTTTGCCACCAGATATGATCTGATGTGTATCCTCGATGAGATCAGCGTTCGTCGTCGACTTTGCAATTACTTGGGAAATTGGATCGCATTGTCAGCCGCTAGTAGCAAGGATCAGGCCAAGATTACGCGTGACACTAATGCTGCGTGTCTCAAGGCACTCGCACAATTGTCAACTGACATGTATTTCGGAAGCGAAAGAATGTCCGCTGGTCGTCAGGTCGCCCTGGACATGAAATCATTTGTGCAAGTGATTTTGCCTCTCTCATCGATGACGGACGAGGAGGCAAGCCAGTTCAGCTCGGCCGCACTTCGTCCTGTGCTGATCGAGCTTTTATCAAATGTTTTGGCAGCCAATAAACGAATAGCTACGATGAGCTTCATTTCGCTCTGCTATCACGAGAATGTCAATGTGGCTGCTACTTTCTCAACAACCTTGGGATATTCTCTGAAACAGGATTTAGGCGTCATCAAAAGTCATTCGACAGAGGAACTGAACCGTCAACTTTGGACATTGGTGACGAAAGATCCCTCTTTAATGACTGCCCTGCTTGACGGTTCTTCAACATCTGATGGTCCTCTGGAAGTCGTTCTTGACTCATTTCAGGAGCGACATTGTACTCCAGAGCTGTTTGCTCTAGTTCTCACCGTGGAAGTAGCCATCTGTGATCAAGAGACTGAGCTTTTCCGCCGGAATTCTCCGACAACCAGGCTTTTTGCTGCATACGTGCGTCGATATGGGAGACAGTACGTCGAGGAAACTTTAAGGCCGCCCTTGGCACATCTTGCAAATCGTCCCGAAGACTACAGTATGGAGCTTGATCGCACCAAATTGGAGGAGTCCGGAGCGACTCAGGAGATTTTGATCGTCAATCAAAACAATCTCAGCTCCACCTGCCAGGAATTCATAGATGCGATTTGCAATTCCTTATCTGCCTTGCCAAAGTATGTCAATCTCACAATAGTGTTAACAATGATCTGCTTGCTAATCTGTGATAGGGAACTCGTTGAGATCTTGCGACTTGTGGGTATGACTACTGCCAAAAGATATCCTGATGCTATTTCACGGTCGGTAGGGAGCTTCCTTATACTGAGACTAATTGGACCGGCTATTGTGCAGTCCGCGCGGGGCTCATCAAGACTTCAGAGGCAATTGATCTTGGTTGTCAAAATACTGACTAATCTGGCGAACAAGACATTTTTCAAGGAAGGACATCTTGTTGTCCTCAACCAATTTCTGAGTCACAATTCCGCAAAACTTTCTAGCATGCTCTTGCGGATATCTCTACCAGGAAATCACAAGCAAATACCTGTAGTGTCCATCAATGTGGAAACTGGTCCGAACATGGCTCACAAGCTGTATCCATTCTTTCAGCAAAAGGCTGACCGTATCAAGAACAAATTGATAGAAATTCAATTGAAACAGGGCTATGCCGTCGACACGATACGTAGTATGACGCGCCAAATACGTCGAATTCTGTGTTGTCTCGGAGAACCTGCGACGTCAGACAAGCCTTCCTATCTGCCTGGCTCGTCGCCCTCTCGTCCTACATTCACTAGTGCCTTACCTGCGGCAGACCAGATTTTTCGGCAAGTTGGTATGACTTTGACACAGAAGCCGCTCTATTATATTGAAATTGTAAAGTTCGGTGCTTTTCAAGCTGCTACCTGGGTAAGCTTGTGCTCAAGCATTTGGCAGACACTGCTTGCGTTGCCACCAGAAAGTATAGAGATACTATTGGATTTCACTGGCTTCACGATGGAACCCTTCATTGACAGTCAGACAGCACGGGACTCCATGGTCGAATTGTTGAAGCATGATGCAGGAAGGAGGGCGTCGCTGCATGTGTACAATCCGAACAGAGCCTTTGCAAATTTTATGCGTCAATTTTTGAACGACTCCTGGGTAGAACGATCGGATAGTATTCGATTCCTCGACCATACAGATGCGCTTGAACCGCATTTTGATCAAGCTGTTTGCTTACACATGGCTAGTATACATGGTCTACTAGTCCGGACTTATCCGCACGCTCTAAAGATGATGACCTCCGATAACTCGACTGGTCTTTCGGTCGGACTAACGCTCAACAGTGACGATACCATGTTCCTTACAACAGTCAACAAATTCGCGGCCGATGGCATTTTCCGCTTCAGGACTGTCGAGCAGATTGTGGTCAAAGACATAGAGAAAGTGCAAATCCAGCATGAAACCCTGGTGATATCTATCAGGAATAGGCCAGCGGTACGGCTTCAGACGATCATGGCACGACGCGAAATGCCAATCTTAAGTCAGTTCCTGACCTATGCTATGGAGCAATTCAAAGTCGAAAAGTACGATGCTGAAAAAATTCGCGCTCTCATGATGTGTGTTGGCTTCACTAAGGTGGCTAGTCCATTGATCATGACACGGGAGACCGGTGCTAAAATTTTGATCAATCTCCTACCGACCACAGAGCTTGCAAAGATAGGTATCATCTCCGTCACGGCAGCAACCTTGACACAGTTGAACTCTTCCGAACTCCGTAGCCTTCATATGCTCGCTCACCAGGAAGCTACTCTGGTCACTAAAATTACATTTTTAGGAGAACTACTTGTTAGACTGCCACAGACTGCGATGACGGAAAGACGCACGACCCTACCATGTGTAGATATTTGGCTTGCAGACATTGCTGCGGCGATAGTCCCGGAAAATGACTATAAGGATGCTATTCATCGCATCATACTATCCCTGATCAATCTGCACTCACCTGAGGAGAACAGTAAATTGTCTCAGTTGATATGGTCAAACTTGGGCGTACAGCAATCTTTGCAGGAGTTGTTATATGACAGCATATCCTCGTATGCCAATTTGTTCCAGCACGATTCAATTCAGGTGACCAAGGTCTCGCAAATTTTCCGCATTGTCAGAGCGCCATACTTTGTGAAACGACTTACAGGTGATCTCGTACGAGAAATCAACGCGGAACTGCTTCTGGATATCCCCGACCTCGGAAGCTCCCCCAGGTGGAACACGATACTGGTTCTCATTCGCATTTTGGTTGATGTTACCGCAAGAAGTTTCGAAGCCACTGATAGTCTACCAGAAATCTTATATGCAATACTTTGTCTGATCAATGTTGGTAGTCTGGGTAAGCAATCATTTTAGACGAACGTGGAATTGTTGCTGACGAGACGATAGAGACACGAACTTTGGTCTATCAATTGAATGTAAACGTTGTTGCTGCCTCAGCTTGCTGGGATGTCCTACCAGCTAAACATCGTGACCAGCTATTGAACGTTTTGGACTCGTTACAAGACAAGAAGATGCATCACAGCTATCTCGTGCCTTTACGTGCATTGCTTGAAAGCTCGTACGAAAATATAGACGGACTTGTCCAAACTAAAAACCAAGAGTTACTCATCGCGGAGTCGTTATCAAACATTGTCAAATTGATGGTAGACACGCTCAAATATAGTGCCGCATCTCACGAAAAGGAGACGGACTTTCTCGGCAGGTATTGTAAATATGTCATGGATGCTGCATTCCGACCGACATCGATCAAGCGTCGCGCATTCCTAGCTCTGGGTCATCTTTCTGCTGAGTTGGAATTGCCTTCTGTGCGACCACTTATGGACGCTCTACAATTGAGTCTGTCGACGGCTACATCCCAAGATGCAAGAGAAGCGTTATCCATTATACTGAGCCTCAGCTTGACAAGTGTGCCAGAACCATTTCTGCTACTCAAGCTAGCCCTTGGGCTCAGCACATATCCACTATCCACAATAGCTTCCGCAGGATTGCGACTTTTATTGCGATGTCTTGTTAAGATCGGCAACGAGCGCACATTTGAGAAGATGAACGAATGTCTCCTGTCAAGGCACGATTCATGGCTGAGCCTTCAAAAGCTTGTGGGCTTGCGAGCTTCAGCTGGTTCATATCTAGGCTTGTGCTGCTTTCTACTGCAGGCAATGAACATCACGCGAGATCGCTCAGCCGTCAAAATGGTCCTCCGGCAATTGCTTGAGATGCAGAAGGTTGCCGATGATGCAGAGAATCAAAACCCAAGTGGACCTTGTCTTTTGTTCTTCTGCGCCCTAGCGGAGAACAATCAAGAGCTATTCATTAGCGATGTGCCGATTCCATATCGAGCCGAGCTAGCATGCAATGTCACACAGCTGGCTCACCAGCTTTTCGCGCTTCTGCGACTACGTGACGACGATCTGGCGGTTCCGACTTTGTGCATATTCATCAATTTGTTGGCCAGCGCAGAAACGACCGAGCAACAGATAAAAGCCATCAATTTTCTCACAGTGTCAGCGACCTATCTGCCACGAGCGTTCGAGCTTGTCTATGACGATTTGGCTCCCTTCTTGCGCAGCGTTCTACAAAGCTCCAATCATCTACCACTTCTCAAGGCTGCACAAGAGATCATTGTAGCGAATAAAGACCTGGAGAGTAAGCGTCATGACAGAGCGCTAAATTCAACAAACATCGACAAAGATACTACACTTAGACGGCTAGGGTTCGAGTACTTCACTCGAGAGTGGAATCGTAACACAAGCAGCGAGGTACATAAAAATTGCATCGGAAACATTATTATAGCGAAGGAGAATTGAGTTTTTAAGCGTTGGCGGGAATTGTATCGATAGGTCTTGGACGCAGCTATGGCAGGACATTATGCTCGTCACTAGAGTTGTATTAAAATGTATGATTAATAGGGATATATCATTGATTACAATAGTTTCTAATGTAACAAACTCATCATTACTGGCTCAAATATAAAGCAATTCTTCACTGAAGTCGTGATATTCGTGGGTCTCGTTGTCTCTCAGGCCGGCCAAACACTTGTCCATGAGTTCAAGGTAATCTAAACTCTTTCTTCTGCTCGGGTGTCAGGATTCCAAGACTGATGATTTTGAATTGCCATGGCACCCCCGTACGACAATGGATGACGAGTTCGCGCACGTAATCAATGTGTAGTTGCGGATGACCTGGCAGGAAGATCTTCTTGCCAGATACCTTTCTCGCCTTGAGTTCTGTGGAACCCTCAATCTCCTTGGTGGCATAGAACCATCCATTCACTAACTTTGAGGGCACACCGTAAAGTCCTGATTTCTTGACTGGTTGGACGAGCTCCTTGACGAGTGTCTCCCTCTTTGCCACTGCGACATCGTAGTTTTCTGGCATCCTTCTCTTGGGAAGTGGTCCTGCGTCATGATTGGCTGGGCCGGTGGAGGAGGAGGATACATTGGCATTGCCAGCATTCATTGCATCGAATGTTCGCCTCTGGCCGCGAGAGCCGCCGATGCTGCCTTGTGTTGGAGCATCTACAAAGCCTGCGGTATTCGGATTGGATCCTGTCATGATTGATCGAGACCAGCCATCCTTGACGGCTACACCATTCGGTCGTCGGTGTGAGTTGTTTGTGGACTTGCGCTTGGGCGGTGCTCGCCGAGAACTCTTGGAACGTCGGGTGCAATGACAACAAGTGCAATGCTCGTCGGTCACGGGTAGCGAAGCATCAATTGACAGTGCTGGCTGCAATGATGGAGGCGTTCCTGGTGAAGAAACAGTTGTTGATGCTGCAGAGGAAGGACCAGACATGAGACTCTCCCACCAGTCGCTAAAGTCATCTTCGAAGCTTCCTTCAGACATGACCATACTTTGGTCTGATACTGACCTTACACATGGGAGTGTTTGTGGTCGTGAAGGTCCGACCGAGCTGTAGGACGACTGATACTCGACATCAGTAGCCTGTACAAGTGACTTGTCTTGGGAGCCTTGGCAGGCTCGGTTCCGTGCACTTGCGAGCATCGACTCTGGTGAACTCCAGCTCGTGAGCTCAGGAAGTGACCAAGTGGACCCGTCAAGGTCGAAAAGTTTTGCGGGATCGACCGTCTGACAGAGTGCGTCCGGACCAATTTCCTGATTCAAAGATTGTGCTTTCTTGCCCTTGAACAGACTGGTCTCGAGGCTGCTGCCCAATGAGATACCGCTGTCACTCGACAGGATTGTACTATTGATACAAAGACCAGACTTGGCTGGTATGTCACCGACTGTGAGTGAGAGAGTAGAATCGTTTGAAGAAGAAGAAGGAGGAGGAAGGTCCAAGGAGTCTGAGGACTCGAGGGGGGAGGAAGAGAGGAGAGGGAGGATGGAGGAGACGTCTGGGTGATCGAAGAGACTCATCTGATCTGATCTCTTCTCTGATCTCTTACCTTTTACTTACTGAAAGCTGAGTTTGACGAATACAACAGTCTGTGTCAATTCTGATGATTGAAACAAGGTTGTAGAGAACGTCCAGGAATTGAGACGGACGTGCCTGCTTTTATCGTCAATCAGGATTGACGTCGTCATACTGTTCAATGTGCTGCACTATTCTTGTGATTGATTCATATCATGCGAGTGTTGTCTCACTCCAGCGTGGTTCGATTTCGTTGTATTTTTCGTTACGGTTCGTCCAACAACTTGACGATACTATGAAGATCATACCGGTCTGAACAACGATGCCAACTGTGACGAGTCACTTCTTGTTGCTAAGTTTAGGTTTTCTCTCTCACACCAGCGCGTGTCACGTCACATCACTCAGAGCTGAGCAGGATCCATCCTCCCATCCCATGCACAGGACAAGCTCCCACATTTCCAACGACGAGACGTGTTTTCCAAGTGATTTATTGGCCTGTTATTGGCCAAGTATGCGTCTCTAGACTATCCTCGCCCTGCTGTGACCTCCGACGATTGACGCGATTCAATGCGGACTGATGTGTTTTGATTGAGGATTGTTGACCTGATTGTAGTCGAGGAGATGCATTTCCAAATATTCGACACTAGCCCCCACACCTTATACTGTTGGCAGTGCTTGTGACTAGTTCTCTATCTTCCATGAACGGGCTTCGATACTACTTCATTGTCGAACGTACTTGTTTTGTGTGAATGAAGCCGCACTCCTGAACCGGCTCCTCAACGCGTGGGTAGGGTAACCTTAATTTTGACTCTTCCCTATCTGACAGAACAGCACTCAGTCGTGGCCCAGTACCTACAGATCTTAGAACCTTCCAAGTGCTACAGCACACGAGAAAAGCATATTCTACCGTATTCAAATACCTTGCAAAAACTTTCTTCATAAGCTTGGCTATGAATGCCAAGTGCGGTGTTCGCCATGACGCTAAGCACAAATAAAAATATCTACACCTTATGCTGTTACAAATGGCTGCATGACATCAAACGATCCAGTGCCAAGACTCGCCAACTTTCCCATGACAATCTTCGAACTAGGGTTGTCCAGACTGTCGACATCCCCGTGTAGTGCCGCCTGCGTCAGGAATGTACATGTCGTTTCATAGGTCATCTTCAAGAACGGCGACGGGTTAGACTCTATTCCCATCCTGTTGAACGGCTTATAGCCACCCTCAAACGTCATATAGTCAGCAATCAGACTCAGATGTCGATTGTTGACGCCGATACCATAGACTGCAAACACGCCGGAAACCTCTTTGATGATAGCCTGTCTCATAGCCTCGACCCCATAGGTCGCGCCAATGGCAGCAATGTCGTTGGAGTACATGTCATTGTGGGAGATCACTCCTTCTGTGCTCCAGAAGGCCTTGAAATTGACTCCTTCCGTCGCGAGCAAGCGCGACTCGTCCAGACCCTCTGAAGGCATGCGGAAACACCGGATGATTCCTGGGAGTTGTTGTACAATGGTCAACTGTGAAGCTTCCTCGACAAGATTGACCATCAGCAACTTCGGGGTCGCCAGAGGAAACTCGAGCTCGAGGACACAGAATTCCCCGGAAGCATGATCAAACTCGAATTTGCGAAGGTTCTGATACGTCCTTCGAGCAGTGGTCAAGGTTTCTGCTCGGTGATTCTTGAAAGAGACCTCTCCTGCTTTGCGCTTCAGTTGTTCTTCCTCGCCTTCTCCATCGCGTATATCTTGCTCGTCCTCGGAGCGTACATCGACATCAATGCTGTCATTGTCGGCATCACTATCACTAGCGGCTGCTTTTCGGATCGCCTCCTCTTCAGCATCGGGATTGTCATAAGATGCCTTCATCTTCGAGCGATCGTGCAGACGCGCATCGGTCGCATCTCCGTCCTCTCCTTCTTCATCGTTGATGCCGGCTTCTGCTGCCACATTGTCATCGAAATCTTGAGTCTTCTTCTGTTTTCTGACTGCAGTACCGATTTCGGGAGTATCATCGGTAGGTTGACTGACGGTACCCACCTTTCCACCTGCTTTTTTGATTTCTTTGAGAACACAAGCTTTCAAGTTGCGAAGGAATCGACGAGCAATCACTTCTTCGATCTCACTTTTCTCTATGTTGTATTCGGATTGGTATTCCTTCTCTGTGAAGAGCTTAAGCTTGATCTTGTATTGCTTCGATTCTCCCGATGACGAAGTCTTGAGACGTTCTGTGACTTCTACGGATTCGATCAGTTGCGAGAGTAAGACGCGACTCTGATCTTTGGCGAACAGTTCTGCATCATCCTCTTTCACTTCCTGTAACAATTTCATTGACATTGTCGGAGTCTTGATCGATGCACTAGCCGTCATGATAATTTCACGCAGTCGTGGTATACCCAGGGTGACGTTCTTAGCACCGAACCCAGCGAAATGGAAAGTGTTCAGCGTCATCTGCGTTGATGGCTCACCCACAGACTGACTCGCGAGAATACCAACTGCTTCTCCTGGCTCGGCGAGTGCCATCTGGTAACGGATTTGCATGAGTGTTCGGAAAACATCGGGCAGCAAAGCATGTGGCATATTCTGAGCTGTCTTCTTATCCACCAAGATACCGTCTGGATTCTTCTCGATGTATTCTTCCAATTTTCGATGAAACGCTTCTGAGACTATACCAATCTCGCGAGAGGGATTGTGCGTCGAGAGTGGGGGTGCATATCTCATGGGTTTCTTGGCAACTTTCTTCATCAATTTGTACCCTTCACTGGAGAAATTGATGTCGGGATGTGCTATGAGGGTCTTGGGGTCGATTCTCTGACTGATGGAGCGATAATTGGCGGCTGCGAAGCCGAATTCGAGCAGATGCTTCGACTTGATCACATCCAGACTGTCCTCGCCATAGTTCATCTGAATCACCGAGCCATCAGCATCACGGACGGTTGAATCGTAATTCACCTTGATGCCCTCAAGATGTTTGATTAAACATCGCTGCAAGTATCCCGATCGACTTGTCTTGACAGCAGTATCGATCAATCCTTCGCGACCGGCCATACAATGGAAGTAATATTCTTGCGGCTTGATCCCTGTCAAGAATCGACCTGCGATGAAACCACCGGCCTTTGCACTTGTATCAAATGCCTTGAAGGATGGCAACGTCTTTCCCGAGACCATGATGGGCACTCGACGACCTTCTAATTCCTGCTGGCCCAACAAACACGAAATTTGTGAGACGTTTACATTCGAACCTTTGGCACCGGAGACAGTCATGGTTTGCATATGATTGAATGGAAACTTTCGGAGTAGTCCATCAGGTATACATTTGTCGATTATTGATGAAGTCAATTTGTTCATCTTACCCTTCATGGCCGCGTCGAGACCCTGTAACTTCTCATCGTCTCGCAGAACTTCTTCAAGTCTATTTCGTAGCTCTTTACTAGCGTAGTCTGTCACTTCCGGCATGCCAACATAAACACTGGAAGCTTCGGTACCGGCACTCCGTCCACCTACAAGCAATTCATTTCTCCAGGTGTCTCCTTCGGCGTGCAGGCGTAAGTCGTCCATTCTACATGTGAATGCACGCATTTGGGCGTATTTGGTTAACAGTCGTCCAAGCATCGACAGTAAACGTCCGGCGTATTCGGCACCATAGATCTCGTAAACAGAGTGCACCATACCATAAGCACTCGCACCGAATTGACTTTTGTCCAGTATTCCTGTCATAAGGGCTCCGTCCTTGAAGATGACCTTGCCTTCCTCCGAGTTTGGACCCCAGTATTTCCCAGCCACCTTACATTTCGATTCTAGATTCAATCCAAAAAGCTTCTCTGGTTTCAAGTTGGTAAGCAGAGTCGTGATGACTTGTTTACCTGTCCACAGTTGTTTCGGCTTCAGGATCGCTGGGGCGACCGTGATGACTCGCGGGTTACTGTCAGCCTCTTGTGCGTCTTCTGGTCGAATTGTTCCGTAAAGGAGTTGTTGATATTCTGCCTTCGTGAAATACGTGTCTTTGTTCGTCATCCACACAGCAATCACTACATGATCTTGGATGAGACCCCGCAAGGGATCGCCTGATGTCGGCACAAGATACTGATTGTCAGTATTAGCAATCAGAGCAGCTTCGGCTCGGGCATTCTCATTTTGGGGAAAATGCATATTCATCTCGTCACCATCGAAATCTGCATTGTATGTATTGCAATTTGCGTAGTGCATTCTGATAGTCTTTTCACCCTGGAGAATCCGGGCTTTGTGTGCCATGATAGAGGGTTTATGGAGTGTTGGCTGTCGATTCAGGAGGAGAAGATCGCCGTCTCGCAGGTGTCTCAAGACCTTCTTGTTCGTCGCTTTGATCCTGGCTCCCTCGAGGCCACCAGCTATGATATTTTGTGGTGTTAGTAATTGGTTCGCGAGCGCCGTGCGACCTTCAAGCGTCATGCCAAGCAGAGATAACAGAGATCCATCTTCGTTCTGAATATGTGTCGCGCCTGGATGATTCATTGCGCCGTTAATGACCGCTTGGCGCATCACGGGATAATTATGAGCTGTTACTGGTTCCGGATAGGTCAATTTCTTTGCAAATACTGGCGGCACACCAATCTCGCTGGTTTCGATATTTGGATCGGGTGAGATCACAGAACGTGCAGCGTGGTTGACTCGCTTTCCCATCATATGCTTTCTGAACAGACCTTCTTTCTTCTCGAGCACTTGTTTGATTCCAGGCGGGTGTTCACGACTTTGACCTATGGGATCTGGATTGCGATTCGAGTCGATCAAGGAGTTTACGCTGTGCTGTAATAGGACGAAAGTGTTGATCAATTGATCGAACAGTTGTTGCTGCGCCATAGGTGTCAGTGGTTCTACCTTGGTCGCCATAGAGGCCGAAATGTCTCGAATACGATTCGAGGCAACCAACACTTTAGAAAGCAACTCGTTCTGAATATTTTCGTGTACTTGATCTCCCAATTTGGCAGCAGGTCTGAATTTTACTGGTGGTACCAGGACGGCAGATAAGAAGAAGATGTTAGGATCGGCCCTCTGCCCACCACGATAGAGCATCTTCGTGATTTGCGGCTCGTTTGCAAACAACTTTTGAACGTAACGCTGAACCTCCTGGCTCGTAACATACCTCGTCTGCCGCACAACCTTTTTTGGCACATTCGTACTGACTCTTGCCTCGTTTCGAACAAGTCCTCCTTCCTCAGGCTCTGAATCACTCATCATCACTGAAGAAGCATTCTCATCGGTCTCTGATTCGTTCTCGTCCTCCTGCGAGATATCCTCCGAAACTGACTTTTCAAAACCTTTCTTACTCAACTGCATGACATTTTGGCGGGTTCTGCCATGTTGATCCATGTACGCCTTGTTCTTCGCTGTCAATGGCAATTCGAAGATCTTGGCGAATCCATCCTTCTTGAACGTTGGAGAAAAGGCTTGGCAATTATCACAACGCTTTCGCTCGACGATATGTGCCAAGAACTGTTTGATGAGCAGCCTTCTGGCATTCGAGATAGCTGAATCGCTGGTCTGTATGTTCGGTAATTTGCTTGATCGCTGTCCTAATGCGTTCTTCATCCAGTGATGCCGCCGCGTAATGATTTTTCGAATGACACTATCAGGAGCCTTGCTGTCATCCGCAGACTCATCATCAATTTCGTCCAGTAGTCTGTGCTCGTCCTTGCTGAAGTCGATGTTTGCAAACTCCTGTGACTCAAGCAAGAGACCTTTATCAAGCAAGATCAGCCTACATGAGTACTTGTGAACCTCTGCTTTCGATAATCGCAAATGGAAACAATACAGGCATATGCCTCTGAGCAATGAAAATAGCTGTGGAAAGAAGAGAGGGTGATAACATGGCACTGGCAAGGCAATGTGCCCAAAGTGTCCTGGACAGAAACGCTCGTCTAGATGACATGTTGAGCAGGACACTCCTCGCATCAACGGCCCCATCGCCGGATCATACAGTCCACCATAGGTCGGGTGCTATACAATCATTAGCAACAAGCGCCGTGAAGAACAATAATGGCCTACCTGCAAGTTGTCGAATATCTTTTCCGCGGTCACCTGAATGACCGAGAGCTTCTCGACATCTTGATCAGTGAACGTGCTGAAAGTGACCTTGGCTACGGATGTCGAAGTAGGATTCGCTATATTCATGATCGGCAGTCCGTCAGGATGAGCTTCTAGAGGTTATCACACCCAACACTCCCCCGAAACGTCACGCCTCGAATCTCAGCTGCCTCTATATCGCACAAGAACGTCGCAGCATTCAGCGTGCTATACAAACTGTTCTGGTGTCAAGTGGTATTCCTGAACATAATTTTTTGGCTCAAAATCACTTGAGCTCCTGTAAACGCCACATGGCTGTGGCGTCACTATATCATCAGCCACATTTTGTGATCTTCTGCTGCTCTTGAAATCTCCTGACTAGACACCCAGGCCACCATAGCCAGGGAGTACACCTATAGCCAGAGCATTTAATGCTATAGCTGCATATATGATAAGTCATGATCCGACATAGCTGAATGGAAATCTCGTAGCACAAGGCAAGATTGGATATTGTTTGCTCGGCAGGATCAAGTTGCCCGACATAAAATAAAATAGGTTTGATTGTGCATGATACAGTTGTGAGCTAGACTAGCAAGAATAGCAGGGCGTCAAAACAGCAGCAGTCAGACTTGAGACTCGAGTCATCTTCTTCCTGTGTCAATGTTACTGACCAAGAAATCCTGCTACCCGTGCGTCAGCATACAGATAATTCGATTCGTATCACGTTCCGCGAAGCATCGGTTTTTGTGTTTGCTAAGAAGTGCTATACGGCGCAGGCTTTTGTGAATGTTGTCTTGGGCACGTCAGCTGTCTAATCACTAGAGCGAAATGTACACCATGGCAAGTCTAGTGCCCGGGTCGCTGGTGCTGAATATTCCTGGTTGCGCTTGGCAGTTTAACTGTGATGCCATCCATACTCTTATCCAGAATCACCTGGCAGCCTAAGCGGCTCGTCTCCTCCAACTGCACTTCATCAACACTTGTCACAGACATCCATACGAAGTGAAACTTACACCAAATGCAAGATCAAGCATGTCGTTCTCTTCATCGGTCGGCTCCTCGAGCTTTTCGTAGTGGCTCGGATCGACAATTACATGGCAGGTGGAACAGGCAACCGATCCTTCGCAAGCTCCCTCGAGTTCCACATCGTTCTCATGTGCGACATCTAAGATAGAGGCACCAGCAGGACCCTCTAGTGTCGTACGCTCACCGTTCTGTAGGATGAATGTAACTTTGATTCTGCCAAATTGGTCAGCAATTGCTCGTGTAACTTTCAGTCCAGATTCGCTGGCGAACCTCGTCTACTCACTCTTCGCCAGGTTTCGGCTTCTCTATATGCTTGTGCCTCGAGGGTGAGGTCGTGCTGAATTGTCGTGTTGAAAGATGCAGCTTCTGTGTCCAAGATGATATCGTGGTGGCATTTTTGTTCCGCAAACACAATCCGGTGATTGCCCTAGAATTGAACAAGCACGTCTTGAGCATATCAGCTACAAGATGCTAAGTCTATCAAAAGTAGCTAACTTGTGCTTTGATAGGTAGTTAAATGGAGGCGTGGAGACGGGATTGGGGATTTTCAACTCGGCACATCCTACCTCTCCAGGGCTGTGGTGATGATATTTTCAGATACTAGATGCGGTAAAGCTGATAACCCGGAGTGGCAGGTATTTCGTGGCCACACTTGTGCATGACAACTGGGGAAGCACACACATGCACAGCGACGATGTGAGCACACAAGTTGAACGACAAATGCATAGTTCTATGAAAAAACTCCTACAGCGCTTCATGTGTCGAAATTACGACCATGGGTTGGGTGTATTGAAATGCATGTCCCAAATATTTTTGATGTTTACGACATCTCCATATGTCTTTTTCAAATCGTTCATCTGTGCGAAATACGCCTAGAATAACTAAGCCCATTCAGTTGTAGCCTGTGCGGACGCATCTGCAGTCCAGTCAGCAGCGGCATCCCAATCAGCTGAGCCTGAAGCACCAGCTGTTGCCACAGCTGCAGTAGCTGGGTCAACACCACCGGCACCGCCAACAACGTTCGCAGCACCCTCGGCGGCCCAATCAGGTTCAGCCTGAGTGGCACCAGCAGCCTCGATAGCCTTGAGATCTTCTTCATCGGCTTCCTCGGTAGCAACCTCTTCTGGGTCTCGGTAGAAGTAGAGATCGACCATCACAGACCAAGGAGTAGTTCGTGATGCGATAGTTCCTCGCAATCGCAGCACCTCTCGTGCAAGCAACCACCAGATGAGACCGATCGAGTGTCGCCCCTTGTTGTTGGTTGGGATGGCAATGTCGACGTGAGCCAGTGGTGAGTCGGTATCGCAGAGAGCAATGACTGGGATGTTGACATATGATGCCTCCTTGATAGCCTGAGCATCAGTTCGTGGATCGGTGACGATGATCAATCGTGGCTCCTTGAACGATCGAGTAATGTAATTGGTAAAGTTACCAGGAGTGAATCGTCCTGCGATAGCTGATGCACCAGTGTGTGCGGCGTACTTGAGTACAGCTCGCTGACCATATGGTCGGGCAGAGATCGCACAAACGTCCTGTGGGTTCTCGATGGTTGCAATGACTCGAGCAGCAAGAACGATCTTCTCCCAGGTTTTACCAATGTTGATGATGTTAACTCCATCTTGTCTTCGTTTGAAGATGTACGGGGTCATTTTGGTGTTGGCATTCTTGGCACCAATGTGTGCCTGGGCAGCCAGGAGAATCTGGATTGTCTCCTGATCGGCATTGAAAGAAGCTGGAAGTTTCGAAGTCATCTTGGATTGACAATTTCAACTATGGAGAAGCGATTGTTAATTTTTTATAAGACAGCGACAAGTAATATCCGAAGTAGTGGTTTGCACAGATTCGACAATTTTCCTGGTGGTGACTGGTGTCGTTCACTATTCACGTGCTTTCCTTCGTACTCGAAAACCGAGATATCGGGCATGGCGTTCACAATGCGGCTCCACGATAACTTTTCTGAAATACAAGAATGGTCAGTATAGTACAATCGCAAGTATTTTCATGCATTTCTGAGCATTGATTTTGCACATTACTTTCATTTTGTCAGTGCACTCTCCTGTAGTGATATGAGTAGAATCGACGAATTGGATGACAAGCTTAATATAATCAAGTTGGAGCCTGCAAAGACCAAGCCGATAACCTCAAAGCCCGCCGCTGTTTCTGGCCCTGAAGTACCAGAGTCTATTGCAGATGTAAATGCTAAATCTTTCGATGAGAGATTTGCCGAACTGAACAGGATTCCTCTCTTTATGCGCGATCTAGACGAGACTAATGGAGCCGAGGGAGAAAATTCTGGTCTAGAAGCCCTCAAGTCATTGGCATATGATGGAGAGCCGTGGGAAGTTGCTACCTCGTTCAAAGAAAATGGCAACGACTGTTACAAACACAAGCAGTATAAGGATGCCGTCGAATACTATACGAAAGGTTTACAAACGAAGTGCGGACGGAAGGAGATCGATGAGTCGCTTTATGTCAATCGTGCAGCGTGTAATCTCGAATTACAGAACTATGGCAAAGTGCTAGCAGATTGCTCGAGTGCATTGAAGATCAACCCTAAGAATATAAAGGCGCTGTATCGATCGGCCAAAGCATGCACGGCAGTTGACCGTCTGGATGAGGCACAAGATGTCTTGACGCGTGGTCTGCTTCTGGAGCCGGAGAACGAGGGTCTGAGACAGCAACTGCTCCTTCTCGAGAACAAGTTGGCCAGGGCATTGAAGACGAGAGAAGATCAAGATGCGAGAAGTTTGAAGGCAAGAACGGAGAAGCACAACATCGCTCGTGCTTTGCAGATGCGTAAAATCAATGTCGTGAAAAGTGTCCGCCCGCCCGATACTGGAGACGCTACGTTGTGTCTTTCCGATCCTACAGATATAGAGTCATCTCTAATTTTTCCAACAATCTTTATCTATCCTTTGGAGTACCAGACTGATTTTCTGGCAGCCTTCGCGGAAGTCTATACGCTCCAATCACAACTTGATCTCATTCTAGAATCGCCACCTCCATGGGACAAAAAGGGTCAATATACGCCAAGATCAGTAGAGTGCTTCATGGAAACTTCCAGCCGTGGTTTGGTGAAGCTTGGAAAAAAAGTCAATCTGGGGACTGCCTTAGGCAGTGGCAAAATCGATGTTGTAGATGGTATCGTCAGAATCTATGTGGTTCCAAAAGTTCAAGCTCCTTCGTGGATCGAATCATTTAAAAAAGAGAAAGAGCTTACCAAGCCTGGTGGAATCTGATTCGTTCTATCACGTCGAGGACAAAGATGTGCCGCATTTTGCAGATCTTTGGAGTCCATGCGGTATGCGCTTGCATACGTTGGCGAACGTCCAAACTCATTCGCAACAAAGCCTTCGGCTGAATCAGAGACTCCTCACAAATGATGCAGCATTTGTCGAGTTACGTACCGTGTTCGTGAGTTCGGAAAATAGTATGGCTTTACCATGCTATGCTCAGAACGCGTTGACACAGCGATCGCCTTGTACAAAAGTATGGTCCATGTGCAACAGCAAAGGGCACGATCTCTCAAGTACAAAGACATTCATCTTTAGACATCATGGCACTCTTAGTGCTGTCATGCAAAGTTGTTCATCCGTACAGTCTACGAAATATGTAGAATTTTGCGTGATTGCACAAAGAATAGTCTTCTCCGTGGTCAGACAGTTCTTCGTATATATGCCACGATGAGTAGCAATATAATTGCTTAGGCCGCTACTACGTACTGTATATATTCTAGTTCATACTGGCGGTCAAGTAGAACTATTTCTCAATTACAGTGGATTAACATTTGTCGGTAGTCCTCATTGGTGGTTTGCCAAAATTAATGTGCACAGCGCCAATTCTAATTGTGGTAGATCACCCCCAATGCCCACCATGCCTACACAATCCACTACGACTAGATTGCATACAAATTCCTTACACAATTCTTCAGACGTGCTTTGGTACGAATATAATAGCATTCAAAGAAACTTTAAAGATTAGCTCGAATTGACTGAGGCTCGTGGAAAGAGTTGGTGCGACACAACAAAAGTCCCATAGAGTATGCACAAGGTCTAAGAAGTCCAGGCGCCGGATCATCGGAAATCTGTACACATGACGACCATGAAAGAGCCGTCTAGACGTGATGTCGATCAGCTATTACAGGACTTTTCGGCTGTTAGTCATGTACCCACTACCTATATCAACAACAATCTTTCCGCGGTAGGCAGTCAGGTTCAGATTTCGGACTCTGTCCATGCCCTGCTCGAAGATCTCGACGCGGCAAGCACGAAAGCGTCTAGTAAGCTCAATACACTGGTGGACGACATGTTGCGCACTGCACCGCGTCTGGGATACGACGTTGAAGTTCTTCGAGGCAATCTGCAGAAACTTCGTGTCGCCGTTGCGCAGACCGAACCAAAGAGAGACACCTTGTCACAGAAAGGGGAGACGGCCATACAGAAACTAGTAATGCTGGAAAACGTCAAGAGAAAGATGCAAGAGACACAACGGGTCTTTATCGACGCGAAGGCTTGGAGTCCACCAGAATCGATAGAGGAGACAATTGGGGCACTTATCTCTGCCAAGGAGTACTCGAGTGCCTCGAAGCAGGTTGTATTCTACGAAGGATTATTACACGTATATCGAGGGACGAGCGAATATAGTAGAAGGAAAGCTGTCATGGACAGAGTGCGCAAGAAGCTCTTGGATGTCAAGAGCGAGGACAGACAGGATGGACTTGGGAAATCTGGACTCGAGCTGGCTCGCTCCAGTATGGATTCACAACGATCTTCGGACAGTACTGGTCTGGACGAAGGCTATTATTCATCCTTCATCAAGAGGGCATTCAAGAGCTGAGCTGAACACTTTCAGATCTGTCTCACGTACCTGGTGGTTCGCAGCTCGGAAAAAAAGGTGACTCTCATGCGTCCTAAACGTCATCCGGGATAATTCCAGTACCTGATGTGCCACTGGCGAGATAGATATAGACACCTATGTAGGCACTACAAATCGATAGAAATGCAGCAGGCAGTAGGATGCACAACACACAACCAAGTCAGACACTGAGTCTTCTCGCATGTGCTACCGACCAATCACAAACATGTTAATGCTCGCGCCACTGATCTGCTGTTCATGATTGATCAATTGACTGAATGAATGACTGATCGCATTGAATGATCAGAGCTTGCTGGTGAGCTGCATTGTCATCTCCTGTTCAAGAGGTGATTCTTGTCCACAGACCCGACCATCTCTATCTACGATGGATGTCAAGCGTGCATGGAGATATTGGCAGTCCAGCTACGAGTGCAGCAGCAGCAGCAGCAGCAGCATCAGCATCAGCAGCCTTGACTTCCATTGACGCTGAGCCTGAGTGAGCCCTGAAGTGGTTCAACCGCAAATGTCCCTGCTTGCCTTGAGGAGCTGAATCACGCACAGCTCGACCTGTTTTGGTCATCATCCTTCTACATGCAACTCTCTACCGCGTCACCGTCAGGCCCGTAGAATTCTTCGTGTCGAGCGTAAGCTCTACTGCAGTACCTATAACAGGTCGGTGACCACGAGAAACGAACGTGTATAGCACTTGCGTGGCACTAGTGCACTGATCTGCAGTTGTGCACTCGTATCTCATGTCGGTCGCACCAGTTGTCAACTATGCAACCAAGCCTGCCTTTGTGAAGACCGGGGCAAGTGACATCTTCGACCGTGATATAGGCACTTCTGCGCCAAACTTTGCATCACGTTCGCATACTTTGCAACCAAAGTCAATTTCACCATGTTCGGCTTCTGGGCGGCCGATACAGACAAACAAATTTTATACCAACTTTTTGCTTGGGTCGCAAAAGTCTTATGTCTATGCATTACCATACTCACTCAAGTGGTCAGGTACAGGTCTGGATATTGGTCATACGGATGAGCAACAACGAGTCTTTGGCCCCGATCCTCGTGCCACGGAAGCGCAATATTTTTTCTGCCCTGTCGGTATTGTTGCCATCAGCTTGACCGCGAGCGAGGGACCCACTCTTCTGGAGCTTGCAGAAACAGACCAATTCTCAGTAGTGCTGACACTCAAATCAGTGACAGATCTCAACGCAACTATTGTTTTCAATATTGTGCGTGGCAGTGCGTTCATTACTGCTGCTTATCAAAACCTGACACCAGTCATCACTTCCAATGTTATGTTTCGTAACACCGAGGTGGTTAATCTCAGTACGACTATTCGCAAATGGAGATTACTATTGGAAGACGGCACGATTTGGTTGGTGTATGCGTGTGGCCCCAATCCTTTGGAACTGGATGTTGTCTCTAACCGAGAGCTTCGTAGCCGGTACCCCTGGAATGGTCTGCTTCAGGTACTCAAGATGCCAAATGGCGACTCTGCCGTCGAAAATCTCTTCGACTATGTTGCAGGATCTTATCCACTGGCAATTCGTATCCATGGCCAAATCACGGATCGTGCTCGTTATGGATTCGAGTTCAGTACAATGGGACCACAGCCTGTGTTGATGTATGCTTTGCCACATCATGTAGCTTCCTTCGAGGACAGCATGTCGAGTAAGACTTTCCGCAATTATCTAGCGAGCCAGACCAATGGCATGATGGCACTAGTATGGTCGAATGAATGGCAGATGCAAGAGCCACTACCACTATCAACACAGCTAGTTTCTTGTCGAGACATTCCAGCATCTTCCAAAGAAATAGTCGAGGCTGCCTTGCGAGAAGATGTACAGCAGGATTTCGAGATTCAAATTCGAGCGGATTCGATGTATTTCTGTGGAAAGGCACTGAACAAGCTTGCACAAGTCACAATGCTAGCATACAAACTACAGAGTGACACTTACTCGGCATTGTTGGCTCGCCTGGAAAGTAATCTCTTATTCTTTGCACGCAATCAGCAACAGTATGGTCTCATCTATGAAAACACCTGGGGCGGCCTTGTATCTTCACAAGGCTTTACGAGCAACGGCGATGGATCTGATTTCGGAAACACTTGGTACAATGATCATCATTATCACTACGGCTACCATGTCGGGAGTGCAGCAATTTTTCTCGAATTGAGTCCCAGATCCGCTCATAAGTCTGACATTGAGAATTGGGCACGACTTCTCATTCGAGACGTCGCTTCGCCAAGGACGGATTCGTGGTTCTGCGCATATCGCTGTATGGACTGGTTTGTGGGACACAGCTGGTCGAAAGGACTTTATGAATCAGCAGATGGCAAGGACGAAGAGAGCAGTTCTGAGGACTATCACTTGTCTTATGCGATACACCTCTTCGCAAAAGCAACTGGTGACGAGGCTATGGCAGATCGTGCAAAGATACAGATCGCCGTACAAAGCAGTTCGATAAATCTGTATATGTTATTCTCACCTGACAACGTGGTGGTCCCTGGTAAGATGCTCCGCAATTGTGTCTCTGGAATCAAATTCGAAAACAAGATTGACTACGTAAGCGAACCCTGGCGACTAAGTCTTTGGCTGACCAATTTAGACTACTTACTTTGGAGCCAATAAAGAATACATTCATGGTATTCACATATTGCCAATCACTCCTATCACACCCTTTTTCCGTCCGCAATCTGAATTTCAAATGTATACATACTGATTGAGACAGGCAGGACAGCGTTTGTCAGAAACGAATGGGAAACAAAGTTGGGGCCTCTGCTTAACTCGAATCCTAATATGCAGCCTGGTTGGCGTGGTATACTATATGCAAATCTTGGAATGATTGAGGGCTATGGTAAGAAATTTCTAGACCATCTTAGCCAGACGACACTCACAACGAACAGGTGGTGAAGCTTGGAACTACTTCATGAACAAAGAGGAAGTAGATGGAGGGGTTTGTAGATCGTGGTACTTGGCCATGATATGCTCAAGCGCAAGAGAGGTCTAGAGTGCTCTTGTGCTACTTTGACGTCAGCCATTCAGTAGAGAGAACAATAGATCAGCGTGGACGAGGATATATATCAATTCTAACTGATTTGTGGCCAGTCTCACACTACC
This sequence comes from Taphrina confusa, assembly GCA_005281535.1. Lineage (NCBI taxonomy): Eukaryota > Fungi > Ascomycota > Taphrinomycetes > Taphrinales > Taphrinaceae > Taphrina > Taphrina confusa. The sequence goes on along the minus strand of RHGJ01000021.1, from coordinate 235,622 downwards.
TGAACAATCTTGGCGTCCAGCACGAGTAGTGACCTGTACGACCTCATTACCTAGTGATTGTCGCACAGCTGATCATAATCACCTTGATGCACGTGCTACACACACACAACACAATCAGTTGCGGCGTGCAGTAAGTTTGTGATCAGATTCCGCAGTTGCGTCTTGACGATTTAATGCATATGGGAGATATGCCTCGTACAAAGTAAATCTCAGGTGCGTTGTGATTCACGGCATGGATGGCTAGTGCATGATTTGTAACTTTCGTTTGACTTTGTATAAATTGGGACACATTAGGAAGCAAATCACCATTCTTCGTACGTTATACACTCCATCAAATCAAGTCTCCATGTCTGATTACGGGTCGTGGACGAATCAGGACTTTATTGAACGCATCAAGCAATTAGAAGGCATCATACAGTCCCAGAAGGATGATGATGTCAGCCCGGCGATTGTGAAGGGTAGTAGATTACAACCAAACCACAAGAAAATCAAGAGGACATTAGTTGAGGGCAAATCATTCGAGTTTGATAAATATCAACAGAAATACGTGGCTTTCAAGTTTGCTTACTTGGGATGGCATTATAATGGACTAGTGACACAAGACATGCCCACTGAAGTCCCTACGGTCGAGGAAGAAATCTTCAAGGCACTATTAAAGTCGCACCTCATCACTCATCCGGACCAGTGTCGATTCTCGCGGTGCGGAAGGACGGATAAAGGAGTGAGTGCCATGGGTCAAGTCATGGCCCTCAACGTCCGCTCAGCCTTTCTCAAGGACCCACTTCCTTCTTCTGACGATGGGGTCGCGACCAAGACGGCGGCAACAAAAGAATTGGCGTGGTTGGAACAACTCAATGGCTGTTTACCACCTTCCATACGCATCCTCGCTTACGACGATCAAATCGATTCGACTTTTGATGCCAGGTTCAGTTGTCGAAAGAGACATTACAAGTACCTCCTCGCTCCGCGCGTGCCCGGTGCTCGTGCACTCGATCGCGACGCCATGAACGTCGCTTGTTCCTACTTTATCGGCGAACACGATTTTCGAAACTTTTGCAAGTTGGATGCCTCGAAACAAATCACCAATTTCAAACGAACCATCTTGCGATGCGAAATCAACGACTTGATTCCTCCCCCGTCAGATACTCTCGCGGGTACGTCCTTGGGTCTCTACGTCCTCGATCTGGAAGGAACCGCTTTTCTCTGGCATCAGGTGCGATGCATCACCGCCATCCTATTACTCGTCGGACAAGGACTCGAGAAGCCCACGATTGTCCAGGAATTACTGGACGTCGCCCGCACGCCCACCAAACCAGTCTACGAGATGGCGGACGACTGGCCATTGACACTATACGACTGTGATTTTGGTGATCAAGTGTCGTGGAAGTACTCTGAACAAAGTCAACGAATCTTTGAGAGGACTTTTGCGACATTACACGAAGCACGCATCAAAGACGCCATTTCCGGATTCATGGTCGATGCCGCCTCGTCTGGTGTCGGTCGGGAAGTGGAGAAGCCTGGCACCAATCTTGGCGATGGGAAGATCAAGGTACAGGCAGCATATGTGCCCATCATGCAGCGCAAGAGGTTGGCGGATGTACTGACTCTCAATGCTGCGTTTGCAGAGAAAAGGGAGAAGAAGAGGGCGGCAAAGAGGGCGCATGAAGAGGATTCCGATATGGTCACATCGTAGAAACCCCTTCAAAACACGAGTACTCTTCTCTTCATTTCTTGCCAAGTGTCTTTTGTAACCATTTGGGTACTTTTTTGACAGTACCTTCATCATCCTTCTGCAATGTCGTTTTCGAGTCTTTGAGCGGTGCCTCTTCGACGATTGTTGGAGGTTGAGAGTCTGCCTGAGCCAGGACCTGACTCACATCCCTGCCTCGTTGCATATGTTGCTCCTTGACGTGCACATTTCCAATGACTTGCACCGCCGTAGCCTTGTTGAATTGCAAGTCTCGCCACAATTCGAGAGACGCATCGTTGGGAACCTTTTTTCGATCACCCAAGAGTTCCAGTTCAAATACTGCATTGGAGTCCGTGACGATCGTCTCCACGAAGGCGTACAATTCAGAGGACACTTCCACAGGTGAAAAGGTACTGATGACTTGTACATTGTCGGAGAATCTGAATTTGACGCTGCACATGTCTGGCTTCGACTTGAGTCTCTTGTCCATTGCTTGTTGATCGCGATACTTCTGCGTGAGCAGCGGTCCGGAGGACTGACTCTTGTTTGACAAAGATGATTGGTATGCTCGAGCCTGTTCCACTGACATCTTGAGGTCGTCATATTGGTCATTAGATGTGCTGTAGTGGGGTTTACTTGATGTTGAGGGTATGAGTACTTCTATGGGTCTTGCTTTGGACTCCGAAGGCACTCGATCAGTAATTGGGACAACGAGATCGCTGTCTTGGGCTGGTGTCGACACAAGCGGTCTCGCCAGAGCAGTCTCGGGTGGTGCTAATTTTGTGTGGGATTGCCCCTCGGCCGGACTTGTCGCTGCTGTGGCCGCTGACAAGAAGTCAGTGGACTTGTACGCGACACGAATGACAATATTTCCACTTTTGATGCCTAGGGACGTCAGGGTCACTGCTTGCAACCTTTCATTCCCAGTATACTCCTTGTTTAAAATTTGCAGGACCAAGTCCTGTTTATATACAAGCCCATTCCTTAGCTCGGTAGCACGAGTGATGTTGAGATTGTTTTGTTCCTCAAATTGCCGTAGACATTGCCACAACGAAGCGCCAGGTGCTACAACAGCTGTCATTCTGGTAAAACCAGGAAGGTTCAAGGCCACATTGACCTTGGCACCAACCTGGGAAGTTGTTCGGACGAGCTCGAGCTTGGCACCACCAGGTAAATGAGCTAAACGTACAGACATGGACAGATCCAGGTTACTCTTGCCGTGGCGAAGACCGAAAAGATTGTGGTCCAGACCAGCTCGTCCGCATGCTTCAACGAGGACATCATTCAAGATCTTGGCAGGAGTACAATGTATCTTGTATTGCCTTGCAGCATGTATGACTGTAACGAAAGAAGACATGCCGGACAGCCTGATCAGTCCTCAAATGAGAAGAACGTTAATGGTTATGATTGAGGACGTATGAATAGAAATTCCTTGGGTTGCACAATCGTTCCGCCCAACAACTATGATATGTCCTGCGAGAGACCTGCTCCTTGTTGTATCTATACTCCTGGCTCTACAGTAACATTATCAGCACATTTCATGTCGTAGCTCTTCCAGATGTCTGCTGAACTTGTAGTGATCACAAAGACAGCTCGTATATCATCGTATTTATCAGCACTTGTAGCCGTTTGTGGCCGCGTCTCCCGTCGTCGTTGACGTCTCTACCAGCTCTATCATGCACCAGAGTACGCGAATCCTGGTCTATGATAGAGACATTTCATTGAGCTTGGCTATACTTTACTTTGACTAGCGAGCATCTGCACAGAAAGCTATAACCATACCTCCAGTGTCAATCCCATCAAGATCTTGCGAAGCACTCGTTCGAACGGTACAGCTTTCACTTGGACAACTCCACTTCTCGAGCACTTCTTTATATACATTCACGACAGTCCTTGAGACTATAACCATCACCTGTTCAGCATGTCGATAATGGAGTACTCTGGTGGTTCGTGCGTGGCAATGGTGGGGAAAGACTGCGTAGCCATAGCGTCGGACCTGCGACTTGGTCAACAAGCACTCACCATTGCAAACAACTTTCCCAAAATCTTCCCCACGACGGAAAAGACATTACTGGGCTTGACTGGACTGGCGACCGACGTCATCACTCTCAATGAACTCTTTCGATACAAGACAAACATGTATAAATTGAAGGAGGAGCGAGTCATTGAGCCCAAGACATTTGCACACTTGATTTCAAGTACACTCTACGAGAGGCGGTTCGGACCGTACTTTACATATCCCGTCGTCGCCGGTCTCCATTCTCAGACCAACAAACCCTTCATTTGTGGATTCGATTCTATCGGTTGTATCGATTTTGCCAAGGACTTTATCGTCTCCGGCACCAGTAGTGATCAATTGTTTGGCATGTGTATGTGATTCTCCCGTTATTTTTCTTTGTCGGAAACTGACCAGAATGTAGGTGAGTCATTATGGGAGCCTGATTTGGAGCCTGAAGATCTCTTTGAGACGATATCCCAAGCACTCTTGAGCGCACAGGACAGGGATTGTCTCACTGGGTACGGAGCTGTGGTCTACATTGTCACCAAGGATCAAATCGTCAAGAGAATGCTCAAGGCGAGACAGGATTAGAGTCTCAGAGCCTTTCTAGGAGATTGCAATGAATTTAAGATGGCCTGGTAGAAAGTGAAAGCTCTCTCAATTATTCTTATGATCAGTAATAATGATATCTATGAAGTCATTGTGACCAGTATCCAACTGTCCTCCCATATAATTTTGAGCTATGTGCAAATGTATCATTAAGCGTCATCAAGAGTCCTCCAAGCTCCTCACCACTGTGTATATAGACCAAGCAGGGCAATACCAGCCACGAGCCAGCTCGAGGTGCTTATGTGCCCGGCAGACGAGGTCTTCGATGTGCTGGAAGATGAGCTTGCTGTTGTGCTGGACCTGGATGCAGTGGTCGACCCGGTGGTTGCGCTAGAGGTCCTCGTCGTGGTTGTCAAGGTGCCAGATACTTGGGCGGCCGCGATGACTGCGATTCCTCCTGTAGCAGTTGTCCGAGCTTGTGTAGCCGTGCCACTGAAGCTTGTGCTCGTGGCTGGGCTCGAAGAAGAAGATGACGACTTTGTGGTGGCAAGAGTGCCGGCAGTGCTGGTGGTCTTTGCCGTTTGTGCGCTTGCAGATGATCTACTAGACGCAGCAGAGCCAGCGACGCCTTGCTGCGAGATTGAGAACGTCTGGCCGCCGGCTGCATATGTGAATGACTTTGCTGTCGTATAAGAGGTGACTGAGAGTGCCTGCAAAGTCATGTTGTATGGTCCAGCGGCATAGTTGATGGGGCCGCCGCCCCAGGCGATGGTTCCCGCTTCATTAGTCGGGTCGCCAGAGGCCCAGACACCAACCTTGATTTGACAAGGGGTACTTGGATAACCATAAGCCGTCGTGTCGGCCTTGTTCAGCGTGCGCACGGTCGTACCATCAATGATCCACCTCAGGGTGTCACTGGTCCAGTCAATCTCGTAGATGTGTGTGGTCTTTGATGGCGATGTCACTGCACTCTTTCCGCCCCGGTCGTAGTTTGCGGTCTCTCCACGGTAAAAGTAGTTGGATTGGACCTCGGTGTCGTCTGCACCCAACCACTCCCAGTCAATCTCATCGAGGACGTCGGACATGAGGATGAAGGCAGAGACCATACCAGTCCCTGGAGCCGACTGAATAGTGGCCTTGACGTTTCCATAAAGTAGATAATCGTTTGTCACGAGTGTGGGCGCGTCTCCCTGCTGAACGACGGCAAAACTGAGGGACGATCCACTTTGTGTAATCCTGTTCGGGATGATATAGCTAAAGTCTGCCGTGTTGGACGTGCTCAGAGCGTAGTTGACAGACGAGGGCATCGCTGGTATCGAAGGGCATGTCGTGCTCGTAGGATTGCAGGCAGAAACTGTTTTCAGACTGGCAAGCACCGATATCAGAAGGTTGAGCATCGTGTCGTTTCTCTATGCTGTTTGTGTTGCGGTCAGAGAGATTCAAATTGTCGAAAAAATGAAAGCGTTACCAGAACGCGAGAGTAGGAAAAGAAACAGTTCTGACTTGCAAGATTGTGTTATATAGCCACCAGAGAAGGACTAGCAACGCAGGTCTCTTTGATGCGTATGAGGAAGAGGAAAGAGGGGAGAAGAAGGGTCCTTTGTGTGAGGGTGGGATAAATGATGGAGTGAGTAGGAAGTGTTTTTGTGTTGCGATGGATTTGCCAAGTGATTGAGTGGAGGCTGGTGGGTTGAAGCAGCAGAAGGTGAGCTGTGACACAGACGCCACAGATGCCATTTTTAGATTTTGTCTTCTTTCCAGCTGCTGCTGCTGCTCCAGATCCACTCGCCCAGTCACTACAGAAGTTGATTGCTCACTATAGCTATTCAATGACTACTTTCAATAGTATATTCTCGTGTACTTGACAATGGCTGTATCATGATGTATGGACAACCTTGATCGTGAAATACTTGACAGGCACAGCTGCGGATTGCCAGGTCAGTGCACCAGGACAGCTGGACACAGACTCATGATCTGGAGCTGCAGTCAAAGATCCAACCTCCTGGCTGGGTTGATGATGAGAAATCCAGAGGAGCTCAGACACGAAACTTGCTCATCTTGGACAAACAAAGTTTTTTGTTTCTTCTCCTTTGGGCCTTTCTTGCACCTCCCGCGTGACAAAGTGTACGCTCGATCGGGACTGGTGGCAAGGGCTAAATTCCTGGACAGGTGCCCCAGTCCTTGACAGTGGGATCTGCCGTGCAAAGGAGCTCATTCCTCGGGACAAAAGAGTCGGCTTCCACGCGCTCTTTCTCGTTCTGCCGTCCACTTACGCGTATTGTATTCTCCTGTGTTGTCTCCCAGCAGCATTTGACTTCTAGACTATGTTCTCCACGACTTTTGAGATCACGCGAGACTGCACATGTACGAGATTGCAAAGTTGATTACGTATCGTGCAATGCTTACCTCTGCTCCCGCGTGTACCATAAAGAACAATCACCACCTTCAGAAATTACCGTGCTTTCGACTTGCTTTTCATACAGTAGCGGCTAGCTTTGTACATTCCTTCACCTCTTGGAGATATACGATCGAGGTCATCAGACCATTCTTTCGTAGAAAATCATGTACGCTCTTGACTTGGAGACCTCGACCCAGGAGCACGGTCGGGTCATGGCATCAGAGGCAAAGACCCACTGTCGCTCCTTTGAACCCACTTCACTCGTGCTAGCCTCCCCACTGGCCCCTACCACCTTGTGCGTTAAGAAGTATGCCACATAGTGTCCTGAATTGATGGTCCCAATATGCACAATCGCTCCAATGCAACGGTACCGATAAGATTCACTCTCCTGTGGGTTGTCCTTCAAGGTGGCGGCAGGCATCATGTACGGAGTCATGTCCAATTCCTCCTGGAAAGTGACCAGCGCATCATTCTTCTTCATGCTCGAATAGATGGACTTGCCTGATTGCTGAAATCGTTTGAGGTGCAAGATCAGTATGTTTGGCAAATCCGAGACCAGAAATCTTTTGTAAGCCTTCCTCATAATGTGCTTCACTACCGGCGGAGACCCAGGCTCCATCTTGGGCGAGTCTATCTGCATCGCATCTCCGCTCACGACAGGTTGAATAGGCACACCCGTCGTATTCTCCATCAGGACGCCTTCCATAGAGGTAATCGAAGCACGCTCCTGAGGCGGTTTCGAGGTACTTTGGGGTGACAAAAGCTTTGCACACTCTTCGCACGCGAATGCATTATCACCCTCCAAACATTCTACAGTGGTGAAATCACGGAGAGAGTCCTCGATGGAGCCTTCAGGATCCATGGCCTCTGGCTCCTGCAGAAGCCGTTCGATGTACAACATCCTTTCGACCGATGGAGCGGGTATGCCAGGGACCGGCAGGTCCGATGTCGTGCTCGGACCAGTACTTGTCGGCGACAGGGCGTCTTCCGGTATTAACGCAGTCGCTGACAACTTGCGTGGAGAGGCAAAGGACAGTAGCCGATTCTTGGCTTCCGACATTGAGAACGTATGAGCCTTGAGCTGTTTTTCTACGGCTGCTGCGTCCTCTGCCTCCTCCTCGGAGACAGCCTCGGACACTGAAATCGGTACAGCTTGGCCGGGCGAAGTTCTCAGTGCTGGTGGAGAGACGACTCCCGAGTCATGGTCCGATCCATTCTTCGACCCTGATCGTGTCATGGACGATCCTCGCCGAATGGACGGCATTCTGGTGAGACTTAAGGAATCTCGGCTCTTCCTGCCGATATCTGTCAGTGCATTGCGAAAGCGACTTTTCCTTTCCTTCACCGGCGGTTTTTCTTGCACGATCGGGAGCGAGAGCTCTTCAAACTGGTCATAGGTGGTTGAAATCGCTTTACAAGTCGAGCAAACGACTATGGATGCCAAACGACCTTCGAAAATGCTTTCAATATAGTTCGCAGGTTTCCATACATCTTTTTGCTTATCTTTCACAACTCTCTCCGTCATCTCGAATTCTTCCTCGCCCGTCGTCCGACGCCGTGACCGAGTGCGCTTTATCTCCGGCCTTTCGCCCGTCTTTTCAAGTATCTCGTCCGCCTTGAGCCCTTCTAAGAAGTAATGTAAGAGCTCTTGCGCATCCTGCTGGACGCCACGTGTGAATTGAGGGAATTTCCTATGTATCTCGCCGAAAAGGGAGCCGGGTTTGAGCACCAGCTTTTCTTTATCCGAAGCATAGATCTCATTCAGCACTTTTGAGAATGCCATGGTCAACCCAGAGGTAGATTTAATCTCGAGTATTGAACGCTCATGATAGGGGTGTGGTGACACAATTTCGTGTAGTTGCTCGATAGAGGCGAGCAGTTGTACAACACTGTTAAAGAAACAAGTGTTGCCAAGATTTTGAAGGCCAGGAGTGATGACCTTGTATGTAAGATCCTTTGGAAGTGTCGCCACTGGCTCTGGCTCACTCGTTGTAGTTCCTTCCGCATGTTTCAGCCAGTACTTTTCGACTTGGACCAGAGCCTCGTTCCGATTAGGAGCAGTTCTCACTGCGTCGTCACAAAGATAGCACCAGCAATTGTAGTTTTCGATGTTCCACATCAAGCAATCATTCTCTCCTGCCTTTTCGTGATGCTTTGCAGCGTGTCCATGATCATATCTGCCACAGAACAGGCCCCCACAACCCAAACACAACCACAACTGAGCACTCTCTGGTACAGGGGCTCCTCGAACGGTTTCCTTCACACAACTTTTACAAACCCTAGCAGCCTGAAATTTGAGATCTCTTATCTTTGGTTCTGTTCTGCGTGGTCGACATGCTTTTTTGAGATGTGGACATATTTTGACGATGGTTTGGGTTTCCGTGTCGTCTACCTTGATATCGGGGATCACGACCACCATGCAAATCACGAACCACGATCGTTCCCAAAGCTTGTTGAGGACTGCAGATGAGACCGCTTATTATATTGTCGTGCTCTAGTTTGCAACGACGTCGGCCACGACCTCATGAACTCGAGCCAGAAAGCCGTCTGTGTGAACCGAAACGCGGTTGCATGCATTTGCGTTCGAATTCGAATTCGCAGCCCGCATTCTCGTCTCACACGTGATGACCAGGCGCAGGAGCTTGTGGCTGCTGATATCGGCTCAACCTCGGATCACTCAAATCAAGTGTGCATCAGATCTGTCACGTGCATCTACTGTTCGATCAGTAGTCTCCCGCTTTGCAATTGCTACAGCCTCCATCTACACAAGATATATGTGGGATGGCTCTCCAGAATGAAGATGCTGCCAGACGATGGAAGTTCGACACGATGACAAGTACGGTCGATGTGCTGTTGCAGCGACAGATCTAGAAAAGGGCACGAGGTTCCTGGAGGAGAGGGCGACCTTGTATTGGGAGACTGCAGCAGAAGGGCGAGATGAGCTGGAGAGCATCCTCGCTGCCTACACGACTGCGGATGCGGCTGCCAGATCTCGGGTAGACGATCTCACCTCCCAGATCCAGACTCACTCTCCTGGACTCGACAGCCTGGTCTCTTCTTGGAAGACACAACTCGAGCATTCAGATTATAAGAATACTCTGGGAGACTACGACGATGCCGTGAATGTCTTGCTCAAGGCACATTTCAATGCACACGCTGTACAATCGCCTGATGGAGCATGTCTCTTTCCAAAAGGTGCTATGCTCAACCATTCGTGTGCACCAAATTCCCTCTATCGATGCGAGGCTCATACAATCCAGTTCTTCTCGAACGCTACCATACCAAAAGATGAAGAGCTGACTGCCGCCTATCTAGATGCTGTGAGCATGATCAAGCCTACCAAGTATCGTCAGAAGGTCTTGCTTTTGAGTAAAGGCTTTACATGCGAATGCTCTCGTTGTTCTGAGGACTCTGTCGACACCACTAGACCCAGTAGATGTCCTCACGGAGACTGTCATGGCATCGTGTACGCCTACAATCGTGGCCTGAAAGCATCTGATGCTACAGAGATTGCTTTCTCGAGTTGTGGTGTATGCGTCTCGAGTTTGACTACAGCACATCGAGAACAAATCGAGCATATAGAGGAAGAATTGTACAGTCATTGGGAAGTCCTTGATGCACGTCTTGGGCAGGGGTCATCCATATCGTTCAAGGAGATCAACGAATCAATCAAAACGTCAAGGAGGAAGCTGCATTCAGACCACTTCATCACCAATTTGTATCGAGTATTGGCCATCGAGCTAGGCAGCTCTCGGTCGGCAGATAAACTTCTCGTGGTTCTCCATGCTTTCAAGTATGTAGACTGGCTATATCGGACCTTTCATGCGCAACCGGCGAATCTGCTCGGTACCATGACTGGCGCGATCGCAGAACTCTTTGACCGGCAGACATCAACAATCATCGGTGGCATTGATGTACATCGTGTCCTCACCATCATGAAAACTGTTCTGCCATATGCAGAGATTCGCTATGGCAGTAAAGCTGCATATCCGAAGGCTCTTGCGGCGGTAATCCAAAAGTATGCTTCTTGTAGCTCTCTCATATGTACAAACACGGGAAAATTGATGAGCTGTGGTCGGTGCAATTCTGTTGCATACTGTTCACGGAGCTGCCAGGTATTCCACTTCAAGTCCCAGGGTCACAAAGCAGAGTGTGCGGCGATAGTAGAGGCTCGTAATTCGATCGCTGCTTTAGACTCTTGAACAAAAATGTCCGACTTGTATAGCAGCATATGACGTGCTAGAGAAGAATTTGCATAAGCGACGGCAGGATAGCATAGTATATATCACGATGTAGCATAGCAAGCTTGATGTCTTTGCATACAATCTAGAATCCTTAGATCGACAGGCCTACTCGCTATGCTGTCACTACATGAAGAATGGCAACATTATCGACCATCCAAAAAGCCACCTTTTCATCATGACAAAAATTACCCCAGAATCGGCAACAATTCTTCAAGTGCTTAAGAAGGAATAATCTTCTGCACTTTGATCAACAAGAGCCCATATCATAATTGCTATATGATTTCCTTGCATATTGACAGACAAAAGGGATGAGTAGCGTCTTGTCTTGGTAGTACCGAGTTTACTTGCCTTGATGACAGGTCCGACTGTGCCGGGCTTACTGATTCAACACGACTTTCTCACAAAAGAACAAGAAAACGAACTAATAACGACACTTGGATCGCTTTCGTGGCCAGAGAGAAAGGGGAGGTTGGCGATTCACTATGGCTACACGTTCAATTACAAGACGATGGGCATCGACGAGGGAGTCCCGTACATTGCCTTCCCTGGATGGTTGAACAGTATCTTGCCAGTCTCGGTGACGGGTAAGAAACCAGATCAAGTCTGTATACAGTATTATGCCCCGGGAACGGGGATTCCTCCACACGTAGACACGCATTCCGTCTATGACGAACTATTCGCATTGAGTATTGGTGCACCCGTCACCATGGATTTCAAGAGGGATGGACGGGTGATTGAAGTGGATCTCGCGCCACGATCAATGATTCAAATGACGGGCGAGGCGAGGTATCATTGGACACACGGCATCAAGAAGCGAAAGAGGGACGTTATCGAGGGTCGAGAGAGGCCGAGAGGGGATCGGTGGAGTGTCACGTATCGATGGTTGAGAGGCGGGACACGCGAGTGTGAGTGCGGCAATGACTTGTTGTGTGATTCCGCCCAACGACGAAACGGAACCGAAAAGAAGTTTAGATGGCAAGACGAAAAGGACAATCAGAAGCAGGAAATTGCGGATGATGACTCGCATATATGAATACCTGTACAGAAACATCCGACCCAAAATTTACACTACAATAATACCGATTGCTCACGGTAAATGTACAAAGAAATCCTTCTCTCCCTCCTTTGGTTCCACACGCGCCATCTTCATCAAGTCGTCCGTCAGGGAACACCTGATTCTCTCCGTCGTGGCGGGACTGACCCAATCCAACGGTGTGTCGTCACCGACTCCCAACTTGGCAGCCTTGACGGCATCTCTCAAGGCAAAGAATGGAGCCAGACCTAACGCGAGTCCCGGTTCGCCTATCCCTTTGGAAGATTGAATCGTCGTCAAGGTCCTCCACTCGGCCGCTTTCAGGAAAGAGACGCGAAAGTCGTCGGGAATGTCGCCGGCGGCGGGAATCTTGTACCCTCCCGGTCCCTTGGTGAAGAGCTGCCCATTATGCCGCGTCCAGAGCGATTCCTCCATGGTGAAGAGTCCCATACCCTGGACGAAAGCGCCCTCGACCTGTCCGTAATCGATGGCGGGGTTGATGGATCGACCAATGTCCATCTTGAGGTCCGTCCTCAAGAGTGCCCAGTCGCCCGTCAGACAATCGACTTCGACTTCTGCGCATCCGACGGCCTGTGTAAAGTAGTGGTACATGGGCCGTGCGTCCTCGCTATGAGAGCCCCATACGTACCCAATGTCGGGAATCTTGTAGAATCCATTGGCGCTGAGATTGACTCGAGCATAATAGGCCGCCTTGACCCAGTCCGTGAATGTCGCGTCCGGTTGAGCGTCTTTGAACGGTTGCAGCCGAGCCATGATTTGTTCACATGCATTCTTGATTGCGCCTCCATTCAAGTCTGATCCGGCGGATGCAGCGGTGGGACTGGTGTTTGCAACGGTAGCGGTCGAGGTCTCACTCACAAAGACCTTTTCATATGGTACCCCCAATTCTTCCGCACAGACTTGGATCATCTTGGTATGTAGTCCCTGTCCCATCTCGGTTCCTCCATGTGCAAGCAAGATGTTGCCGTCCTTGTAGACATGAACGAGAGCACCGGCTTGGTTATAATGCAAGGCGCCAAAGGAAATGCCGTGTTTGACGGGGACGATGGCAATACCTCTCTTCTTCCACGTCGATTTCTGGTTGAACTTTCTAATCTCGTTTCTCCTCTTGAAGAAGTCTGATTCTGCAATGACTTCGTCCCAAATCTGCGGCATGTGCCAATCAATCAATTCCTGTCCATAGGGAGTCTTGTGTCCATTATGCGAGATGTTTTCCGTTCGAAGTTTATGGACGTCCAGGTTGAGCTCATCCGCGACACGTTCAATGATGGATTCCATGAGGAAGGAAGCTTGTGGGGCACCGAAGCCGCGAAAAGCAGTGTTGGAGTGTATGTTGGTCTTGCAGCATCGACCACGGACGTGCACGTTTGGCACGGTGTAGACATTCTCCATGTGCGAGAGACACCTATCCATGGTGGCTCCCGACAAATCGAGAGACCATCCAGCATTATTTGCTACATCCGCATCAAGAGCAAAGATCTTTCCGTCCTTGAGTCCCACCTTCCACTTTGCCTGATACGGGTTCCGTTGACCCGAGGAGATCATGTCTGCATCTCGATCGAGCATACATCTGACCGGTCTATTGGTGATACTAGCCGCCAAGGCCGTGATTGAAGCGAGTTGGACTGATCTACTCTCTTTCCCACCAAAGCCTCCTCCGAGTCGATTCACTCGGACATTGATACGCGAGGAAGGAATGTCGAGTAATTCTGCGATTGCCATTTGTGTGAATGTCGGCTACATCTGGTTAGCAACCAAGTCGAATCTTGCTGATACTAAACTTACGTTCTGTGTACCGGTGAATACTTCGAATTCGTCGTCGCCACGAGGATTCACGATTGTGGCATTAGTTTCGAGATAAAAGTGTTCTTGACCACCCATGGCTGAGAAACCTTCCACGACATGATCACATTGCGCAAAGGCATCATCAATCTCCATGCCGCAACGTATAAACTTTTGATATGGATGGAAAGAGTCCTGCTCTATCGCCTCTGCACAGGTGAGAATCGCTGGAAGCTCTTCATATTTTACTCCAACAGCTAGTGAGGCCGCGCGCGACTCTGCGTACGTAGTTGCGAGAATCATACCGATCGGTTGTCCATGGCAGAATACTACTTGTATTAGATGTTTTGCAACATGGAGGTGCTTGACTGACCTTTGTCTTCTGCTAAGAGAGCCTCATCACGAATGACATCTCCCCATTGATTTGCTCCTGCTCTGATGTTCTTCGAATCTATCCATGCGACTACTCCAGACATCTCAAGAGCGGTAGATGGATCGACAGCCAACAACTTGGCATGTGCTTTTGAAGACCAAACTATAGTTCCATACAACTGATTTGCCAAGGCGGGCAGATCGTCCGTGTATTTGGCCTCACCCGTGACCTGCTTCATGGCTGCTGCATGTGGGAAAGCTTGGCCTACAGTCGCGGTGTTCTTCTGTACTGGAGGACTAGCATCACGCCAGGACACCTTGGGGTGCCTCTCGATTGCTTTGATCGCATCTAGCTCGATATCGGAAGCGTCAACTACAAGTGATCTGACTTCCTCGTAGAAGCGGAAGAAGAAACCGATGGCTAGAGAGCGACGAAAGTTTGCCATGCCACCAGGGACGCCGTAGTTCAAATTAAAATCCTTGTCGAGCATCACCTGAAGAGCGCCCTCGAGCGTCGCTTTGTCGGCCCAGGACTTGCCTTTCAGATATTCCTGTGTGTGTGCTGCCATGACCGTTTTAAAGGACATACCACCGAAAGCCAAGGCGGAATCAACTACATTGTGGTCCTTGTCTAGCCTGACTCGTAGCCCGGATGTCACAATGGCAATGTCGTCGTCCTTTCTCTTACTTTGTTTGTAACCTCGAACAAACTCAAGTGGTTGAGCAACGGGAATTTCTAATCTGGTTATGATGGCATCCTCCGGTAACGCGGTCTGTCTATATCCAGTAAAGAATTCAAGCACTGGTACAGAGACCTCTTCTTTACCTGCCTGCTGATAGAATAATGTTGTATTCGTGGCCATGAGTAGTGGATTTAAATCACTAATCGGTGATGCCGTGGCCAGCGCTCCAGCTGGTGTTCCTACATTTCGAATCTGACGTCCAGCAAAATACTTCAATTGTTTGTAGATCGCGGTGAAGGGCTGTGCAGCAGCCTCTCCGTAGTGCTCGAGAGCAGGTTTCTCGAATTGATGCTCAAGCTCGGTTAGGGTGATATTAGCCCCGACATTGATATGTTCGGGATGGAAGGAAATTTGTTGGAGAGCTTTGATTTCACCGGCGAAAATGGAGAGATTGTACTGCAAATGCTTGTATTTGATTTCAACTTGAATCTCGGACGAACCAGCAGTGATTTTTGCATTTCCGCCAGCTAGTCTCTTGATGTCCAGCAGACCTTCGATACTGACTGGACGAAGCCAAGTCTTGTGCTCATTGCCGAAATAGAGATCTTTCGACTCGTACTTTTTGAGAAACGGTGGGAATAGAAGCTCGGTCGTAGGGTCGTATGGTTTGAAGTCCACCTTCGGGAAGTCTCGAGGGGTGGGAGCCTGCTGCTCAGTGGCACCACATTTACCATTTGACGGGCCACCCATCTTACAGCACTTATCGCCCATGGCACAACCGTCTACAATTGATTTCTTCGTTGCAAATGTGCGAGCAGCATCAATAATCGGTCGATAACCGGTACAACGACAAAGATTGCCATCGAAAGCTTCCTCCAGATCATGCTCTGAAGGATCTTTGTTATTACGCAAGACTGAGTATAGCGACATGACAAAGCCGGGAGTACAGAAACCACATTGCGAGCCATGAAACTTGGCGATTCGTTCCTGTGCCGGGTGTGGATTCTTGGAAGTGCCCAATGCTTCGACCGTGATGAGATGCTTACCATCAAGGTAAACCAAGGGACTGATACACGCATTGATGGCTGCGTGATAGACCTCTTTCTTTTCTCGGTCATAAGAGGCCACAATGACAGTACATGCTCCACAGCCCCCTTCTGCACAACCGAGCTTTGTCCCCGTGAGCCCTATCGCCCTTATGTACTCTAGAACTGTAGCCTCGGGATCTGGCTTATCCAAAACAACTTTTGTGCCGTTCAGATAGAAAACAAGTTGTGATGACCAGCCAGCAGTCAGAGATTGGAGCTGACTCTCGATTGGTTTCGAGAGGTGAGAGACGTCTACCGCGGGCACCAGGACTCCAGGCGCCATCCTGTGGCAACGCACCAAAGTGTAAAGAAGACGTGAAGCCCTTTTGATGAGCTTGAAAGATCTGAAGACCAAGTACTGTCTATGAGCGGACGGTGTTCGATCCTCCGTGGGGTTGTGAATCCTATTTTCTAGTGGCCGCAGAAGGCCGAATTCAAAGTCGATGCTCTGGAGCGAGAGATGAGCGCCTCTGGTGGATCCGAGGACAACAGCGAAGGAGGCTGCAGATAAGGATGATGGCTAATCAGCAGCAACCAATCACATCTCAGACATTTCATCCTTACAGTAATTTTATCTCTTTGGAGCTCCATCAGCTCCATCTTTTCTCAGACAGGAAAGACGGCCCGCCTGCGGGATCCAACTGTGATTTACACGTGTGAGAGTTGAATCGCGGGCACTTTGGAATTCGTTGTCGGTGCCGAATAGACCGATTGACAGACTTGTACCGTACACATCACCCTGCGTTCTATTGAGTTGTCGAGCAGATAGTTTCAACATCGATTGCTGCATGACCATATAGACGCTCTCTTGATTGCTCAAAGACGGCAGGTGGCCATCTCGAAATGGCATTATCTGCAAGCGAGCGGAAAGCGAAGCGCAGACTCTCTATGAACCGTGAAGTCGGCACAAAACGAGGTGCGTTCTTGTGACCATGTAGTTGTCTGACATTGACCAGATCAGGCTCTGAGAATATCTATCTCTTCATTCCGAACCTTATCGGTATAACAGTCCTCAAAGACGACCAACGAATCTAGTTCTGACGACACAGGTTACTCTCGAATCCTACTGGCTCTGATCTCATTATATTATATGCCTTGGCATCCAAAGGTGTGCACTGTCCTATACAGTATTTCTTGTCTACTCGATGCGTTCGATGGCGCTGCTGCACGCAGATACAATCAATCCACAAAGTTTGGAGCTGTCCTGGATATGGTCACAGATAGGTGCACCACGGGCTGCTTACTTTGCTTCCTCTCCGCAGCATACCCGGAGTATACCTTTATTTTTCAATTGTTGATTACAGTTGACCTTGCGAGCCATTACATACACATGTACTCGACCTTGAACCAGGGAGTTTCTAGCCACAAGAAGATTCCAGCAGATCAACACTGGCTTCTTCGCTTGTACTATGGCAACAACGTACGCGCTGGCGCATGTCATATGCGCAAGAAGTACTGACGCATCTCAGGTGGTATTATTCCTCTTTTGTGCATTCAATGAGATCTTCTTTGTGGCTTTATATTTACTGCATTTTCCTCCGCGCCTGGACTCACCACCATTCTTCGGTAATATGTCGCGGATCTCTGGTAGACCTAAGCTTACAAGATTAGGACGTCATTTCGATATCGACTTTTCTTGGCCGATGGCTATAGCACTTGTCAGCGCAGTGCCATGTTTCTTGAAGCAGTTTATCTCTGTGATACAATTGGTCAATGCTTCAAATGCATTAGTCGAGTTGGACAAGGAGGAACGAGCCGAAGCATTCAAGAAGGCCGCAAATTAGCACATAAGGGTGACAGTTGACGGGCTTGGCGTGCTCCAGTCAGTTCTCTCTGCAATATCACATTATTGCTACACGTCTGTCGGATGATGACAATTTCAGTCACTCGCCGGTCTCTACACTACTACAACTGATGCTTGTTACCGTGTATTTTCAAAGCATGGTCCGAATTATTCTCATGATAGCACGGAGGAAGTCTGATGCTACGGAGGACTCTGCACCATGAATCACATCTCAGTACTGCATATTCGATCGATAGACATCAATCTGTTGTATTCCTTCAAGATAGTTTGATCTGATGAAGTGTAGAGTATAGATGGGGCCTGTGTTGACCGACCCCCAGTACCTCGTGATCTGAGGGATCTCAGTGGTATAATGCGTAAAGATATACAATCTTCTGTAAGCAAAGTCATTCACCTATATATACCATAAGCTTGCTTCCATACCGTAGATGCCATGAGAATGATATCGAGCCTAATTATAATTTGTTTACACTAACGGCGACATCTGTGGCAATAACTTAAATTTGGCGCGACGCCATGGCCGGTATGAGGTCCCAAGGTTCAACCGTGCCCACACACTCAAACCCAGCTTGATCGGCAACAATGCGACCTCTTGACAGTCGTCATTCCTGACTACAGTCATTCATCAAGCTTCTGTGAAGGTCGAAAGAGTGGAACGTCATCTGTATGGAAGAAGCATACGCTGTCGTGCTGCTTTTTCCTGAACGCAGGAAGTAGTACTTGTCATTGACAAGTCCACAATCATGACATAGTATGTGCACTCCAAGTTTCCACTCTGAGACCAATGAACTAATTGTCGCCCTAGTGTCGAGGCCAGACCTCCAGCATATCATCGAGACTTTCGTCAACAGGACGGGTTTCTCCCCCTCGATTGGAATCCAAAGGAGCAGGAGGTTATTGTGATTGGAGATAGCTCAAGTCCAGAAAGGATAGTGCAGAACGAGCCACCCTCAAATAACACTCGGAATGCAGCTTTCAGGAGGAGAAGAGTGCCCGGACAACAACGCTTTGGACAAGACCCGCAGCACTTTCACAATATGGGTGGCTACAGCAATGCCCCATTCATCCAAACAACAAACGTTCCTCTGCCATTAGATCCATACAGCTCCCGTGTCGCCGCATATCATCCTGGTCTGGCATATGCTGCATCTCCTTCATACAATCAGACGTCGTCTTCCACCATAGACACAAATAGATATGCTCTGGACTACAACACGTTTCCAAGTACTTACACAAGCCCATATCACTCCTCACAGCACACAAGAGGTGTCATTGGTAACGGCAAACGAAAGAGGGATGATATGCTAGAGAATTACACAGACTATGCCGGACAATTGGCTTACAGTCGCAACGAGACATATACCACACAGAGCTCTGTCAGTAGTCGCCATTCACGAATTCACAAGAAAAATCTCGAGGTCATCTTGCGGAAAGAGCCCGACATGGATCCCAACTATAGTGCAGAGCCTTTCGATGATGAAGAGGGACACTATGTGATTGAGCCTCAATCAGAGCTGACCCATCGTTATCGCATCGAAAAGCTTCTTGGACAAGGAACATTTGGAAAAGTTGTGCGCGCTTTTGACCGCAGGCTTCGAATTTGGGTGGCTATCAAGATCATCAGAGCAGTACAAAAGTATCGCGATGCCAGCATGATTGAATTACGAGTTCTGAGAACTTTGAAAGAGAACGATCCCCACAATGTCAAGTAAGCGATCAGGAGTGCGCGTTATGGATAGCAAGCTAATTGTGACAGCAAATGTATACATCTGCAAGACTGCTTCGACTATAGGAACCACGTTTGTATTGTCACGGAACTCCTCAACGTTTCTATCTTTGATTTTTTGAAAAGCAACAATTTCGCCGCTTTTCCTGCGCAGCATATTATCGATTTCGCTGCGCAACTTTTCAAAAGTGTTGCATTTCTGCATAAACTTGATTTAATACATACAGATCTCAAACCCGAGAATATCCTGTTGGTCGACAATGCGAGTGATCTCGAAGTGTACGACGGCACAAAGAGTCTGCATGGAAATCGGAGAGTTCTCCGTACAAGTGCCATACGGCTGATTGATTTTGGCAGCGCAACCTTCGAGGACGAGTACCATTCCAACGTGGTCAGTACTCGTCATTATCGTGCTCCAGAAATCATTCTTGGCATGGGTTGGAGTTTTCCATGTGACATATGGTCTATCGGCTGCATTCTGATAGAGTTCTACACTGGAGACGCGCTATTTCAGACGCACGACAATCTCGAACATCTCGCCATGATGGAGGTCGTCTGCGGTCGCATTGATGGCCGCATCATTCGTTCTTGCTCCAAGATTGCACAAAAGATGTTTCGCCCATCGGGACGGCTAGACTATCCAAATCGCGAGACGTCGAAGGATTCGAAAAAGTTTGTCAAGCAGATGCACAGCCTTGCGGAGTTGGTGCCCCCACGGAGCATGTTCAACAATGAATTTAGAGATCTCCTCTCGCGCATCTTTACATATGATCCGAAGGACAGAATCACGGCCGAGCAGGCCCTCAATCATCCTTTCTTTGACCCTCATCTTCGCTCGAGAGCGGTCAACGAGTGATGTCGACAAGCACCAATGGGCACGAATCTTTTCTTGTGCATCAGTCTCCCACTTTTGGCAATTCATTCCCCTCATCAACCTTTCATGTGTAGTTTACGCATTGCGACCCTCAACCCAAATCCCTCTTCTATAGCTAGAGCGTTAGCGGCAGCATTAATACCAAGAACCTGTCTTTTTTTTTTTTTTGCTTTTCCACGTGATACTGGTGGTAATGACGTTGTCGTGAGGATTACATGAGTATATATTTTATTGCTATGATGTTACAGAAGAAAAATGGGCCATTGACTGGGTGGTAAGAAGATTTTTTAATCAAAGACGACATCTTGTAATTGATTCCGCTCAGAGACGAGGGCATCGATATCTCTCGTCTGATGATGACCTACTTCTTGCCGACTGATGGCGTCGACCATTTTACCATGATCGATTACGACTTCTCGGTCTCTGAGTTTATGCATGAGGGCCATGAAATTACTGTTTTTAAACTTTTGAGACGTTTCATCGCGGAGGGAATGAATCAATTCTCCGGCCGTATCGGCCAATACGTCCCCTTCAAACCGAGCATCGACTTGATTTCTCGTCTCGATGTCATTCATGGCTGATTCTCGAGCAGTTTCGAAAAGGGACATTTCTTCAGCTTGATTGTACGCTCTCATCTGATCGCTCGTCATGCCCACCAAGTCACCCTCCTCATGTATCAGTCTCGTCGTTTCCGAGTCTCGTTGGTTTGATTCTTCGAGGGACGCTTCTGCTTCTGCGAAAGCCACGTCAAAAGACTCGTGAAAAGCGGCCGTTTCTCCGACTACACTAGGCGCCAACAATGACGACGTTTGAGAGTACTGCATCATATTTGGGTGACCCATGAACCCAGACTCTTGAAATTTATTATTCTGTATATACTGATGCTGCTGTTGCTGCGGTACTTGCTGCGTCGTGGCGAGGAATTCGGCGCCCCACTGACCCAGTGATGGCTGAGGTACCTGCTGATGGACACTCAGTAATGGGCCGTGACGAGCTTGGACTGTAGGTAATGATTGTTGAAAGTCTCGTGACCAATTATCGTTTGAAAGACTAGACGGAAGACCAGGGTGGACGAACTCTTCCGAACGAGAAGCGTTTAGAAATGTATTTTGTTCTCGACTTGCTCGTACCAACTCTTCTTGCGTCGGCGTGTTGCGAAACTGTGCATTTGAATGGCTCTGACGAATACGAGATTGGTGTAGACTCGAATCAGTGTCAAAGCGTCTCTGCAACGACTTGATGCCATTGCTTGGACCACAAGCGGCGTCCATTGAAGAGTGCCTCGGAAGATATTCCCAGACCTGACCTGATGTACCACGACTTTTGATTGATGTCCCTTAGAAACCTCTATGCCCAACGAACCAACAAGAAGTACTCAAAATCTTTCAACAATTTAGATGCGACCCAGCAACACTTGACTCGTCAGAACAAGTACTCGTACAAGAGAACAATTCATGGAGTTTGTCAGAAGAGTGGAGTAGCATTTACCGTGTGGAGCAAAAGTTCCGAGGAGAACGACGAATATCAGAAATCTGGAGCAATAGACGATTTCTACACAAAATGCACATCATCAACCATCTGCATAGCATGCTGTACTAGAAGACACCATAGAAATGACAAGGTGTACATACATGATCAACTGTGAGCGAGAAAAAGGTACACGAAAAAGAGCAATCGTGAATCATAAAAGAAGTTCGAGTTGTTGTCATAAAGGATGATGCATTTGTGTGTGATGTGTTTGTAAAGTATGCCGCCAAGGGGAAAATATACGCTCTGAAGAAAGATAGATTTAAGCCTCGGTCTCGAGTGCCCTGGTGTAGATCTTCTGTGAGTGCGAGAGTGCGACTTCCTTGATGATTCCCTTCTCAGCAAGCTCAACAAGAGCTCGACGAGCGAGCGATCCGTTGATCTTGAGTCGGTCGACGAGGACTGAGACAGACACGAATCGGTATGATCCTACTTCCTTGAAGAGTTTGTCATACTGGTTTTTGTCGAGCATGATGGCATTGTTGCTAATGTCAGTCAGCTGTACGCTCTTTTGGGTTATTGGTTTGATGCTGTCGACAGCAATGCATTGGAGCAATCATATAGCACATTTAAACGTGTATCGAGCCAACGCATCGCTCGGCGAACAAAAACCCGTCAGATATCGACTTACGCCTTGTCCTTGACCTTTCCTTTCGACCACTTCTTCTTGACAGCCATGATATCTGAACCAGTCAATATTCGCTTCGGTAAAGTAGTCCAGAAAGCGGCTGAATGAGGTCTGACTGCATGAACCTCATGGAATGTCTGTGAGGCGACGAATATAGCAGACCAAGTCGATTAATCACCATATACAGTCTGCCACAACCAAAAATTTCCATCTCGCCGAGGTTCATGTCGCAATCACTCGCCGGCCGCTTACTGTATACAAGAAATCACTAACATTATTTGTTTGTAGAGTTCACAACAGTACCAGCTTGATAATAGACAAGTTTTTCCTTTCACTACGTGAGCAAGAGGGAGTCGTCGTGGGTGTGGCCGCATAATTCGGTGGGAGGAGCTGAGAGTTGTTGAGAGGGAAAACAGGGACTGGGACTGGCAACTCATCTCTACCCGTCTATACCGCCACCACGTTGAGCATCCATTACAATTCATCAGTAGCTGAACCTCAACAGTGATGGCCATGGTAAATACCTGCCCACGAAAGAGTATGAATTGTTCGCCCTACGCTTGATATCCTTACCCTGTCTTATATATCGCATCTACACATCATCATTTTTGCTTTTCCACAGAGTTCCCTCACGACTTGTAGAGACAACTCGCAGCACCCATTGTAGCTCCAAACATGAACCTGATTAGTGAATCCCCCGTAATGCTACCTATACACAAAATTCTGCCCTGATCGACAGTCAAGGCCGGACCTACTGGAGCTATCTGGTCGCGTAGACCGCTTTTTTCGAGCCACCCATGAGCGGACTCGATGCAAAGTCCGTCCAAGATGGCAGGCTCCAAAAAATCGAGGTTCGTTCGTTGCCGCCCAGCCAAGACTGAGATCTCACCCGCTGTAATCGCATGCGATGCGCCCGTCAAATCACTGACAAGCACGACATTGTACAAGTCATCCTGGAACTCCCTGACCGCGATGACCGAGCTGTCTGCAAGACCTATGTAGTCTGCAAACTCAACATTGCTTTGTGATGAAATTTTCATCCGTTGATAGACGTCTGCATACTCCGGATATGATGAACGATGACAGTGCTTTAACGGTGATGTGTATTGTGCAGTCTGCCACTTGTAGAGATGTATAACTAGCCGTTTCCCAAGGTTCTCGATTACTGCGTCTGCGGCAGAGAACCCTGAGCCAATGATCAGGATAGGTGTATTATCTTGCATTGACTCACTTCTCCGTCTCCTGGTGATGCCTGCAACAGGCGAGAGAACAAGCGAGGGCTCAATCAAATGTGTGAATAGTCCACACGCGAGAACCACATTCTCACATTCAATTGCAAAAGCTTTTCCATTAGCGCCTGTGCCGCTGACATGATAGTTTCCATCAAACAGTCTCCGGACGGACGATACACGACTGCCATTCCAGAGAGTGGCCATTATTCCGACACGAACTGGATACTGTGCATAATATGCACTGACTTGTGGTCTCCTTGGCCGCTCGAACGCTCCAAACTCCCTGCCATACTCCTCTTGAAAGAATTGACTGAAGCTGTAGCCGGGCAACGATAATTGTTCGCTGTAACTCAACGTCCTCGCATTTTCGCCCTCACCTTGTCCTGTAGTCTCTCCCCATTGGCCGCCAGATGCCGGGGCAGAGCCAAGTACGACATGATTGTGCACAAACTCGGCATCCTTGCGAAAGACTATCGAGCTTGTGGCGACCCAATCAGTGTCCAGGTTTGTGTTCATCAATGCATCGACCAGAACATTGACCGGCCAGGCATCGGATGAGTATCTACCTGAAGCCTCAAAGTGTTCGCACAACCGGGCGACATCTTTGAGCGACTGGTACAACGGCGAGTTGCGCTTCTCGGACAACTTTCTATGCAGTATTACATCGTCGTGCTTATGTAAAGCGTCGTCCTTGTAGTATGGCACATTTCCATAGAGCAAGAAGCTCAAGAAGAGCGCCGCTGGACCGTTCCCGATGATGACTGTGGATGTCCTCGAGGGGATCGGCTTGTTCTTTTGGCACGATACCATGTTGTCCAATTGTTGACCTTGGCCACGATTATGTAGTCGGATCAATCGAGACCCGGTGATATCTTAGACTTGTCACGAAGTGACATACCCATCAGTTTTGATCGTTGCCAATGTACTGGTATCAGTTTGTGTTACTGCATCTCCTCAGGAAATATAAGATCTAGAAAGAAATAAGCACTTGTGGAGTGCTACACAGATCCGCCCAGTTACCGAAGAAAGAGCTGATCTCACTGCTACCAGGATAAGTAACTCTTCCCGCTCTCAGCACACCCAGCAGCCGTACCGTACGGTAAGCCCGAAAAGTGCTGCACGTACTGTTAAATGAATGGAACCTTATTGCTAGTTTGTGTATAGACATTTCACAAAGCTCGGTACAAGAAGTCTATATAATATCGCCAGTCGCTAAAGTGTATATGCCTGAAATGTCCTCCCAAAACACTATTAATCCAAAACTTCCTCAATTGCGCGTTGCAATTCCTGAACGTTGTATTCCAACAATCCACCATTCTCATGACCAGTATCTCTCATCAGGCAAATCAAAGCCAAGTGTTGATTGATTTCGCGAAGGTATAGAATTGTACCGTTGTTAAGCTTGATCATGCTGGATGCTTCTGCATCTTTCATCGGCCGGTGCGATTTGTCTTCTCCATCACGAGTGTAGCCATAAATCTCCGAGACATCCAAGATGACATCAATGTAGTCAGAACAGATCTCGTAGGACTGTACATCTACAGGCGAAGAATCAGTCGCGATGTAGATCTTAGACATGACGTCGAAGAGGAATGCCTTTTCCACTATCGAGTTGGCGCAAAAGAGATCCAGGAGATTCTCCAGCGTCGGTAATTGCGGAATAAGCTTCTGGATCACCTTCGAGAACGCCTCGAAGATGGAATGATCAAAGATCGAGGTGAGGTGGAAATTGAGGACAACATTTTCCATCCCGATATCTGTGAGCTCATCCACAGTTCGTTGCTGGACATCTCTTTGAGCATCAATCTTGTAGTCATCTGACAGGCCATCAATTTTGTGGACAAAGACTTCGATATTGATGCCAGGATTGACGGAGATGGCCTTTGTAATAGTCACATGAAGTTTCTGTAATGCTTCGAGGTATTCGTCTTGCGCATCGATTACGAAGATGAGAGCGCCGACATCGCCAAAGATTGAGTCTGCATCGAATGATGCGTCAAAGAAATCAATTTGTCCAGGAAAGTCCCAGACTTGAAAGTCTACGAATGAGCTGATATGTTCTTTTGTTATTTCTCCTGTAGACTCAAGGAACAGCGTCTCGTTGGGAGCCATTTTATGAAAGACAACCTAGATACATGAGTCTAAAGTACAAGCAATCAAGTTTGCCGCACCTTTTGTATACTCGATTTTCCAGAACGCCGCAGTCCAAGCAAGAGGAGTTTGACTTTACCGGGACGCGAAGTAGGAAAGACATTATCCTGGCTCATTAGACTCTGGTCCGACATGTCAGAGGTCGACTTGCTCTGACTGAAGACGAATCCGCCGCGGACATGTGGTGCCCTGCTTTTCCTGCAGATTGCGATCCCTGTCGATTGCTTGTTGGATAAGAAATCGAAAGGGCTTTCCGCAAGTTGGAATGTGCAGAAGGATGGTTGACTATGGTATAAGTATGTGGTCAAAAGGAGCACTTCCAAGGATACGCCCAGTTATCTCAAGCCACAACGGCACAATATGAAATCATCGGGCCGTTTGTGGCTTTCTCTTTTCTGTTTCGGGAAAAAGTGTAGGACAAATTACCAATTATACCGTATTGACATTCAGTAAATATCAATTGAACACTGGAGCTGGGGTGTTACGAAGCACGATCTAACTGGTGCTAGACCCTCAACTAGGTTCATAACATAATATTGATACAACATAAACTTTTACACTATTGTATCGAGGCCACGGGCGTTGTATCGATCATTGCTATCAAGTCAATACAGTGTCAAGCTTGTTCACTCACCAAAAGCTCGACAGCTGTGCTACAGCATACCACGACTCATGTCAGAATCAACAGCCACGATGAACGGTGAACCTCCGAGTAAGAAGATCAAGGTCGAGGCATCACCAGATTACCCTGCAGGTGGTGCAGAGCAAATAGCAACAGCAACGCAAAATCCAACTATGCGACGATTGACGGAGAGTGATTGTGGAATAGAAGTATACATCAACAACACTTCACCTCGATTTAGTTGTCTCTTGAAAGAACTTACCTCGGATTTTCAGGTTTTCGAGGTCAACCAGGCAGGGGAAGTGCTGAAACTCAAAAATATCCCTAAGCCCGAGGACTTGCAGAGAGAGAAACAAGTAGCAAAGGCACAACGGCTCGAGAAGGAAGTTATTATTGAAGGCCAGAACTTTGATTACGAAAGCGAAGCCGCACAGACTCTGAAGACGCTTGTCGGCGAGGATCAGTTTGCAAAGATTCAACAATTATTCCAATACTCGAGTGATTGGCATGGGGAAGGAGCTAATGCTCCATTGCCTGTCATCACGGAAGTGATTGACGACAGAGAGAAGCGTACCAATATCCACAAGGCCATCAGAGAAGTCTTTCTCGGTTCGCTGAATTCCGAGGCTAGGGATGACAAGAAGATGCGAATCAGCTACAAACAGAAACAGCAGAATGATCGCGGCGGTCGTGGTGGCCGTGGCCGCGGCAACCGTGGACGAGGTCGTGGTGGTCGTGACCAGGGAGGCGGTGACCGCCGGGAGGCATGGACCGAGCCTGGCGACTACACCATCTTCACAGTATACAAGGATGGGCGTGATACGATGGACGTGGCAAACAACATTTCAAAATTGCTTCGTATACCGCCGAAAGTGTTGGGTTTTGCGGGGACCAAAGATAAGAGGGGTTGTACCGTTCAACAATTCTCCGCATACCGTACACAAATCAAACGAATCGCAGGCCTGTGTGGCAACTCGTCCCTCAAGAACGTTGCGTTGGGCGACTTTTACTACGCTTCGAAACAACTATCACTGGGCGACTTGAAAGGCAACAAGTTCGTGATGGTATTGAGAGACATCAAAGACTCGACGGATGAGTCGATCCATGATGCCTTTCAACTCATTAAAGAGAATGGTTTCGTGAATTACTATGGCTTGCAACGATTCGGCAGCTCAGCGACTGGTACACAGCAGGTTGGTATACATATCCTCAGAGGAGAATTCGAGGCTGCCTGCAACGCTATTCTCAAAGAACACTCTGGGGCGTGGCGAGAGACCAAGGAAGCCAAATTGATATGGATCGAGACCAAGGATGCCGCCAAGACACTAGACATTATGCCTTCAAAGTGTGTGGCCGAGGTCGCAATGTTGAAGCACATGGTGAAGACTGAGCAGAAAGGAGACTGGGCGGGCGCATTCAACAGTATTCCGAGAAATTTGAGACTGATTTACATGCACGCCTACCAAAGTCTGGTATGGAACAATGCCACGACTCAACGAGTGCAGCGACACGGTCTGGTACCTGTAGCCGGTGATCTCGTCCTCGACTCCAACAAGATTGATGAGGAAGCAGGTGCCGAGGACAAGAGTGAAAAGGACGGGAAACCAGTCTTGCGTGCACGTCATTTGACGTCTGAGGAATTATCAGACTACACTATTTACGATATCGTCTTGCCATTGCCCGGTTGCGACGTTCTATATCCGGATCATGACATTAAAGAGTATTATGCGGAATACATGAAGAAGGAAGGATTGGATCCCTTCGACATGGTGCGAAACACGAAAGAGACGACTTTGATGGGCTCGTATCGCAAGATAATGTCTCGAGCGATAGATTTAGAGTGGCAAATTCTCAAGTACGGAGATGAGCACAAGAATGACCAACTCGTGGCAACGAATCTCGATGAATTGGAGGGCAAGACTGTGTCGTTGCCAACCCACGGATCCAACACTGGACTGAAACTCGAGTTTCAGTTGGAGTCTGCTGCGTATGCCACAATGTTGCTGCGAGAGGCGCTTTCCAGTGTTCCCCATAGCATATAGCATCACCTAGATCATATCGTAGCATATCGTAGCAGGATCAAACAGTATTTGAGCACTTTTTTGTCTCTCAAGTCGGGGTGGAGATGAATTGATGGGGACAAGGGTGTCGAGTAAAGATGAAGGGTCCTTGCACAGCCAATTCGCCCACCATCTGTTGCGTGTCGTCCTTCCATCGACCGAGGTATACGCCGCCATTCGTTCCGGGCACGATGAGACCGTCGTACAACCACCGGGAAGGATTGTTTCTATACCGCTTCACAAAAGTGACGCGCTTGAATCCCGGTGGACAGCCACGGATCCGTGTCCATGTCCCCGTGATGGTGAAGACTCCACCCATGGTTCTCGACCAAGCACCCCTGCCGTCGCCAGAGACGCGACCGCCTTCGTGAAGATTTAGATGACATGTCTGTGCACCGTCAGAGTAAAAAGTGTGGGGGTGACTGGATTGGACGGTCGTCTGTTCGCTGGCCATCCATTGAAACGTGTCAAAGTCGAGGTATATGTAAATCCCCGTCCAAGAGGACTTTCCGAGCGTCGGGTCGTGTGTGGTGGAGGAGTGCAGGATACTCAAGGGCCGCTCGATTTCTTCCTCCAACACGAGAGTCTTAAAGGTCGTGTGTTTGACGTGGACGATGGTCTTGATGATGGCGTTGAAGATTTGCCAGTCGGGCGTGGAGACGTGTCGGTCGCCACTAAAGTCCAGCGGCGGGGTCGCGCAGATAATGTTGGCGCTCGGTCGACCGGTCTCTGTCACACGGGTGACGTGGTGGTGAAACAAGTCTTCGTAGGTAAAGAGGACAATCAAAACGTCCTGATCCAATGGCATGTCCGGTCCTTCCTCCGTCTGATGTGCGTATTTTGTTTCCCACGACGAGAGCGGACCCATGAGTGACACCAGCAGCAGGAACGTGACTTTATAAAAGAGTGGTCTCGCCGACGTCCGTAACGAAGCTTCTGGATGTCCCGGCGCGAGATCATATTCCAACAAGTCGCCGACTCGAGCATTACTCAAGTGTTGCAGATTCCGACCAATGTCGAGCAACGAAGTATTCGCCTCAAACAACATGTTTTGTATCGTGGCCAAACTTTCCGGCGTGACGGAGAATGGATGTCTCAGCAGCTGCCACCTCTGTTTGAGTTCGCGATAAAAGTACTCTCCGTCGTCGTTACCATGGGACCGTTCCCCATCAAAGGCATTCTCGAATAAGCTGCGATAGACTTGAGAGCTCTTTGATGCGAGAGCCAATGATTGACAAGCCAAGGAGCAAGCTCGTAAAGAGACTGGTTCCTCGAAGAAGGAGTATATAGACTGTATAATCTCCACTGGCAATTCTGCCAAAGACATGTCGTTCGGAGGAGATGAGAAGAGAGCGTGTGACAGAGCTGTGTGACTATTGATTACCCTATCGCATTCGAAAAAACAAGCTCTGTAAGGAACGAGACGAGACAAAGCTATAACAGAATACAAGACTGCAGATTTGACGTTGAGAAAATAGACAAAGACAAGTGTACAGCAGTGTTTGAAGGGTGCGCGGGGGATGAACGAGGATCATCAGATTGTCGGGGCGGAGAGGGAAGCGAGCTGAGCCACCAATCTTTTTATCTCTTTTGGTCATTTTAGGCGACATCTCAAATTTTGGGTTCAAATCTTGTCATCTCATACGCACACATCCACACAAACCTCATTAGTCAAGTGCCTGTTGTGATGTATACTAATGTATCAGCACTGATGACTTCTACATCGACTCGATTCTCATAACCACAAATTGGTGCCACAACGAATCTGTGTCTATTGCTATAATCCTCCAGCAAATTTTCGTCCGGGTGTAGAAACGCCGACTGGAGGGCGGACAATGTCGTCGAGGTTGTGGCCGTCGCTACAATTGACGCCATGGGTCTCCGAAGCGATCCTCTCGATGGGCTTTGACGAAATGACTCCGGTACAGGCCAGTACGATACCTTTATTCATGAAGCACAAGGACGTGGTGGTCGAGGCAGTCACTGGTTCGGGCAAAACCTTGGCCTTTCTTGTGCCGCTGATAGAACGTCTACTCAGACGAGAGGATCCACTCGCGAGCCATCATTTTGGTGCTCTTGTCGTGTGTCCTACGCGTGAGCTCGCGATGCAGATCCATACAGTGCTAAACTCCATACTCATCTTTGCGCCAGAATCGGAACGTGTGGACGAAATCCCAGATGTACAGACAGTTATACTTGAGCCGCCGAATGGGAATACGACGATGATGGCGGGTCCTGAGGATGATGACGAAGAAGCGGATGAACCAGAGGTTGATCCTCTCGACAATGCGAAGGCATTAGGTCTCTCCGCACAACTTTTCATTGGTGGCACTACCTCTGTGCAGCAAGATGTGCTCAAGTTCAGGCAGACATCACCGACGATTCTGATCGGCACGCCAGGCAGGCTAAATGACTTTTTTAACACTACTTCCAGTGCCAAGTCGAAGGAGCTGGAAGTGTTGGTAATGGATGAGGCCGATCGTCTACTCGACATGGGATTTCAAGATGTGCTGCACAGCATCATTGCGCGGCTACCGAAGCAAAGAAGGACTGGACTCTTCAGTGCGACAATGACAGACGCGGTCTCTCAATTGATCAGGACCGGTCTCAGGAATCCAGTCAAGATTGTTGTTCAGGTCAAGGCCAAGGCGGGCGGAGATCGAAGAACGCCGACGAGTCTACAGATTGGTTACATGTTGGTGCACCCCGAGGAGAAGATTGCACAGATGATTCGGCTGTTGCATTACTCTCTCAATGAAGATCATTTGACGAAATCCATCATTTATTTCCCTACCTGTGCCGCCGTGGACTACTTTCAACCTCTACTCTCTCAAATGACGCACCTCAAAAAATTCACAATCATACCTTTGCACGGTAAGCAGGCACCTTCGGTTCGTCAAAAGAACTTTAAGAGGTTCGTCAGCTTGGGTTCAGGAACACCGAGTGTCCTCTTTACTACGGACCTTGCCGCACGGGGACTCGACGTGCCCGATGTCGACTTTGTCGTCCAGATTGATCCGCCACAGGACCCATCGGCATTTTCACATCGCTGTGGCCGGGCGGGTCGCGCAGGGAGACCAGGTAAAGCCATCGTCTTTCTGAGTCGAGGCAGGGAAGAAGAGTACGTCTCATTTCTCGAAGTTCGCAAGACTCCCGTCAAACAGATACCGCGACTCACGGCCACAAACCAAGTCGTGACTGCAGAGGAAGAGGAGGATCAGACAGTCGACGATGGCGTCAAGTCCGTGAATGACAAGCTCAAAGCACTCGTGAGAAAGGACAGAGATCTCTATGAACGTGGCATGAAGGCTTTCGTGTCGTACGTCAGGTTTTACAGCAAACATCAGGCAGCATACATCTTCAGACTTCAAGATCTCGACCTTGCCGGTTCTGCATCTTCGTATGGACTGCTCCGATTGCCGACTATGCCTGAACTCAAGGGACAAGAGGTAGAATATGACAATGAGACGGTCGATATGAGGACGTTTGCATACGCAGACAAGAGTCGCGAGGTTGCTCGACTAGAGGCACTCAAGAAAGCGGATGAAGTTCTAGAATCGATTCCAGAATCCGAGCGACAGAGGTCAATCAAGAAACAACACGAAAAGAAAAAGGAGGTACCTGCATGGAGCAACAAGGTGGATGCGCATGGTCGTAAGGAAGCGAGACGAGAGAAGAAGAAGAGGAAGAGAGAAGCGATTGGCAAGTTGCAAGCGGAGGAAAGGGCAGCAAATCGACCATCGCGAACAGGTGATACAGAAGCATCTAATGACGACGACGATGATGATGATGATGATGATGATGATGATGGCGAGCAAGATTGGAAGGATCTCCGTAGGGAAAAGAAGAAGGCCAAGACTCAATCACAGCAACAGTCACGGCGGAGTGATGATGATGACGATGAAGGTTATGAGGATGATGGAGGGACTGGGAGGGGGAACATGTTTGAAGACATGTGAGCTTGTCAGGTAGAATATTGATCAACTGCCCTGCTGATCAAACTATTGCTGAGATCTCCGTTGGACTGAGATATTACAGACCATCAACTTTATCGAACAACACTATTCCAATGTACATATAGTAGGAATCGGCAAAGGTGAAAATCTAGTCATATAAGCACTAGTCCTGCATAGAAACACTACTGATGTTTTTGGTACAGGATGAATAGACTACTCATAGTCCGATATAGCGGTATAGCCAGCTGACTGAGATGATTCTACAAAATATACGAGCTACCTAGTGTAAGCTGATATGGATGATAGAGTGCTCGAGAGACTCGTCTCAGGGGTCCAAGATTGATTGGGACGAGATTAGATCGGAGAGACAGCCACCACAGTCATGTGGCTGATGCTGTTCATGATGATGATGATGATGATCATTACCTACCTTTGCTATCGATCGTATGCTGGAACAGAGTGAGTGGGCTGCCCAGATGAGGCAGCTCGAAGCTTTCGAGACACACAGACAGTCAGTGAAAGGACTTTCTTGCTTGACAGCTGCAGCAATGTGCGCTCTTCCCAAGCAACACCTTCCACTGTCTCCGTCGCCCGTCTCGCCTTCACTACTCATCGAAACCTCACACGATCGCTTCTTCTCTTGACGACGACAACGACGACGCAATCATATCAGAATATTGCCCAGCGCTCGTACCTTGAGACTGATCTTCTTCCGAGGTCCTCCCACTTCACTTTATAGCCGCAATAAGCTGCTACCATGGCAACCACCCTGAGTGACAAACCAAAAGGCACCGGTACTCGGACACTTGCGCCTGCAATTGCTTCACGTCCTTTATTCTTCGAGCAAGAGGAGCCACGAACATCCAGCAGTGATGCTGACCGAGATCTCGAGGCAGATAATCGCTCCTTGGGCAATCCCACCCATGGCAGCGTGGGAGCAAAGACGCCTCAGATGGGACGATACTATTCCCCAGATTCTGATCAGACTGGTAGTAACGAAAAAGTGGTGGATAACAACACTCCTCAGAAATTGAGTGATGAGCGTGGTGATGTGTTGGGCAATCCCAATGGTATGTCCTGGCAGCAGGTGGCCGCCCTGCTCGGAGCTGAATACATTTCCCTCGCCATTCTCTCTTTTCCATGGTCTTATTCGTACTTGGGTCTCGTCGGTGGGATTCTCGTCACGCTGGGAGTTCAGGCCATCGTCACTTATACTTCCATCATTCTATGGAAGTTCTGTCTCTTGAATCCAGGTGTCAAGCACATCTGTGACATTGGCCAGATTCTTTTCGGTGGTCATCAGATCTTCTACGAACTCACCATGGTCGGGCTTTTGCTCAACAATCTCTTCATTCAGGCCTTGCATTGTCTGACGGGATCCATCATGTTGAACACTCTGTCAAATCACGGCATTTGCACGATTGCCTTTAGTGGTATCATTGCCATCGCTTGCGCGATCGCGACCCTCCCACGAACATTCTCTCAGATCAGTTGGCTCGGATGGGCTTCAGCTATCTCAATCGTGGTTTCTGTCATCGTCTCTATGGTCTTTGCTGGCATACAAGCGAGCCCAGCTGGTTACGAGTCGGGACCCATCAACTATCAGGCTACCGCGACCACCACAGACTTCATCTCAGTCTTCAACGCGGTGCTCAATATCACATATGTATATTTCCCTCGGCTCGTGTACTCTTCACCTGTTCTGACAATGTTAGACCCTCGTCGGGCAGATAACGATTCCATCGTTTGTTGCGTACGTCGAATGAGCCTGCCACTCTTTACATGAGACTAATGAGAATAGGGATATGAAGAATCCAAAGGACTTTCCAAAGGCCTTGTATGCCATCACTGCGGTGGAGATGTTGCTCATGGTCGCTGCCGGCGTCGAGATGTACATTTACTTTGGTCAATATACAGTGGCTCCGGCGATTGGCGCCCTACGAGGTAATTATGCCAAGATTGCCTACGGCCTCGCATTTCCAGCAGTCATCGTCATTGGTAAGAGTACTACAAGTTGTGTCCTGAATTCTGGTCTGACTATTTCAGGTGTCATCTATGCTTCTGTATTGTGTCAATTCCTGTACATGCGATTCACAAAAGGCACAAAACACGCACTCGACGCACCGGCAAACGGCAACACAGCAAAGGGATGGGTCATTTGGACTAGCTTGGTATTTGCGAGTTGGGTGATTGGCTTCATCATTGCGGAATGCATACCTTTCTTCAGTGATTTGCTCTCCGTCATGAGTAGTCTGTTTGACTCCTTCTTTGGATTCATCTTTTGGGGTGTGGCCTTTTTCAGAATTACCCCTCGACGAAGATGGTGGAATTCGCCACTACACATCTTGGAAAGTCTCTTCAACATCCTCATCATTGCTATTGGCGTGATGATTCTTGTGGTGGGAACCTGGGCCTCTGTGGCCTCGATCATTCGCTCGTACGCAGCAGGTACGGTAGGCTCTCCCTTCTCTTGCGCAGACAATGGCGTTGTCTCTTAGGGGACTCAAAATATATAAGACTCATGATACATAAAAAGGAAAATTCTGGCCATGGTGCTACTTTCATATGTGTATCATCTTTGCTATAAATCACATTTCTGTGTGATGACTTGTATTTGTATCATATAATCTTGTGGCCATGAGTTTATGTATGTCGAATAGTATGAGAACTTCACAACTTTTGCAAGGTCATAACAAAATGCAGTGAATTGCGACCAAGGATGGTGCAGGGAGAAGAAGAAGTAATTGAATTGCCCAGGTGCCTCGGGACAACGTATATAGCGACTCGAGAGCACGCGAGCAGGTCATAATGATATAAAATCCGATTGGTACATCACAAAATCTATGCTTGATTTTCTAAATCCAAACATTGGGCTTTCTGCACGGTCGTTTCGTCGCGTGGCATTGCAATTGTCGCCAAATTCGACCCGAAATATTGGGTCCCTTCTTTACATGGATCTCATGCCGACCTGCACTGTTCTCACATAGGAACTACTAGCCGTCTTCAGAAGAGCTCCTCTTGCAATTATTCGTCGCGACGCATAATGCGGTATATTTGTATTTAACCTCACCGCATTCATCAATCTAGTGTAGCTAGCTTGTCAGAAAGAGTCTAGACATGCCTCGAATAAAGACGTCGAGATCGAAGCGGCCGCCGGCAGGGTTCGAGGACATTGAGTCTGTGCTGGACGATTTCGCACAAAAAATGAAGGATGGTACGAAAACATATCTCCCAATGCCGGTGAAATGAAGAGAGACTGATTGGTGCGATAGTGGAGAATGATCCTCACGAGACGAAATCAAAGATTAGTGCGTTGGCGCCGATTTTCCAGATTCATCATCAACGGTCACGATATATTTACGACATGTACTACAAGAGAGAGGCAATCTCTAAAGAACTCTACGATTGGTTGTTGAGACAGGCTTATGCGGATGCGAATTTGATTGCCAAGTGGAAGAAGCAAGGATACGAAAAGTTGTGTTGTTTGAGGTGCGTCCAGACGAAAGAGACGAATTTCAATACGACTTGTATTTGTCGTGTGCCAAAGGACAAGTTGTCGGAGGATCAAGCGGTGGAATGTATTCATTGTGGGTGTCGAGGATGCGCGAGTGGTGAGTGGATTTTCTGGTTAGAGTCTTGGAACATGCTGATAATCATTAGGGGACTAAGCCAGTCATGTTGTCATTGTCAGACATATATCCGGCGACATCACGATCATCATGGAATGACCATCACAAACGATGTCTCACTTTCATGATCGGTTCGTTCTCTAGGCTTATCACTTTCTTGCGCATATTTCGGATGGTGCAAAGAACCGAGGAATGGTGCCATGAGTAAATATGGCCCAAGTGTGGATCACGGGCCATCAGATGACACAATACGATCTGATTGACAGGTTCAGGACGCTTATTGGCGATGACTTATCGTCAAACGGAACTTGCAAATCCCACTCGTGCACTGATCAAGTCCTCGATCGGAGTTCAGAGATAGCGGCCGTGGTGGACGATGAGGCGCATGAACGTAGAGGAACGAGAGGCCGTGTTTATCGGGTGGGAGATTACAAGGCTAAACTGGCATGGAGAGCAAATTCCTGTTAAGCAAGTGCTTGGAGGCTATGGCGCATACTTGTTGTTCGATACGAACGAAATCACGTCAATGTGTAAGGTTGTCCTGTCACCTATACCTGCCAAGGCTGAAGTGGATATTGTGGGTCAAGTTCCACCCGATGCATCCAGCAGTCTTATCTCAGACATGGTACAACTAAAACCAAACCTTGCAAGTCTTGTATTCATTAACGCAAAGCGGAAAGATATGGCGCAGGTACTTGATCATATCCCTATTTAGATACCCAGGAAAGGATCATCCCACCTTTTGATGTTGTAGGCGATGAGAAGAATGGCACGAGTGACGAGGCGGCTTGAACTGGGTAGAAAGGGCTTGTGAAGAGGGGAGGATGACGACCAGAGATCTCTGACCCAGCAGACGCAATCTGTTCTGTCACATGCTATTCTTGTCTCCCACCGGCGCACTCGTCCCGCAGCCCACAAGGACCCTCCTTCAAGCCTGCAGCTGATGCCTCCCTTCTTTTCTGTGCTGCTATTCATCATCCTTGTAGCTGATTCCTTGCCATGGAGTTTCTACATAATCGACAGAACATCGACTGACTAGTGTCGGGATGTGTATGCCTCATGTGGTCGAGATCGAGGAGCAGGAAGGGAGATGCTGCTGAGTCTCGCAAAGGTTGTGCGGGCTGGCGAGAACAAACAGAGCTGGTGGCTGAAGGACAGTCAGACGATTGGTGAGCATGAAGGTAGCCACTGACCGTGGAAGAGAGCAGATTGTGTGCTTCCTAGAGCACAGACAATCTTCACATGTCAACGCAAGCGCGCTCCCTCTGATCAAATGTTTGTCGATCGTCGCAAGTCTTTCCTCGCTCTCGCTGCCCTTGCTCCTCTGCCCTACTACTACTACTCTCCAGTCCCTTCCTTGCTTCCTCTTGCCCCGTCTCTTCCTCTACTATTCTCTCTGTCAGTCCTTTACACTTCTTGACTAACAAAGGTGCTGTACGGCGTGATATTCCTTGTAATCGCGGAAAGAAGTATACGAAACAAAGTCTTCAAAAGCTTCAGACTCTTTGCATTCAGAACACACTCAGAACATCATCTTGGACTAGACTAGAGCGTCTTGACAATGGCAGCTACAATGAATGGTTCACCACATGTGGACAGCAGTGCATCAGGACTGCAATTCAAGTTTCTCTCTCACGTCCAGTCACTCCCGGTCGTGAATGACTCTCTGGATCAGATCTACTCCTACCCAATCGGTCGAAACGCTGGTGAGACAATCAAGTCCGTCTCCGCCAACGCCCTCAAGTTCACCGGTCCAATCAATCCATTGCTACAAAAGGCAGATTCATACGCAGACAATGGACTCAAAAACATTGAGTCTCGTTTCCCTTTGGTCAAAGCATCAACCTCCGAGATCAAGGAGAAGACGAGTGGTGCCGCCAAGACCACTGTTGACACATATGTTGGCGCTATCCATGACCGAATTGGAGGTGTCGCTGGTCGAGCACGGGAAAATGGTACTGCAGCTGCAGACTATGCCAAGACACAGACAAGTAAGTCCAGCATCTTGGAAAAAGGTTGATGATCTAACAGTCCAGATGGAGCACGCTCGAGTCTTCACGACACGATCGACCCACTAGTTGCACCAGTTCTTGACCGTGTCGAGGGTCTGCTTGACACCTATCTACCCAAGGCACAAGCCAAGGTGGACGCAGCCAAGAAGAGTGCTGAAGACGACACGCCAGATGCTGAAGAAGTCCAGGAGAAGGCAGATCATGCCATCAAACGTGTTTATGACATTACTACTTCTCTCTTTGATCGAAGCACCAATGCTGCTCGAAACACCATTCATTACGGTGCTGAACAGGTCACTGGCGTAGCTACAACGGCCACTGATTATGCTGTTTGGACCGTTCAGAACCCTACAAAAGTGCCAGAAGCTGCCATTTCAAAAGTCCAGGCCAGTACATCTGCTGTCCGCGAACGAGTCGGTGAGACTATTGAGAGCACTCGAAGTCGAGCACGAAGTCTGTCATATATAGCTGTACAGGCCTCCGGCACTGCGCTTGATGTTTATGAGAAGGAAAAGAATGCGGCTCCAAAGGATCAACCACGGGGCCTGATCATCACCACCATCAACACCGCTCTTGTTTTGACTGGAAAGACTCTTGACCACGCCAAGACATATTTCCAAGATTCGAATGTGTCGAGTGATCTCAAAGCTCAGGCTTCAGAGACTAGTGACAAGGTCAAGGATACCGTGCCTAGTCAGGCCGAGGCAGAGCAAGCCCTCCAGAATGGCTCGAGTAACGTGCAGAAGAAGGCCAAGCACGCAACTCATTCTGTGGAAGAGATTCTCGAAAATCAGAAGCACAATTGATTTTCCAGGTCGGTATGATCCAAAGTGGAATGAGCGCATTATAGATGAATGAATGGATAACGTTCAAGACAATAGCAAGTATCTCTTGCCATATTGATCAAGTATAGTATAGTAAAGTATCGTTGGCACTGCCGCAACACTTATAGAAATGATGAAAGCATGTCTGAGCAACAGAAATTCTTTGGTTCTTTGGTATTGAAATGTGACATTGGAATTTACGCAATGATATATCAGTGTTCAAGTTGTGCCATCGCCATATGCACTCGAATTATACATACAAAATGTGTAGACTAATGTATAAAGATACGCCGTTGCTACTTATATGAGTGAATGGGGCAAGTGCCCGCGCGCATGGGCTTTAATTCTTGTACCCCATCGCACGCGCATAATCGACCACTTCTTCCGCACTCAACTTGTCGTTCCCGGACCAATTGGCAGAACTACTGCGAGGTCTGAATCGAGCCAAGGCCCTCTCTTTGCCTTTAAAAATCTCTTCCATTTGGAGGGGCGGAATGGGTCCAAAGACATCGTCCGGATCGATCTTTTGTTGTCTCCGCAACAACTTTCTCAACTCTGGCGTCTCTGCCCACGCGGGTCGTTCGAATGCGTCCTTGGCTGGTTCTTCATCTTCGGAATCAGAGTAGTCGGAATTAATCTCTGGTAATTCAATCAGTTCCGAAGGAGGCAAGTTGTGTGCTTTTTGTTCCTGATTCGTGATGCTCGCCGTCATTGTCGCGGTACCCTGATTCGTCGTCGTGGTGGTGGAATTGACTGCGAATCGGATCGGTTCAGTGGAGAATTTGACTGCGTCCACGACTGGACCGGGTTTCGTCATTGTCGTGGTTCCTGGCTTTTTGTAGCCAGGTTCGCCGGGGTGTCCGAATAGACTCTTCTTTTGTAGTGACACTCGGACTGGTTTGCTGATTGATGTGGAAGCATTATGCATTCCAGAGGCTGTTCCGCAGGTCTGTTCACTGACACGCTGACGTTTCGGCTCTTGTAATGCGATATTGATGTTGTTGTCATCGGTGTCATTGAGAGCTCTCTTGACAGACTGCCGATTGTCCTTGGTAGTACCTTCCTGTTCTCTGAATTGAGCTTCCCGGGAAACAGCACTAGAAGGTAAAACACGAATGCTTGGCTTCTTCGCAGTGGTCAATCTCGAGTCGACTGCAGCTTTGCGCTTCCTTTCATCAGCCAATTCATTCTTGCGTTTTTCTTCCTCATTCATTTGTCGTCTCGCATCATGTCTCTTCTTTTCCAGATCCTTCTTCTGCTGTTCTCGGCGCTCTTGTTCTTTCTCCGCTTTCTCTTTTGCTTGATTTGCAGCTGCCAGAGCTCTAATCTGTCGATTTGGTGGTGGACGTTTTGTGCCAGATTGTTGGGATTTACTTAGATACTCGACTTGACCATTTTCCATGGTCGAGCGAGATAATATGCTTGTGGCATCAATTTCGTGCACATGACTCGAAGGGAGGTGGTTCTTCCGATCCTTCGTATGGTCGATCTCGCGTTGTGATGCAGTAGCAACTCGAATGCTTAACGGTTTAGCTTTGGCTTGAATCAATGACTTAGATACTAATCTGGTAGGCTTTGGTGGAGATTCGTTGCGAGTATGCTCCTGAGCTGGTCTTGTAGGACTCGTTCTCATAACACTTTCGGATGGCTTCTTGGCCGAGGCATTCCTTGCAGCAATGACGGCCATGCTATGTGTGGCCTCATTACCTTTCTTTGGCGATCGTCTTGGTGATCGACGAGGCGAATTTAGATCAGGAATCACTTTACTTGTCTCAGGACTTTTGCATGGAGATTTGCTTGGTATCATACTTGGCTTCAGAATAGCTCGAGAAGACTCGAATGTCGGATACAAACTCGGGGTTTGTGGTTCAGTCTTGAATCTAGATTTGGGTGGCGATTGCATAGGTGTTGTTGACTTGAAAACCTTTGTGTGATTGATGGTAGGAGATCCAAACGCAGTACGTGCCTGTCTCAAGTATGAAGTCGCCTTGGCCGATGCTGCTTGCATTGCGGCTCTGATCGGTCCGGGAGTTGCTTTGTCGTATTGATCAATTGTCGAAGCACCCTCTGTCTGCAAGATCTGATCTGCTAGACCGTTGTGAACCTCGGACTGGTGTATGGACGTCGTCTCATGTGCCGATACTTTTTGACTTAATTTCTTTGGCGTTGGCAGCCCGCTCTCAAAACGTGGTAGCCATTCATCGTCTTCGACCTTGTTCGTCTGCGAGACAAGCAAAGCTTCAGGAACTTGAGAGGGTGCAACTAGTGTGAATGGGTTCTGAGCATCAGTATCAATAAACAGAGCATCTCTATCTTGTTCGACAAGCCTTGGCACCGAGGGTTGTGACTCGTGAGCTTCTGTAGACGTAATCTGCTTGTGCGATGGGATGACCGTCGAGCTGGATCGAAGCGGAGACATCTCTGCACTGGTCTCCAGGCTGCGCTTGACGGGAGAATTCTTCCGTGGAGTATCAAGTTCTTCTACTTTGATTTTACCATCTGCCATGTCTGGCGCTGACACCTTATATGTTGACTTCTGGGCATCGGAAGCGCTCGTATGGGTCTGACTTGACCGAGGACCCAGGCTCTTCTTCGCGAAAGGCTGCCGTGGTGGAAGGGATGCAAAAGCAATAGATTTTCGGGGTGAGCTTGTGTAGGTAGTGCTCGCGGAAGGTGAGTCAGGTGCAGAAAAGTAGGCTGAGTCATTCCTATGTGTAGCTTTTTCTGGTGATTTGAGATTAGTGGGCTGCATATAGTCTCGGTCCAAAGGCTTTGAAGTTTCTTGTTGGTGAACCTCGGAGTGTTTGTATTGAGCTTCAGGTATATTGTGCTCGTCACATTTATTTTGTACCCGAGCGACGTCCCTATCGAGACCGACAATCTTCAGAGGTATTTTGTTCAATTCCGCATTGTCTATGATCGAGAGCTCAGGAGAAGGTGGTGTCATTTCTTCCATAATTGTCGTTATTGCAATGTCTTGCGGTGACATCACGGACACAGCTTGTTCTGGCTGGCCTTCTTTTGACTGGCTTATGAGGTTTACGAACGATATGTGTTCTTTAGATTCAACGTTCATTTCTGCTATTGCGTTTGAGGAGTTTTGTGTTGGCGCTTGATCTGGTGTTGCTACCAAGTCTGGTGTGTGTTCCGACAGAACAGAGAGTGATGTAACAACCTCGACAAACTCATCCGTCAGCTCAGATGTCTCTTCCAGCTCTGACGTTGATGGTCCCGCCAGGTCCGATGTTTTTGTGTCCATGCTCACAGCTGTCCTCGAGGCGTTTTGAACACTTCTTAATTGCTTGCTGATAGACAATGAAGCTATCGTATCATCCTTATAACTTCTTAGCCAATCCAGATCTCGTGCCACATACAAAGACATTTCTTCCAAACTACCAAGACTTTGTGCTTTTTGAGATAAGAGTGCCTCCGTAGCCCAGGCCGAGCTAGGGAGTGTCATGCTCGACATATCGACTGAGCACGAGTGTTGTGCTTCGGGAGTGTCGGAGTAATGTTCTAATACGCGCTTGCAGATTTGATCACTATAGCTTGATCTCTTCTCACCGAGATCAAAGCTTTCGATACAGCATACCGGTGGTTTTATGCATATAGCATTGCATGAGGTCTTGCCCGACATCGTGTTTTCATATTGTAGCCTTGATGTTATTGCAACGAGCGCCACGCTTGTGCTGATTCCAGAGCTCCGCACAGATGCGAGTAATTATCGGGAGAAATGCGTATTTTTGTAACGCTTCCGCCGAATATTTATGCTTCATCCGGAACTCCAAGCCACGTTTCCGCACAACTATGGACCAGGCTAGCATAGGTAGGTAATGGTCTAGGTATGCAGGATTCCATCGAGTCCTTATATTGACACGTTAATATATTGTTACATACTGCATACCAAACACAAACCTACTGCAAGTGAGCACGCTATTTTGACGCTGACCAGTCACCACTCATAGGCTGTTCTAGACTGGTGTAATAATGCCCAGCCCGCCTCAGTTTGTGTACAAGATCGGGGTCTCGTTTCCCGAGCTCAAGAATGGTGAAGCTATGCCGTTGTCCGATCTCGATAGAGTGAGTAATCTCTGCTTACCGAATGAGGCTAATCAATCTGGAAGACCGATGGATTCATCCATCTTTCTACACGAGATCAAGTACCTGGCACTGTTGGGCGCTTTTTCACAAAGGAGAAGAAGGTATGGTCACGTGAGCTTGCAGGACAATTTGACGAAGTCATGTATGCATTGTATTGGCATACATGTAGTTGATCCGCCTAGATAGTGCTCCTCAAGATTAGGGTCGCTGACATCACCACTAAGACTCGATGGGAAGAGAGTACATCTCATGGAGTATTCCCTCACATATATGGAGATCTCTTGGCAGCAGATATTTTCGCACGGAAGATCTACGAGATCGAGGATACTGCACAGTGGGAAGCACTTCTATCGCAGGACACAGATTTCTTAGAATAGAGATTGTTTTTGCACACTTGATTTCGCAATTGTCTTGAACACTTTCCCTCGACTTCGAGATCACTGCATCAGCTCCACCCAGGATATCTGAGATGAAAGGATTGCTGACCACGAAAAGTATTGCGTCATTTCAAATGCGCTTGGGCAATCACTTGACACGAGGCTGTAATGCCACACTTGCGAAACGATATATCATGGAGGCTTTCTTCGAAACATGGTACTGTACCTATCACACGAGAGATCCAGCTGCTTGCGCTTGACGAGGGAGCTCATCACGTTTCAATCGGCTGGAATTGCCGGGGCGGAATGTTTTACCGTAAGGTGAAGACTAGAATCGAGGGAATCGTGCCGGAAGTTACGCTTGAGCCTATAAGCTTAAGGCTTGTAACTTTGGGCATATATGCAAGCTGCACGCGACTTGGAATCATGCTATCAAGCACATTTGATATGCTACAAGGTCACTTTTCTGTGCGATTCGGTAGAGTCAATTGTTTGTCACTTTTCAGCTCAAGATGTCCCCGACTTGTCCAGCTGGTACGACTGAAGCTAGAATTGGGATTTTGCAAGGCACGACTCCCGTGTCTGCGAGCAAATCAATACTCTGAAATCCTGTCTGCTCAGATTGCCCAGAGTCGCTTGCATGTCCTCGCACTTCCACTTTGCTGCTGACATTGCGTGTCCGTCACTTCCCCGGATTCGCGTATACACAGACCAGAGAAATCTCTCCCTTTGGTCTCCTCTACAGCCTCTCTTGCATCGCCATTGGTTTCCTGCCACCTCACCTTCTGTCCATCGGAGCTACGCCTCGTAAGCGACTAACACGCCTTCCTTATCTAAACACACCTCGTTCCGAGTCTATCTGACCCCTGGGTGAGATCAGACATCCCTTGTCAAACCCAATTGACAACCGCCATTGGACTGCCGAGAGAGTTATCGACGGTAACCTCTCAAACGTCCTCTGCTTTAATGTGTAAGTACCTGACTCACATGCACCCCACATGACCCAAAGCATGAGCTTAAAGCTTAGCGGTCCTGCAGCTAGAACCTCTTCCCGACAGTACTAATGTGTCTTCTCTAGCTAATTCGAGTGCCTCCACTCCGCCAAAGCCTGACCTGGTTTCCATCATCCTTGA
This sequence comes from Taphrina confusa, assembly GCA_005281535.1. Lineage (NCBI taxonomy): Eukaryota > Fungi > Ascomycota > Taphrinomycetes > Taphrinales > Taphrinaceae > Taphrina > Taphrina confusa. Next base: position 191,107 of record RHGJ01000021.1, on the reverse strand, counting down.
GATAAATCAGCTTCTCTTTCAGCAGACTCTGCTCCTGAGCACAGACGCGTCTGAGCAGACAAGCAAGAATGACACAACAAGCACGCGGAGCGAGTGCTGTCAGCGTCTTTCGGCAAATCTATCCTTCTTAGCAGCCTGTGCAGATCCAAAAAATCGCAGAAATGCAAAACTTCCTCCTCTCGTTCCTCCTAAGGGCATTGACAGTGTCACCGAACTGTATGCCAGATTAGCATCGGTCGTCGCCACGCGACAGTCTCCGAAACCTGCAAAGCTCAGTCCCACACAACAAGCAATACAATTGCAAACTGCTAAATTACCTACCAATTTCTCTCCACATCCACCAGCACAGGGCAGAGCCTCGCAGTCCCCAATCAATGGCATGATGTCGCCACCAGGCGGTATGCCCGCTCAACTCTATCAACAACAAATACAACAGGCGCATTTCCAACAGCAGCAAAGACAGCAGCAGCAACAACAACAACAACAACAACAACGTAGTGCTCACCATCAACAGTCACAACTAGTAATGCCACAGCAGCAACAATATCAGCAAACACAACAGCAACATATGGTACCGCAGATGAGGGCATCAATGACTGGTGCCAATGGCGCTCCAGGCATATATCAGGCGTCACACGCAGCACAGGCACCAAAGGCTACACAACAAATGGCTAGCTCTCAGTTTGTGAATCCTTACAGGCAAGAACAGCTTCGACATTTGCAGATGCAAACTGTCCCGGGTTATCCCCAGCAGATAGGGATGCCCTCGCCCCAGCAACAGCAGCAGCAGCAACCACAAAATATGCCTCTAGAATATATGCAAGCACCAGCTACACATCAAATGGGTATGGGGCGGATCGCCCAACAACAAGTCCCGCAACAACTCCACTATGCAGTCCCGCAATACCAACAACAACACCAGCAAGGTCAAATGCCGATGCCATATTACCCAAACGGAGCTACCGGATATATGTGACACGATCGATAGAGCTGAACATGATCATCATCAAGACAGAGAGCTTCTCCAGGCACGTGAGCTTTGTGCTCCGGAATTGTACCGTGTATCCTCGTGTATTGTTCTACCACTGCAATTTTACACGCTTCAGAGTGCAAAGCTGGCAGATCACCAGAGTCCTCCGGCGTCTTCGTGTCGATCACATGGACAGTAAGTGTTCTCATCTCGTGCTGGGCACCGAGAATTTGCTTCAAGACCTCGAATGAAAAGTCCGGCGTCGTTCTGCGATTGCAGGAACATCAGCAACGGGCTCGTCTTTAGTAGCTCGAAACCGCATATTTACAACGTCGGCTTGATGTTGACAAATAGACAGGCATCTGAAGAGGATCATGGTCACTTCACAAGCAGGGTACAAAGCAATGCAGAGTTCTTGAGATACTTGCTAGATGTGTGCTAATCAAATACATGATTTCAATGTCACTTTGCAAGGATACAGAATACTATAGCTAGAAGACTGACGATATTCATCCACTACTCAAAAATAAAGCTATAGAATTATACTCAAGGCGGTTGACTTCTTGCGCATCACTTTTGTCGTTTGAGGTGTCTACAAGATGATTTTAGGTAGAGACTTGTCTGCATGAGCTTGACAAGACAACAGAGGATGGATTTGTGGCATTTCGCGCGCGCAGTGAAATCACTGAGAAGGATCTGCAAGGTTTCTCTTTGGGCGGTTTTCAAAAGTCGTTGAATAGCAATTTTTGAATCCGATGTTCCCTTCTTGCGTGGGAGGCGCACAATGATGAGCATTGAGACGGGATCTATAAATACACACACACACACACACACACACACACACACAAATCGTTCGCTCTCATGCCAATCATCTCTTGCATATTCAAATAGTTACGAGTCTCTCATCATCAACCACTCTACGCAGTGTGATGTGATTGATTCTTTTGCCAGTAGATAATGACTCGTCATCGTCGTTTGCTACCATGACACTTTTGTTCAATTGGTTTCAAAGTTACACATTCTGGCACATGGACATCTTAAGTGAGGCTTGGGGATGATTCTGAAGAGGAGGATTTTGTTGCGAGTGACTAGAATAGGCAATGAGTGATGTGATTGCTACGATAGGCACACATTATCCATGGGAAAGGCGTCACGGAAGTAGATTTGGTCGAATGGCACATACATTCGAGGTGGTAAATCTCCTTGAAGGTGAGACTCCTATCAGAAAGTGTATGTGATTGTTGTCTCATCCAGTTCATAAACCCAATCAGGTGGATGCTGCAGCTCCGTCTGTTTCACAAGAAGGAACCCGGATGTGCGGCTATGCAGGAGAGTTTCATTCTCAAGAGATTGAAAGAGACTTGGTAAAACTTCTTGGGAACCGCAGTCAGCATTAAATTTACTGGTGCATCGGGTTGTGACAGGGCGCGAGCAGCGTCGAAAGACGCCTTTAACTTGGATCTACCACCGGGTCGAAAGTCCGAAAGAGACGACCCTTAAAAAGTGTTTTGATCTGCCTCGATTGTGCAGACAGAGAGACACGCACACACACACAGAGAGAGAGGCAACTTATCTGCTGCAGGGGTCTAGACACCCCTTTCGGAATCATTTTGGCAGGTTCTAGAGGGGCCTCAAGGAGCCAATCGAGGCGAATTCAAATACGATGGTGCAATGACGGAATATGTGAGTGCGAAACCAATGATGCTAGAACTGTGCAATAAGTGATGGGCAGCCAGTAGCTGATGCGTAACTGATGGAAGCATGTTGATGTGTGCATGGGAAGAGTGTGTGTGTGCGTGTATGTTTCATGCACTTCAACACGTATGGGAAGAAGAAGAGCGAGTCAGAAGGAGGAGGAAGAACGGACGATTGAGTGTTGGCTGAATCCAAAGAGGCAAGTTTGGCGGTTGGCAGTTGGGATGCGCTTGATTTCCCTTTTCGCACTTTGCCTTGCCTGCGACTTCTCCCAAACTCCCTCCACTTCTTTGCGCTTACGAACGAGTGAGTACTGCCCCCTTCAACATTTGTTTTTCCCACCCCTTTGACTGTACCGTCTCGAGTTCTGCAGAGTCGACAACTTACCAAACGGGACAGTGCCTGGTAGTTTGCGATCCCCTTCTCGACTTGTCATTTTACCGACCTCTTCCCCGTCCTTGATTTCAAATCACGCGACAACGACAGTACTATTCTTCTGTATCGCATCTGGTAAATCGACCCCGAGGACTCTGCAAACAGCAATCAATCTCTGTATCTCAGGTATCATCTTGTAAATCTGTTGGCCAAACCATAACATAGCTATACGTCGAGGACAAATCTTGAGCACTTCATGCTGAACAACGCGTCAAGTCAGGGTCAATAAACCATCAGGGACCGAGGACGAAACTCAAGTCAAGAGCCGCCATCAAATAATTTCGAGTCGTACAATTGTCTTCTCGTCACCCGAGCCGACACATACAAAAAAAGTCGAACCATCAGAAGAACGTAGACTCAACCAGAAAGCATTACTTTGACAGAATGCAGCGTCTACCTCTACCAGGACCAAGTAGCCTCGGACAAAATTCTATAGCCAAGTCGCCCCCCAGTTCAGACTTTGCACTAAGGGTATGCTAGCGCGCGAAAGCACAGACCTGTGTTTCCATGCTAACGAAAATAGGACATACTAGAACGTTGGGCAGGATCAGATGACACTCTCAAGGTGGTCATGATGGCGAAAGCCGAGGAAGATCGCCTGAAGCAGGAAGTCATGCGACTCGAGATTCGTCGAACCGAGATGGAGATGCTCAGGGAAGCTGTTCGGGCTGGGATTCAACCTCATCTCATTCCACAATTATTCAGTTCTGGCGGCTATTCCACTCAATCTTTATACACTCCAGGTTCTCCAATCCATGCTCAGACAGGGCCATCTGCGAGAATGCCGTATCCTCCTCCACAACAGATCCCCGCGTATGGCAAGTCAGGACAGCCATCACCTCGTTTTTTGCCCAAGCTGGAGACGAACAATCTACAAGGTGGACAAGGTCAATCCCAAGCTGTTCCCCAACCTGCTTCAGCTCCAGCAAGTGACCACAGACAAAGCAGCAATGCAGGCAGCAATGGTGAAGCGGTCCCACGCACTGCACTGCCTGCTGGCCAGGATCCCGAGTCCAGCGCGCTATTCTTCCACCACTGGCAACCACCACAGTCGTCTCACGGAGGGCTCATGAATCCAGTAGAGACGAATAGTCGGAGTGCCGGCGTTGAGCCTCCAGGATCCCCGACGCCAAGAAAGAAGAAGTTGCAGCAATATCACATCTTGAATTCTGTTGCATCTCCGAGTCCATCACGCAAGTCGCCGACTCGTGGACACGTTCGTCACAGATCTGAAGCGTCCGGCTTGGGCAGCCGTTTCAACGATCACTACATGAATTCTGTGACTTCAGGCAGCTCCTTCTCTCGCATGTCACACGATCGCGATTCTCCAAACCCACTTCCTCCGCCGTCGTCTCAAAACCCTACCTCTCACGAGATTGACTTGGCACGGAAGAGGAAGCGTACGGAGCAAGAGACTCTTGCTAGTGACGCCAGCGCGGCGAGTACCATTCCAGAGGAGTCCACCGCAGAGGTGCGTTCGTAAGTGAGATTCGGTCCTCGTTGCCATCAATGAATCTTTGGAAGCCGGGCTATATATACTTTATCGACATATATCTTGTTTGTGTATAGTAAGAGCGCGATTTGGCGTGCAAAGACCAGGTGTATGACTTATGTATATATTCTGTAGATACACATGGATGCGAGTAGAGACAATGTTTACGCAGTAGCATCTACTGTAGCAAAACAATCTATATTCATGACGACATGCATTGTAGTTCCGACACGACTAATGTTTGGAGAAAGACCTCTTGCTGGTTGCAATTGTGGCACGGGGAGTGTTTATATAGGTAAGTTTAGGTAGACGCGCAAATCACTCAGGTTTGAAGGCAGCCGCACGCTGATGTGTAAATCTCCCGCGTGCCAGGCGCTTTGTGGTCTCTCCTGTCTTTATGGCCTCTCTGTCGAGTCCCATTCTACCTCAAACCCACAAAGCACCAACATACAGGACTTGTGCTGCTACTCTACTGCTCCAGGCTACGAGGTACTGACTTTCCCATTGGACGTCTTTGTAGTGTGTCCACGAATTGATTTACCGGTGCTGTGCATGTCATGAATGGAACAACGCCTGGCTTGGCCCAAGGGTCGACCAGGCTCGATTCGGCAATCGAAAGGATAGCCAGCAACCGTCCATCAGTGTCATCTCGTACCAATAGTGTCGCATCTTCCATTCATGTCTCAAGCGGCAACAGTATTCCTTCTTCCGCAGATCCTGGGTATGCGAAACAACCCAAAAATTCCCTCACTCGCCGCTCGATGCAATCCGACCGGAGCAGCATTCAGTCTGATGCTCATATGAATGCTCAGCTATACAATGGCATGCCTCCGCCACGCAAGGAGGGCACGTCCAGTCGACCGCGACAGGCCGACAATTGGGCAGAAGAGGGCGCGAGTCGGCGTGTTGTTCATACCGTGGTGAATGGTCATAGACAGGAAAAGGTCATTCGCAAGGGCGTCAGAGACTTCAACTTTGCACGTACTCTGGGCGAAGGCTCGTATTCGACAGTCATCGCCGCCACCGATAGGCAGACGTTGAAGGAATATGCCATCAAAGTACTCGACAAACGGCACATCATCAAGGAGAAAAAGGTCAAGTATGTAAACATTGAAAAGAACACCTTGTTCCGCCTGGGCGATCATCCAGGAGTCGTCCGTCTATACTACACTTTTCAGGACGAGAGCAGTCTGTATTTTGTGCTCGACCTTGCGACGAACGGTGAGCTTTTGGGAGTACTGAAGAGGTTGACAACTTTCGATGAGGACTGTGCACGATATTATAGCGCGCAAATACTAGACGCCATCGACTATATGCACTCGAGGGGTGTGATTCATCGAGATCTCAAACCGGAAAACGTTCTCTTAGACGACAAGATGAGGGTAAAGATTGCTGATTTCGGTACTGCCAAATTACTAGATCTGCCACCCACGAATGGACATTCCAATGGCGATGCTCAGATCAATGACAAAGCTCAAGAGCTCGATGGTCTCGAACAATCAGATAGGTCAAATTCTTTTGTGGGCACGGCTGAGTATGTATCACCAGAATTACTCACGGAAAAGTGCACATGCAAGAGTTCCGACTTGTGGGCACTAGGTTGCATATTGTACCAGCTCATCGCCGGGAAACCCCCTTTCAAAGCTGTGAACGAGTATCAAACCTTTCAGAAGATTGTTCACCTCGACTACACCATTCCCACCAATTTTCCACCCAAGGCAGCCGACCTCATCAAGAAACTGCTGGTGCTCGATCCTGCACAACGACTGTCCGTCCCCGAAATCAGGCGTCACGACTTTTTCGCAGGAGTCGAGTGGGAGACTCTGTGGAGGATAAAGGCTCCCAAACTACGTCCCTATCGTCCTCCGCCCGTCATATTGAACCTGAATCCTCCTAGTGTGCCAAACGGTCGAGAAGTCCAAACACAAGCAAGTACGCCTTCCATACCTTTGGCAGCACCTCTTGCCAAGGTAGATGGCCAGTCGCCTGGCGCTCCTAACGGCAATAGAGGAGATTCGGAGCGGCTTGCACCTCGCCGACCACAATCGCACAGGATTGGCTCAAATAATCCCTCGGAACTCGACTTGCAGTATTCAGCTGTGCTTGCACTACCATTCGAGAGAATCCTACATCTCGGCCATATCAGTGTCATGACCTCGGAAGGAGACAAATTACCACGAAAGTTCAATAGAATCCTTCAGAGGAAAAAGACGAGAGACTTGATGGTGACTTCACATGGACGTTGTCTCTTTCTAGACTCTTCAGATGACAAAAAGGTCCGGGCAGAAGTCCTGTTGACGGGTCCAGAGACTACGCATATCCGTCAGCTGGATGCCAAGCAATGTGTCGTGGAGACGCCACAAAAGAGTTATCTGTTTGAGGATACGGGAGGAAGTATCGTCGCGTGGACGGAAGCGTTGGTGCAAGCGAATCGACAGGCGGTGGATCATCAGAGTCCGACCCGCACGAATGAAAAGGTGGAGGAGAAGCGACGGAGCAGACTCGGATTCAATCTGACTACAAAATGATGAGTAATGATTTCAAATTATTGCATAGCGCAGGTAAATTCGATACACGATTACAATGTAGTATATTTACAAGCATTATTACAAGCGATATAAGCAGCATCTTGCCGTACTAGTAGAGTCGTCTGATTTTTATAGTGGAGCCGAAACTGACTTATACGTCTATTCATTTGCTCTTTACCATTCAATTTCATGAGATGTATTGACATTGACTAGAATTGTTTTGATATAGGACAGTTTGAATGGAAGGGGTGAAATCGACGGTAAATGCAGCGATTGAAATGGTTTCGGGAAATCCAAGTATAGTCCTGATTTACGACCCGGCGGACGAACCGTTACGAGACTCTTGTAGGAATCAATTGGAAGGGTTGGGATACGACGTCACTTGTTGTCCTCTAGAGACGGCGTTTTCAACAAGTCATGTCCATCATGCCTTTACTCTCGTCGTGTCAAACTTGCACAACGACATTAATGTATTGGAATTATTGCAGAAGTTTAATGATGCCGAGAAATTAGTGGGTGGAGTAGAGGGTGGTATCGTGACGCTCTCCAATGCGGGATTTTGTCGCGGAAAACGAGTGGTTCAAGGCGATGGACTCCAACACGTCGTACCCGTTAAAGATCAGAATGTCGTAAGGGATGGGAATGTGGTGACTGGGACCACGGTATCCGATACCGTTCGTCTCTTGGACGACATCTATCGCGGTCGACAATGACTCGTACCTTTTTCTACGTAAACAAAATAAATAACGACACGATACCATTCATCTGAACGACCTGGGATGGAAAGAATGGCGAAATCACGGATGTTATAATAAAACGACACGGCACCAAAGGAGGAAATGTACCATGCTTGCATTAATAATTGTATATATTATATCCATCATGTAACACCACCCGAGAAAATCCAATCCAATCCAACCACCTTTTTTTTTCTGACACGCTGCCGCTAAAGTATTCCCCAACACATCCCGTGCATGTACAAAAAAAGTCTCCCATATAAAAAACACAAAAAGAAGGAACCGAAATTGTACCGAGACGGGTCGTCTACAACCTCGACAAGACTACCACGGCACCGATAAACATCAGCAGTGGACTAGCTCGAAGCAAGACCTGAGCATCCGACTTTACTGCAGACTTTGATGACGAGGCACTGGCCGTGGCCACCAAATTGTCGTAGCCGGCGCCTCCGCCGAGCAGAGTAGCCGTGGCCTGGTTGGCAGCAATCATGTACGATGTCGTGGCATTCCTGTAGGACGGTGTGAGGGACACAACGGTCGAAGTTGCTCTCACTGTTGAGGAGGAGGAGTTGCGCGCAGAGGACGTAAATGCTGGAAGAATCGAGTAAGCTGCAGAGCTCGATGAGCTGGAGAAGGTGGACGAAGTGCTTGTACTACTGCTGGTGGTTGTACTTGTGCTCGTGCTGCTACTCGTGGTGGATGTGCTTGTGGAACTTGTTGTGGTGCTCGTGCTCGTGCTGGAGCTTGTGGAGGATGTGGAGGTAGATGTCGAACTAGTGCTCGTAGGAAGTGGTGTCGTGGAAGTACTCGTGGTAGCGACTGCAAGGGCCTTGACATTGACTTTTGATGCTGCCGCACTGGAACCTGATCCGGAGGACGTGTCGTAGACTACAATGTTGGCAGACCCTCCGGCGGGGACCGTGACGACGCAAAACGAAGCACCTCCGGCGCCAGACGATCCTCCACTGCATTGGTTGAAGCCGTCCAGGGATGGATCACATCTGCAGGGAATACCGTTGCAGCTCCCTCCGGTACACTCAATGCTGACCGCCCATGAAGGTGTGACCGAGTTCCAGACTGTGGATTCGACAGCATAGATCGGGTTCCAACCAATCTTGACAAACGTGTTGCCATTGGAGTCTGCATTTGCACCTGCCACATATGGCGACCAATTGCCCCAGGGATTAGCCTCAGAACCCCAGACACAGGCCTGTGAAGCACTGACGCCGGCCGGGTTGATATAATAGTGCGCGGCTGTAGATGCCCAGTAGGTAGGATCCGGCACTGCAATACCCGTGACAGAACCGGAGTAGACGGTGGTCGGTATCAACATGGCTTCATTTCCGGGCAGCACTGTCTGACAGAATGCTACAGAGGCCGACATGGCGTTTCTTGCACTGATGGAACCTACGCCTGCTTTGCCTGGATGTCATTAGACAATCGAACATAAGCACGTCGACCTGCGACTTACAGTAATTCCTGTCTGGGAATGGCTTGCTGACCGTGCCATCTGATCCACAGTACAGACCTCCGTACATGGACATTGGATAAGAGTAGGACGTAGCAGCAGGATCCCATTGATCCATAACATAGCCAGGCTCGCACGCAAAGGGACAGTAAGAGCCAGGTGTACACTGCTGGTCTGGACTCATTGCCCACCCAGCATTTGACGAGCCGGGTGTCACAGCGACCATAAGTGATCCATATGGAAAGGCACACTGACCTGATCGTTTCGAGAGATCGATCTCTTCTGTTTCGTTCGAGTTTCCCAAAGCTTCCAGTAATGGCTCTTCGATGTGAATTTGAGCGCGATGATGATGAGCGTGTGAACGTCGGTGTAGCTTGTCGAACCCGCCTCTGGCATGGACACCCACCAGGGCTCCAAGCAGAGCAAAGTTCGTGAAGAGCATGATGCCCGTGTGTTTAAAGAGAGTGTGATAAAAGAGTGTGAGATTGTACAGTTGGAAAAGCGAACTAGAGTTGGGACAGGGTGACGGCCATGTTTTGTTCTCAAGAGCGAGCTGTTGCAACGTTCCTTGGCCGTGTTGAGACTGAAAACATAACCAAGAATGTTGCTCATTGCATTCCTGGCGCCACATACCTGAGGGAGATCTTCGAGAACTTCATATGACGGCTGCACGGACCTTCCAATCGTGACGTGGATCTGCAACTTTCTGACACGATAGGTTTCGACAACACTCTGACTTGTGAAGGATATCCACTGGAGTTCAGTGCCAAAAATTAGTGTCCTCGTCCGACGCAGGACAGCGAAGGTCGGCCGTTGCTGTTGTTTTGACGAATTGTTAGGCTGGCGCCCCCGGAACGGGTAATTAGTTGTGTAATTTCGTATGAAATGCTGAGCGCCAATCAGATCTTGTGTTTGCCGGAGAATAATTGAAACCAGGAAAGTGCACGTGAAGAGAAATCTAGATGCGTTCTTCGTTTGTGCGAGGGAAATTTCCAAATCTCCACTCTCGCTACCCCCAATGACGGAACACTCGGCCTATGCTGATATTTTGGCTCGGCCAATCGCCTACCTGGGAACTGTCAACTGATGGCACTTCGTTCGTCCTGTATGCGTCCTGCAGCCAAGCTGTCACCATGCAAATGCCGAAGTACATTCCCTGCTGTCATGTTTGTGCTTCTGCATCCTCTACCGTGCTCTGGCAGGATGTGTAATCTGTGTCAAACATCACTTGTGTAGTCGTTCTTATGCTGCCACATGCAGTCGCAGTCGAAGCTGATGGATTTCCCACAGCAGCTGATGATCAAATTCCGAATAGCAATTCATGAAGCACCATCAGACCGAGCTTGACGATATGAAAGAATCTAGAGCTGTATATGGCGATCGCGAAGCCGCGCCGGTGAAAGCACGAGTGATGTCATATGGAATCCGCCAAGAAATATTTGTACTCTGATGTCCTATCCGTTGCTCAAACGAGCACTGCCGTTCGCGAGACCGTGGTTGTGTTGACACCCTCGAGAAATTGAGCCAGGGATGTCAGGTTGATGGGTTTCTTGAAGAAGTGTTTCATACCTCGGGCCATTGCAGATTGTTGCTCAGCATCTGAACAACCAGAGACTGCGATAATAACACTTTTGGCCAAGTTCTCTACTGATTGATATTCTCGAATCATACGAGATGCCTCGACTCCATTCATGTTTGGCATATTTATGTCCATGAGGATAATGTCAAACTGTCGCGGCATCTCACATGCCTTGACCGCCGCGACAGCCTCTACCCCGTCCAATGCGATATGACAAGTATATCCTTTGCGCTTCAGAAACGTGCTGAGGATGCTCAGATTGATTTTGTTGTCATCCACAACTAAGCAAGATTTTCTTGACCTGTTTGAAGTGTCGATGCTCGCCGATATGTCTTCTGACTTGTTTGGTGAGGTAGTCAATCCAATATCCTTCATCAAACTCTCGAGTCGGGGCAGATCTCGCGGCTCGCGTGACTGTTCTATTGGTGATTCACTTGGAAACGTGGACTCGGTCATCTCCTCTTGCATTGCTTTAGCTGCTTCGGTGACAGGACCAGATTCAGCTACAGCTAGAAGAGCGCGACGGAGCTTGTAAGGACCGATCGGTACTGATATGACGTTTGTGAATGCATCCTTGCCCATCCGGAGAGGCTGCAGAGGATCATTGGTTATTAGCACAGCGGAAGGTTTCGTATTTGTGACCTCTTCTCGCAAGCACTCTATGGAGAGATCTGCAGGACCAGTGTCCGTGACACGACATCCAATAGTCGAGCAGTGCCTAGTAAGGCTGGTCCTCATCTCGTCGGACAGATCTGCTGATAGTGACACAGTCGACTCATGCAGTTTGTTGTTGGCATCACATTCCTGAATGCAATGCTGGCCATTGTTCAAATCGGCAGGTTCTATGCAGAGGTATACCAGAAAGTGTGAGCCATGGTTGACTTCGGAAGATACTGATATTGAGCCACTATGTGATTCGATAATCCTCCGTGCCATAGAAAGACCAAGTCCGACACCTGACAGATGGGGTCCAGACTGCACAAAGTCGTCAAAAATCCTGTTTTGCAACCTCTCAGGGATGCCACAGCCAGTGTCATCAACACAGAGTTGTAAGCATAAGTGAGTCTTAGATTTCGGAAGACTGCAATCGCCCCGAATACAAGCTGTAAGCCTTAAGCTGACCGAAACTAGTCCCTTACTCGTGAACTTGAGGGCATTGTTGACCAAGATAAGTAGCAGCCGGGTAAAGTCGTTGCCGTTCACCATAAATTCACGGTCATAGAGCCCATGGTCCATGTTCAGCACAATTTGGAGATCTGACGGAGTGTGGCCATTGTTGTGAAGGCGGCCTAACCAAGCTGTATCGAGCACATCCTCTGTTATCCTGGCCAAATTCATCCTGCTTGCAAGTGGTGGTTGAGAAGGTTTCTGCTCGGTCGATGTGTGATTTGCAGTCAGAATTTGATCTACCATGACTTTGAGAGTCTCGGTACATCTTCTGACCACTTGCAGAGCAAGTTCGTCCTCGTTCGTATAAGCCTTAGAGGTATTTAACAAATCTATAGCCATGCTAATGCCATGCATCGGATCGCGAAATTCGTGAGAAATGGATGTCATGAAGCGCTTCTTTTCCTGCAATGCAACGTTACAGTCTGCGCGCAACTCTAGCTCTGTAATGATGCACCGAGCAAGATCGAGAAAAGCAGATTTCGTTTCCTCATCTGGGGCAATGCCGTCGTCGCTTGTGTCAAACACACAGAAAGCACCCAAAGTACCACTAGCTTTCGTCACGATTGGTGTACCAAGATACCATCGATAATGTGGCTCGCCCGCAACCCCCGGGAAATGTTTTACTCTGTCGTCCAGATAAGTGTCGGGTATACAGAGTAATTCGCCTTTGCGAAGCTCAGCTGTAAAGTGACAGATGGAATCACAGCGATCCATGCGAGTACCTCGACTGCCAGGCACACCGACTTCCGAGATCATGTATTGATTCTTTTCATCTATTATATTCAGGAAGCTCATTTTACGGTTGCAGATACGGGTTGCAAGTCTAGTGTATTTTTCGAGGTCGAGGTTGCCACCATAAGTGTCGTAAAAGTCCTTCACAGAAGCCTGCGACATCTTGCTGGTTCTACTGAATGTCTGGCTCGTGACTTTAGTCAGAATCAAGGGCAAGATAGAGCGTGATACCACTTTGTAGAGCTTTGTATCTCATCATGGATGTTGGACGAGCTGCAGCAGGTAGCAGACAAGCATGCGACACGTGGGCGATACTGAACCCGGGTGTTGGATCTAGAGTAGAGCGCCACTTTTATCGTTCGTAGGAGAATTGCTGCCCTTCATCATCAGCTGCAGGTCCTGCCTGACTTGTGCTCTAGATCTAGATCTGTCGCAATTTCATCTACAGTACCTATATTTATAAATTTGTGCCTACAGAACCTTCTGCTCTTCTCTACCGATTCACGAGCTGCACCTACAGCTGTAGCGATGACGGCACATAATAGACTGTCCGCCATAGTGGTAGTTAACTATGAAACGATAGTCCATCAAGGTCTTTATCTATGTATGATAATGATGATTTATAGGCTCATGACTCTGGTTGTGCAGCACAAGAAAACTGCTACTTGTCCAGCATAGTGATAATAGAGAAGGCAATCTTATTTCATGGTCCGCAGTCATATGAATGCCTGTTTGTGATTATAGCTACAGTCTCTCTACGCTATCTCGATACGGCATCGAAAAGGTTCAACTGCATGAATTGGCTGGTGGTGATTGAGCAATACACAAGTCTATAGGAATGACTGCAGTGATCTCATAAACACAGAAGCCTTGACTGTATAGTGAAAATTCTATTTGCGAGATTCAATTGTCCCTCACCCCACAAAACTCTGCAACCAGAAATGAGAGCTTGTATTTGCACAGTCTATCTCAAGCCGTTCAAACCCACGATCCTGCGTGATATGAGTGAGGGATAAGATCGAGGTCAAGCAGCATCAGTGATTCTACAGTTGCAGATGCTCACACCTCGGCCCATCTTGGCAAGTTGTCGAGACGGCGGGACATGTATGACCAAAGACAAACTCGAATCAGCTGCGCCTTAACAGCTCTATGACTGGAGCACATATATGACGAGAAGTGGCTGAGCATACTTTAAAAAGCCGATGCAAGTTGCCCAGGTGATCATTCCCAAGTTCGCCTTCATTTCTCAGAAAGGCAGCTCGCGGAAAGTGCCAGTCGTCACACACGAATAAGACTTCCGAGATTGTGGCGACACTTGCGACTGGCGTTGTGGCGCTAAATTTACGACAGTGCATGGTAAGTGCACGTGCATGACATAACGAGTCCTCCATGGCCATGACCATGGCTGCGAGTCGCAGCACTACTCGTAGTACGATTGGCGTCAGATCGAAGGCGACTTTACGACCGATCCATTGATAGATCGTTCTCAGAGCTGCCTATTGCTTCTTCTCTTCCATCTGCTGCGAATACGGTATTGACCGGACCCCGTCCACCAGTGCTCCCAATGGATACACGGTGCGAGATAGTTGCCCAGATGGCAGGAGCTTAGCTCTGTAAATTGACTTGCACCAGACCAGGGTGGACAACGATCGAGTCCATCCTAGCGTAAATGCGGACTGCAACACACCAGCAAATCAGGACGAAATCTTGTACTATTTGCAATGAATAAAGAAATCTCAAGTATGGCCAGCAGCTGAACTCGCATAGCTACCTAGACAATAGTCACAGACCTCAACTTGGTGACGCCTCAAGAGTGGAGCCTTGAATATGCGCTTCCCAATTACAGTAATGGCAAAGCCTGGCAGCTGTGAACGAGTCCCAGTAACTTTGTTGCAGTGGTAATGGGAGTTGGCCCTCGGCAATGATTGAAGCAAGAACTGGACTTCCAAGGTTGACCATGCATCAACTATGGATGTCCCGTGATAGTCTGCATACGTGATCTCTTTAAAGGTGTCGATTGCAATCGCAATGATTGTGCGTGAAGAACTCTTTGCAAGGCACTTTTAGCGAGTCGTCTTCTGATTGGTTCGAAGTTCGTAGGAGGCGTCACAAGCAGTCGCCACCTGAACCCAAGGCTGAGCACCAGCCACAGCTCAATGGTAGACCTCGACATTCTGGTTTTTGTCCCTTGTTCTCCTCTATCTGTGGTTTGATCTGCTATTACAAGTAGATGCTGTAAGTACAACTGTAGTGTAAGAGACTGTGGGTATAACATGTCGAGAAAGAGGCATGTTGCTAGCTAGTGTATGTATGGATCAGCAGCAGCTACTTCGTGATGCGAGACTCGATCGCAGCTGGCAGCTGATCGATTGACCGCGCCTCAATCATACACAAACCAACAAGTCCGCCTCACCCACTGACTCGCTCAATCACTCACTCACCCACTCACTCACTCACTCACTCACCCACAAATAAATCACTCTCTCTCTCTCACCTGTCCTTTCCATTCTCAAATCGACCCCTCACACCACTACTGGTCAACACAGCCTGTTCTGTACAGCTTGTCATTTCTGTCGCTGGTTCTACCAATGACTGAGTCATCATCATTATAGACAATCGGCATAGGTCAATACTTTTCGACAAGCATTTCACCAGTGATAGACGTCAATACTTCTCGCAAAACTGAAGCAAAGGTCATCTTTCAACTTTCAAGCAGACAATACAACACGAAGTATTTCAGATATGGGAGATCTCGATAATCAAATCATGCTATTGATGCAGGATCTGCCTTTTACTCCTCTCACGATGCCCTCCACTACTCCGGTGGACATTCTTCCTCCTCCTCCGGCATTACTCAGCCAGGATCAATCAAACGCTTCGAGCGAAGACCAATCAATTCAAGCTCCGAAAGATACAAGGAGAGAAAAGGAAGAAGCATGGTGCAGAGCGGTCATCCACAGGCCTATTCCTAAGCTCAATCTACCACGTCAGCGAGCCTTTCAAATATCCCCAAAGTCCCCTCAAGCGTCGACCAGTATGTGTCTGCCTTCCCCAAATTCCAGCACTGGTTCTCGGCGCAGTAGCGGCGGCACGAGTACCCACTTATCGGCGAGAACTGCCAAGGTTCACAAAGTTTATCGGCTCGATATGCGAAATAAAGTCATCGCGAGCCTCTGGAAAGCTTTGCAGGACTTGTCGCCTGGCTGATGCTATCGACATGGTTGCTTTACTCTTCAGCAGCACACGTCGAGCTCAAACACTGACATCCTTTTCACTTCAAATGAGAATATTGAAGTGATGTGGACCCTGCTATGCTTGCAAAATCGAAACATTCAAATCACTTTTGCGTTCGATAAGCCCAGACATACGCACGGTGCTAGATCTGGCTCGTTACTTGATTACAAGCACAGCACTTCTCCTTCATGGTTGGCACTGCCAAAAGACTTGCATCAACTCTCGAGCAATTCAAGCACGTCAGCATATTCCTGGATTCAGAGTACTTTTTTGCTTGACAAAGGTGCTCATCTTGTCAGGCGAGTCCGAATGTATCAGTTTCACGACTACAGCCTCGACCATTAATGAAAATTCTGCCTACGGGCAATGTACATGACGCTATAATGCACAGATGATGACAATCAGCTTGCAAAGTGTGAGAGGATAATTAATCCTGATTTATAGT
The DNA here is from genome assembly GCA_005281535.1 of Taphrina confusa. Classification (NCBI taxonomy): domain Eukaryota; kingdom Fungi; phylum Ascomycota; class Taphrinomycetes; order Taphrinales; family Taphrinaceae; genus Taphrina; species Taphrina confusa. The sequence goes on along the minus strand of RHGJ01000021.1, from coordinate 174,622 downwards.
ACTCGCATGTTTCATATCCTCCTACAGTCAATACTAATACGAGATATTCAAGTGCTTCCTTGTGCTCGTGTAAATTTTCCGCCCATCGATGGATCGCCTCCGGAAGTTGTGCCAGGGACGCCTTCTCGACCTGTACTACCACTATTTGCCTGGTCCGTGGACGACTTGCCCAAGTCATTCGCAGTAGTAGTCGTGTCTTGACTTGTTGGGTGAGAGGACGAATTGGTGTTTGGTTCTCCTGGGAAACGGCCACTCGTACCATCACCTACCTATACGACAAAATCAGGCTACTCGTTTCATGATGGATTCGCATCTGGGACGTACGTATCCGGTACTTGGAACTGCTTGAGACAGGTCCTCGTGATTGAGTTGATGCTGACCAGAGAGTTTCGAGGCATCTACTGGCTCGACATTCTTATTGTCACTAGTACTAGACGAAGAACCCTCGGTCGCTCCCTTGTCGGATTTCGTTGTTGCTGCTGCAATGTCTTCGGGGTGCTTGAATACATTCTTGATTGAGGTTGCGACGCCAGACATGATGTATTCTCTTCAAATAGTATGGATTTCACGAGTGCTGCGGTCGATGGTGGGTCGGTACATGAATGGGGCGAATCAATGGGTGAACCTTGTCTGGAGAGTCGCTCAATTGCGGGGTATGCGAAAACGATCTGCACCCTGATTGCGGGCAGCAAACGGAATTTGAAGCAACGAAATCGTGACTTGTGATTCGTGAAATCGTGAGAGCATAGGTCTTGTGCCAAAACTGATGACCTCCCGCAATACGCCCAAGCGCTTAGAATGCAAATGAAGTTCTGCATAGCGGGCATCGACTCTGTGATGAAGATTTGAACCATTTGAATAGGCACGACGAGTGAAACAAATTCTTGCAAGTCTGGCACTTTTTGGACGGCAATGATTTGTCCTGTACAGACAAGACTGAGAAGCAAATGTTGCACTCTGCCACGCCCTCAAAGTGTAAGCTGACGTTGCGCTGAAACAGACTGATTGCATCCAGTACGGAACCATTCTGGGCGGTCAAGACTGCCTGTGATCCAAAGAGCCACGCTCGCCAGAGTGTATCCTTGACCCCGACACGCTGTATGCCCTCCACCGCCACTCTTCTCAACGGATAGTTGGGAGGGAGTCTTATGGCCATCTCCATGTTTTGTTCATCAATCTCATAAGTCGTAAAGATATCTCGACCACCATTGGATATTCGGACAGTAAGATTATCGTCTTTCAGTAGTGCTTTACTTTGCTCACTCTGAAGTGTCTGCACATCGTGCTGTATTAGTGTGAGCGAGTAATGTTTCATTGTCAATCGTTCTACCGCGGCCGTGAGTGATCGGTCCTTGCAATCAATCCACCATGCTCTCACAAGTGCTGGAACGTGTGTCAGGCACGAGAAGTAGAGGTGTGCGGCATACGCGAGCATCTCATTGCCCTCATTAGCAATCAGCTCATGGTCGAGGCTTGACTTGGACACAACACTTATATCTGCTGGAGAGTCGTCCTGTAACTTCATAATCGCAAATATCAGCCCAAGTAGCGGTTCAATGATGTCTAAATCCTCGAGATCACTGATGAGTTTCATTCTCATTCGTAGAGGCGTGTCCTTGAAGAAGCTGAAGACCATACACCATGCCATAAAGTAGCCTCGATGAGATGTCTGCAAAAGTCCTCGTGTATTGTAGATGTCACTGTCCTCGATAGGACAATCGATTACGATGGAGAGCAACTCTGCAGGAACAGATGCCGAGATGTCTTCATACTCCTTGGCCAAAGCACATGATAGAATGACCTCCTCACGTTCTTTGTCCAAGAGTTGACTTTGAATAGCATAAGAGGTCAATTGTATATGCTCTGCGCTATCAGAGACAAGCGAAGTTATGCTTGAACTTATTTCTTCGCCGATACTGGTGATTCGGACTTTGCGCATCAATCGAGAGGCGATCAATGAGCACAGAGTATTGGCCTGGTCATTCCTAGATCTTTGAGCAACGGACATAAAAGTCCGGGCCACAATCTTCTCCGTTGCCTCCCACCCATTGATCCAGTACTCTGAAAGATCGTCATTACTCTCATATTTAGCCCAGAACCACGCTAACAACTTCAATGCTGCATACTGGGTAGACACATCAGCAGAGACATCGACGTTGCTGGACAAAACATTGTGCGTCACATCGATAGCTGCTTTCCAGAAAGTCCCATACTCTTTTGCTACACTTGGAAAGGTGCCCCGCAATAGTGTCAGAACCTCATATGCCATCAAGCTTGAAACCTCATGTTCCGTAGCATACTTGAGCAAATTCCGAATCAAGAAGATTAGGCGTTGTCGGGGTACCACATCAGACTCAGCTTCTTCGTTTGATATATGCGAATTGAGCTTGATTAATTTGGTGAGTGAATGTGACTCATCGATTATGCCTGTTAGATCGCTGGCAAGCTTATTTCGCTGAAATGTAATTGACTTTGTCGTTCGTAGAGATTCGTGAAGGGCTATAGATACCGCGATGGAGAAGAACAAATCATCCGAACATGACTTGTATAAGTCCTCCGCGACATCCTGTCCAATAGCACTGTCACCTGTTTTACACAATATACGATATAGTACAGAAGCTTCGTACCAGTGTACGATTGACATTCTATTGTCTTTAGAGTATCCTAAACTCTTCAGTAATCCACGAGACTTATCGCCGCCCTGAGCAAGGACAGTGGCGGCAGTGCTCAAGAATGTGTCTGTCGCTTGTAATTCGGAAAAGACAATACCTTGGCTAGTCAAGTCCGAATCTCTATCGAGGATATGGTTCGCCTCCAGATGTTGATTCCTCGTGTAGAGCATTGCATCAGCCATCAGTAGCCTCGCTTGAATCGCCTCGGAGTAGTACTGTGTGCTCCGCCGTAAAACGTAGCATATTCGGAATGCTCTGGAAAGGCCTTGTGGGTCGAAAGCTGGTAATACTGCTGTATCCCTGGCTATACAGAGATTTGAAAGAACGCCGATAGGCTCAAGTATTGTCAAAGCTGATGGCAACGTCCTGGGTAGTACCTCTTCGAGTGAATCGTCGAGTTCTTCGAGGAACATCTTCGTCTCCGATCGCCGGCAGTCTGTACATGCAAAAAGTTCATACAGTTGTGAAATCCTGCCATGGTTAAGCACAATCAGACTAGTATGAACGAATACTTACGGGATACTGTCCTCGTTAGTGAGAAGCACTTCCTTGCATACAGATGTCTGCAAAGAAGATATGAAGTTCTCAGACTTCTGGTGCATAAGCACACGAAAACTGTTCAGTACATTTGTAGGCTCTGCAGACCGAGACCAGATCCAGATTGCGTTCAGGATATCATCCATGCGACCCTCAAGTACATCGTGGAACTCAACTCCAGATGTGGCGATACCAGAGATTAGCCTCAGCATGTCGTCTGATCTAGCCAACTTCGCTTGCGCTGCCGCGGAGAGTATGACTGGTAAGAATTGCGGCAACACTTCTGCATTCCTAGACCCCTGCACGAACGCTGCATATAGTTCCCATCTTTCCTGGCTGATCGAAGTACAATTCGCGAAGTCATCTAGTACCCATGTCAGGAGGACCCTCGAATGCGATAAGCTGTGCGACTGGCATATCTTAGACATAAGATCAAGAGAATCTTCCGAATGTGACTCTGTGTTGAGAAGAAGTAAAGTCAGAAGTCCCTCGCTTTGATCGTAAGTAAACGCGTTAGCTACTTGCTCAAGCCACTGTAGGGTCACAGCTGGCGATGAAAATATCTGTTTTGAGTGTTCACGATACAGAGTCTCCAATTCCTCTAGATGTTTCGAAACAGCAAGGGGTTTCGAGCGCAACAGAATGCTGAATGCGTAAGAAGCAAACCGGTAACTGCTCACGCGAGTAGCACTAAGTCGGAGCGCTTTTGATAAACTTTTATGAATCCCAGATAGAGCACTTTCTGCAACTTTTGGAGAAGAAGAGAAGGAGGACATCAAGTCTGCCCACTGCGTTAGCAAACTGAAGTCTGATACGGAATCCGATTCAATCAGCTCAAGAGCATGCAATTCCAACTGCGATATGATGTCCATGACCAGATCCTCAGATTTAGCCACCATATCACAAATCGCTTCTGCATACACACTCAATGTTCCGAGTTGACGTATATCGGAAGAGAAATATCCAAGCAGACGCGTCCGTGATATGCTTGGTGCTCGTTGCAGGAATGCTGTGCAAAGTTGTACATATTCCCTCTTGGCTATATCAGCCTGACTCCGTGGTGCTTGGCTCATTCCCGACTGATATGATGAGATGAATTCGTCTATTTGACCTTCCTGAAGAGATGCCAGTGTAGTAATATCATGTAGCAAGTGCGCTGTGGCTATCCAATAACCATTTGGGGTTGTCGTTGAGGGCCCTTTGCGCATTAATTTGTTTAATCGAGCCGGCACGCTTTTCTTGTTTGATTCAGCGCTCATGAAAATGGTTTCTGGAGAGAACGAGCTGATAGACTTCAAAAGCTCAATCAGGGACACTAAATTAGCAGGCAGAGTATGACTCATCAGACTGGTCAGACTGGCAATGAACTTCTGCGAAATGATGACTATTCCGAGATCCGTAACAGCTGCACTTATAAGAGCTAGACCAGCTTTTTGCAAAATCGGGTCTTGCGTCTGTACGAGCGTCCATAAACGGGTATCGTTTATGAGAGATAGTTGTTTTGAACGATCCTGAGATAGGATTTCAGCAAGGACCGATAAAGCAGCACCACAAGTATTGCTGTACTTTGCTTCAGCATCATCCTTGCTGACAAAACGCGAATCGCTTAGACTGTCCGCGTCCTCCTCTAGAATCAGCTCGATGCACCTCTCGGTAATCGAAGAAGCGAATCTGCGTATAAATTCCTGCTGTTTATCCGGACTTGGAAAACTAGTCTCGAGTGCTTCGGTCGCGGCCTTGCTTACTATGCGGTCGCCGTCGTGCATGCCAAGCTGCCAGTATGGCGCACATTCGGACAGATACTTGACGATTCCTTTCTTGTAGGTTTTTACGAGTCTTCCAATCACGACATGCCCATTAGCACGTACCTTTCGGTCTACATCTAGAGCCAGCACCGGATATAATCCTACGAATGCGTGTATAAGTGCTTCCTGCGAGCTATCTGGTAACGCACTGAGTGATGAGTCGAGATATAAGATAAGATCATCCGTGCCTTTGATTCGCGTCAGGGCATCTCGCTTCTGGAAAGCCTTGAATATAACCTGTAACTCGGGCTCGAGTGTCGTGATATTTCGCACTGGAGACCCAAAGGCCTGCCCTTGACTCGCAGCTGCTCCAAAAGCAAATTGACCATTCTGTTGCCTCTGCGATGTGCCCATACGATGCAACACCTGTACAGAAAGCCCTTAATTCTGCTCAAAAACACTGACCAGCGGATAGACTACCCCCAGTCCACGATTATGACGTCCTCAAGCTCACAAATTTGACCCGCCGGATAATGATCGACACGCCTAGATTTCGCAAAACTCGCATCTTAGATGCTTATCGCGCTTGTGGCTTGTGGAACTTTGCATGTGCATCAGTGGCTGTACAATAATGCAATGATGCAAAATGCCTGTCATGACTCATGATTCATTGTGCAGAGATGCAGACAAAAGATTTGTTGTAGTAATCAATTTAATAACAATCACGATGCGTATGTGTAGGAGCGCTACAGGAAGGATTGAAAAACATATATGTAATGATCTGGTCTCCTTTATGCTAAACTTAGTAAAGACTTGGCGTAATGTCTCTTGATGTGTTACTGACAACTCACACCACATAGTCAATATCTCCTTCTCTTGCTCATCACAGAATGAACTCACAAGGAAGTCACAATTCTTTATCGTCTGTTATGTGATCCCACTGTATCGCATCGTCGAGTAGCAACTATGATCACCGACGTCTCGATCGTCTTTGTCACTGTGATGACTGATATCGTGCACGTTGCGTGCAGAGTATGTTTATTACTGCGAAACACGCATCAACAATGGATTGATCTGTGAACAGTGACGAGGAAAGAGGTATAGGTGAGATACACGAACTATAGCAAGCGTATTAGACAAGTCCAGCGCAGATTACAACATTAGTAAAAAAGTCTTTGAATGATAAAATATGTATTGGCGCCATACGAAGGACTGATATAGCCTAAACTACTTTGTACAAATGGTGTGTCCATCGAATTCCCGACACAAACAACCATCAAATGAGATAAAACTCAAACTTAAGATCTCTCTCCACGAAGACGTCTTGCGAGTTGCATGTCCTTTCTAGTTCAAATTAGCATATGCAGACAGAAAAGGGCGGCAAATGCTTACGGTTGAATGGTGACACGACGACCGTGAATACTGCACAAGTTGGTGTCCTCGAAGAGCGAGACAAGGTATGCCTCAACTGCCTCCTGCAGAGCACCGATAGCAGACGACTGGAATCGCAAGTCTGTCTTGAAATCCTGAGCGATTTCTCGAACGAGTCTCTGGAAAGGGAGTTTTCGGATCAAAAGTTCAGTAGACTTCTGATATCGTCTGATCTCTCGAAGAGCGACGGTACCTGGCTTGTATCTGTGAGGCTTCTTGACACCACCAGACTGCGCAGGAGCAGACTTTCTAGCAGCCTTGTTGGCGAGAGAGACGTGCTTTCGAGGGGCCTTTCCACCGATAGACTTTCGTGCAGTTTGCTTTGTTCGTGCCATTTTGCTTTGCTGTGAAGGTGGAAGCGAAGATGGATGGTGATGGAAAGCTATTGGAGGGGAGTGGTGGCAGCTTATATGTAATGCGGCGAGAAAGGTGCATCACGGAGGGGGAAAGCATATCATCAGACGACGAACACAAACAGAAAGCTCGGCTAGAGTGATGTGCAAAACTCCCAATTTTTTGGTTCGGGTGTCGTGGTGTCAGGCACGTGTGTGTCGTGTACAGTTTCGTGGCCAATGTCGTCAATTGAGGTGCAGAATGGTGCATGAAAAGCATCCTGAATTCGAACGCGTTAAGCATTGTTTTGAACTTGGGGTTCGAGAGCTTCAAAGTGGTGAAAAGTTCGAAAACGAAATGTAAACCCTGAATGACGGGGGCGCTTCAAGGCGGTCGTGCACCTCGCGATTTTTTCAGCCCGGCGAACAACATTGATGCAGGCTTCGCGGTGCAGGAAACGTCTCATGCTCGTGCATGAATGCTTCCGCTGTTTCAGCCTACCTTGAGATCCAGCTTCTGATCCATCTGGATCTGTACTCAATCACTCACTCGATCACTCACGGTTCGTCGTGGCGGCTGGTCGTTTGGCCTGTACGAGACGATCGTCAATTTCCTTCTCTTGCGCAGCACAGTTCGCAATCCAGGAATTCGCGTCGAAATGCCAGCGCGAAGCGCACTCTGCCCATGTGCCCTTGCTTTGGCTGGACCCATCCGTATGCACACCTTTATTTTGCGGACTGAGCAATTGTTGCATCACAACAGCTGCAGAGGAAGTGCGGGCTGAAGCACAACCGACCACCTGCAACCTTGGAACCTGCTCAGATTGCGACTCTGGTCCCGCTTTCATAATTCGCAAGCTTGCACTAACTATAGCTACTAGGAAATCTTGTAAGACAGCAAGTACAATCAACCTCACTGCAAGACAGATTACGGGAATTGTAGATGTGCCGGTCTGATTGATCAATTGTGTCAGGCTACGATGCAGTTTTGCTGCACAAGTCGAGAACATGGAGTGTCCACGGCAGCTAGCCCAGCTTGTATTACTTGGCCATTCGGCATCATAAGTATTTTGTAAAATGATACATAGATTGAGCCGATAGATTGGACTTCTCATGTTTGAATATCGTTTCTGCTGGCTGCAGACTGGATCATAAATAGCGTGTGGCATTTCATCCCAAACATTAGTATACAGCCAATAGTGTGGAGAGGTCGCTCAGATGTTAGAATAATTTCCAAAATCTTTAGGCCTCCCCTCACCTATCAGTGGTAGTCAAGTGATATATGTTATGCTATGAATCATCGAGCTACTTTGTCGCCTCGACGAACAAGTAGACGATATTTGCGTTGACCTGGCTCGAACGTACAAGCAAAAATGCCCTGATGTTACAACCATAGGCATATCATCTTGTCGATCTTCGGAACTTTCAATATCGAGACCAGTCAATAGGAAACACAATGAAGAGTAGTCAAATTCCCTGAGCTCAAAAGAAGAAATGTCACTCTTGTCCACATTTCAGGTAGAAAAACAGAAAGTTGACGATGCGATAAACGTGGTGTGCGATCGCCTCGAGCATGCTACTCTATTACAGGATCGCAGGGCTGCAGTCTTGGCTCTCAAAGGCTTTGCCCGTGACTACAAAGAGACGGTGACGGCAGGAGGATTGCGTGGTTTGTTGCGAAGCCTGTCTATCGACCGCGATGATGAAGAAATTCTGAATGCAACCTTGGAATGTCTCCTGACCTTGTTCACTGTCGATGCTGGAGGACGTGCCGACGACACTGCTCTGTGGATAGCGGACGAGTTCACACTTGTGAGACTATGCACGGATTCAAGACGTATTCTAACAAGTCCAGAGACCAGAAAATACGCACAATCTGCTGAGCATAATCGTGGACATCAACTTCTACACAAGGTTGCGATCAATCCAGATTCTCGCAAGCATTCTCGAATGCCGCGCAGAGCAGCTACAAGAGTGTGTCATGAATAGTCCTACAGGGACAAGTGCACTTGTCAGCATTCTAGATGACAAGCGCGAGCAAATAAGGAATGAAGGCCTCTTACTTCTTCTGAAATTGGTCCGCAATCATGTAGAAATACAGAAGCGTGTAGCGTTCGAAAATGCATTCGAGAAGATCATAACAATCATCGAAGAAGAAGGTGGCCTCGAAGGTGGGATCGTGACAAGCGACTGCTTCACATTCTTACACAATCTGATCGCGGATAACTTGTCGAATCAGAACTGGTTCAGAGAGACAGAGTTCTTCAAAAAGTTCACTGATCTCTTGCAGGCCGTCAACAAAGAGGGAGAGCAACTAATTTCAGTATCTGTAGTACAGAACACCAATGATCTACTCAAGATTGTCAGGCTGTTTGTACTTAGAAGCTCGCATAATCGTGTCACGAATCAGAATGCGTTTATGAAGGCTGGGCTCGTGACTCAAGTCATAGGCATTGCCTTCGCGCCTTCCGAACCAGCAGAGGTTCGTGCAGAGGCACTGTTGACCTTGGCAGACCTCATGTACAACAATAAAGATCTACAAGATTACTTCGTCAAGGCATCCTTCATGGTGCTTGATCCGATGCATAGTGCAGCACATGATGCCAACGACGTCTCGGCGCTACTTGACATCCTCCTCAATGGAGGTGATAGCGACTTTGCCATTCGTCTTGCTGCAGCCTTCTGTATTCAATCTTTTGCAACTGGCAACAAAGACCGGAGACTTGTCATTGTCAATAACTTGATCGAGAACTACAAATCCGAGAAGCAAGGCAACCTGTTGGACTGCTTGCTGTGTTCCACAGCCCCTGAAAATCAACATAGAACGTGGTTCGCTGCTTGTTCATTGCTAGATCTGACGCATGATGACGAAGATGCTCGAGATGTGATCACCGAGCTGTCGATAGGCAATGCGAATCTTGGTGAGGAGGAAGTGTCCCTCATACAGAGCATTTCAGCCTGTCTTGTCGCGTCTCTCCAGCTTGGCTCGACACGGGCAGCCACTGCATACGGCATGTTGCTGTCTTGCTGGCTATATCAATCACCTGATAATGTTGCAGACTTTTTAGAAGAGAGCTCGACCTTGCAGGCTATTTTGACAAGCCTTATGTCCTCAAGCAGTCCCGCAAGTCTCAAAGGCGTTCTAGCCTGCTTATTAAGCATTGCTTATGCCTTCGATTTCTCGTTACACACTACGGTGAACAGAGCGATGCTTCGCGATGCAGTTCTCCGGGCTGGGCGAGATTATATTGTCGGTCCAATCATTTCTCTTCTTGGATCAGAAGAACTCCTGCGACCGAAAACTCCAAGCACCCTTCGACCATTGCTTCATCTCGCATTTGTGGATTTTTTTCGCGACAATTTTGGCCTTATTCGAAAGTCAATTGACCAGCCTCCAATTCCCATAAGGAGCAGAAAAGAGGAAGAGGCACAAGAAGAGCAAGATCGAACTGAGGACATAATTGTTGACCTCGAGTCAGAGTTGGAAAGAAAATCTAGTGGTCTTGAGGAAGCGGTGAATATCATTAAGACACGTCAAGAAGAAATTTCAAGGCTGCGAGAGGAGATCAGATACATAAAAGAGAAGCACGAGGTCGAGTATACGAACCTCAAGCATGAATTTGAAGAATTGCTGGAGGAGAACTCAGCATTTCAAGCAGATGCCATAGTCCATGGTGATCAATTGGACAAATTACAGCGGGAAAATGCTCTTGTGCATGACGAGCTAGACGTGCTTCGAGAAAAGACCCTTACTCATGCGCGTGATCATGCAAGCCTTGTCGACGAAGCGGATTCACTTAAGAGTGCGCTGACACAAGAGACTTCTAAGTGGATCTTCCTGGAGAAGGAGCTGGGTGAGATGCGTGAAGTCGCAGCTCGTAGTAACCAGGAATTGGAATCCGCGTTGTCGAGCATCTCAGACTTGGAAAAGGAATTGGTCCTGTGCAAGGAGACTAACCGGACCGATAAACAGTCATATGATCTTGTGGCTGCGGATCTTGCTACAGTCCGGCAAGCCAGCAAAAAGTTGGAGACCGAGGTCAATAGCTGCAGAACCAGAGCACGAGATTTGGACACCGAGCTTAAAGGCTTGCGACATGAGCAATCAGAGCTCGAGGAACGACATGGGACAGAGATCCGCCGGCTGGAAGAAGAAATCAAATTGTCAGAACAATCACTCGAAGTCCTTGTGCAGGAAAAGACAAGCCTTGAAAAGCAGGCAGATGGGAGCAGCGCAGATGCCAATGGTACCGTGGTGAAGCAATTGTCCGACTCGGAAGCAGCAAAATATGGGAAGCTCGAGCAATCTATACGAGCCGCAAACAAGGAATTGCAAGCCGCTCGTGATCATATCCTACTGCTTGAAGCTCGTTTGGCTAGTTTCGATGATCTTGCGAAGAATGCCTCGAGTGACGCAGCAGCGCAAACCGATACTGTGAGTAGCAATCTGTCGCAAGAAGGTATGCAACATCTCGAGTCTCGTGTAGCCAGTCTGGAATCCGAGAAGATCGAGTTGCAAAAGCAGCTCGAGCAAGCTCAAGAGGATCTAATGCTTCTCATGGACGATGATGAGGCTGATGCGAGTGAGGCTGTCTGAACAATTGAGCGGCATGTTAGCATATAGGTATAGGCATAGGTACAGTGAGAGCAGCATTGCGAAATTAGTGCTAGACACAGCATAGCGGAACAATGGAGAGGTCAACTTCACTGCCTGCTGATTTGCATGTTCTCGCTTGACTTTATCAGTAAATACTGTCCTAAGTGGTCCTCCTGTAGTCAGGCCAGAAAGAATGAGCGATAATGTAAGGTGTCCTAGAAGTATTCCATCTGCAGTATGTTCAAGCTATGGCACATGCAGCTTCCTTTTCTCTCATACTGAAGCTGTAGTCTCAATTGTAACAGGGTAAGGCAAATGAAGTTAGTCAGTTGGAAGAGGAAGGGGATGTTTTGTCTCCATGAATGATATTTTCAAAGGTGAATCTAAGGGTCACAACGGCTTCGGTACACCTGAAGATACTGGGTGTGGAAGGACACGCTCCATATAACACACGCTGAGATAAACAAGATAGGATATACAGGAACTGAATACGATTTGTGATCTATCTAGCTTCGAACAATTTGCAAGCTCTGACACACACACCTGCAGCGAAGCCGTGCGAATAGTGCCCTAAGAGCTTTGAGTGATGCACTACCTCAATGACTGTAGTCAGTAGCATGTCGCTGAGCGCGCTTTGCCCTACAGTCTAAGATTATCCTCCGCGAGAGTCTGAAGCCGACTGTGGAGGGCACGGGCACTCGTACACGGAAAGGCTCGAGGTCCGAGCGTGGAGCTCGACACACTGCCTGACGAACAGGAAAGCGCTGTGCTGGTGCTGTGCAGTGCCGGTGGGAAATTCGGATAGCCGGTTGCTGATCAAATGCTGACACTTTAGCAAGTACAACTGCCAGCCTTCTGAGCATCGTCACTGACTATTAGCCAAAACATCAACTATCAGATATGGAAGTAAGTGCATTCTGAGGCGATGTAGATTAGCAGAGACCGTACATGACGCGTTTTCCTAACTCTATACGGCTTGTCCGCATGTTTCCATGACTAATTGAGCTTTAGGACGAAATCGCCGCAATCGTTGTTGACAATGTAGGTTCAATTCGCAAGGAGTTATTGCAGTGTCAATTGGTTAATTCAGTCGACTCGGCAGGCTCGGAGCTATGCTAGAACTATGATTGCTGACTGGTCAGGGATCCGGTATGTGCAAAGCCGGTTTCGCCGGAGATGACGCACCACGAGCTGTGTTCCCATCTATCGTTGGACGACCACGTCATCAGGGTGTCATGGTCGGTATGGGACAGAAGGACTCATATGTCGGAGACGAGGCACAGTCAAAGCGAGGTATCTTGACTCTGAAGTATCCAATCGAGCATGGTATCGTCAACAACTGGGACGATATGGAGAAAATCTGGCACCACACTTTCTACAATGAATTACGTGTTGCTCCGGAGGAACATCCAGTCCTGTTGACGGAGGCGCCACAGAACCCAAAATCAAACAGAGAAAAGATGACACAAATCATCTTTGAGACCTTCAACGCCCCAGCTTTCTATGTCTCTATTCAGGCTGTCCTTTCCCTCTATGCATCTGGTCGAACCACAGGTATCGTTCTCGATTCTGGAGATGGAGTCTCGTAAGAACTATTTCGTGGCTTTGCATAACATACTGATGATTATAGTCACACGGTTCCTATTTACGAGGGTTATGCTCTCCCTCATGCAATCTTCCGAATTGATCTTGCTGGACGTGATCTGACTGAGTACCTCATGAAGATCTTGATGGAGCGGGGTTACACCTTCTCTACCACAGCCGAACGTGAAATCGTGCGTGACATCAAGGAGAAGCTGTGTTACATTGCTCTCGACTTCGAGCAAGAATTGCAGACCGCCGCACAGTCATCCTCACTCGAGAAGTCGTACGAGCTTCCTGATGGACAGGTCATCACCATCGGAAATGAGCGATTCAGAGCTCCAGAAGCATTGTTCCAGCCATCAGTTTTGGGACTTGAAACAGCTGGAGTGCACGAGACTACGTACAACTCGATCATGAAGTGCGATGTGGACATTCGAAAGGATCTCTACGGAAACATTGTATGCTCCGGAGGTACTACCATGTACCCAGGTATGGCCGACCGAATGCAGAAGGAGATTACCGCTCTTGCCCCATCATCGATGAAGGTTAAGATCGTGGCCCCACCCGAGCGAAAGTACTCTGTCTGGATTGGAGGATCTATTCTTGCTTCATTGTCAACTTTCCAGCAGATGTGGATCTCGAAGCTCGAATACGACGGTAAAGCCCATTGTCTTCTGTCAACAAGCACTATACTGACGAATGATAGAAAGCGGACCTTCCATCGTATACCGAAAGTGCTTCTAGACATAGCACTGCAGGAATCTGCATTGAAAATCAGCATGTGCTTGCAACGAATCAGCACTCTGTTATACACGAATCTCATAGTAACAATACAATACACGAACAAGAAGACCTGTGTCTATACATGATTGACCATGTAAGCGGTACCAGTTTCAGCCGTCCATCTTTTTGCATCAGTCCATTTTCCATGCACTTTGGCTGCACTACGACAGCATAATCTCGATTGACCAGAACACCTGCTGCCCATAGTCGAACCTCGCGCGCACCAGATCTCTCCAATTCTCTTGTTGTAATTACGATGATATGTCTTTCAGCATCGTTGTAGAAATTACTATTAGTACCACATAACTTCAAGTATAAGTCTGGGCACACCTTTGGAGTAGGCACTGCAGTATCTGTACGGGCTACAGTAGAGGGCTATTTTAGAACTTGGTTCTTCAAGGCTATGCTCATGTCTGGTACAATCAAGCACTGGTTATAATTCTCCTCGACGGAGAATGAACACACGCATTGAATATATAAAAGATGATGTGAAAAGTGTTTGTATACTCTATAAAGCTCATGCAAATCCGGCACCGAGATAATGTTCTGCGACGAATCGGGCACGTCCATTGAGAAACAACTTCATCTCGTTGATTTCGGCATCGACTTCCTCCATGAATTGAATGATGAAATCCACCAACTTGTGTTTCAACATTTCCTCGGTATTGGCGTTTGTAATGAGAAAACTAATGTCGAAGCCGGCGATTGGTTTTCGACGGAGAATGACGAAGGATTCAGCACGACCCATGAGAAATCTCATGAATTGTTTGACGAGGATACTTTCAATCTCGTCGGCTTGTTTTATGCGCAACGAGACGCGGACGGAATTGATGGAAGGTTCGACCAGACACTGTTCATTTTCGTTTCGAGAGACGATGAGGGGGTTTAGTAATGCTTCGTCCGTCAGACGCGCTTCTACTTCTGGGTAATTGTGTCGTTCTACGACTTGACTTGCAAAGTTTTGGAGACACAGCGCGGCTGTCAATGTGCTTCTGACTGCATTCAGGTAATTCTTCAGTGTATTGGACATGTCCCTCTCTTTTCTCAAGTCTGCCAACTACGTCGAGTGGTTGATTCTTGTGATTTTGTGTGTTGAGGTGGGGTTGAGACTTGTTGTTCTCGTGATGAATAGTGATGAATCACACGATCTTTTCTTCTATAGCCTTTGTGCAGGTAGACTTTGGTACTGAGTTTCACCGTCATCAGCGTGATGTGTGGAGGTGTGGTACGGTGGAGTTGCAGTACGATGTCAGATGGATGATTGAGTATTGCGGGAGTGGTTTCCACCTTTGAAATTTGGCGCATATACTTGGCTACTTCATTCCTACTGTACAAAGTTTATGACTAAGAACATACAAGATATTTCAAACAGAACTGCAAGAATTTTCGAGCTCAGGACGGTTGCCTTAGTGGATTTTTTGACTATGTACATTCGTCTCGATCGCTGTCGCTGTACATAAACAGAGTCTCCACTACCTAATGATATGCACAAAATCCCTCATAAAATATGCTACCTATACTGCCAATATTGCCAACCTCGCTTCATGCCCGGCTTCCTCGAGTCGTGAAATCATTTGATGGCAGCACCTCTCGAGTTCTGCAACCTCTTCCGTTGTTTTGAATCTCAGGAATTCCTCGACAGTCATAGCGGCTTCTGAATCTGCTAAAGAAGAGAAGTCTACAATCTCCTTCTTGAAAGTCTGACGAGTCGTGTTGTAAAGATCGATGAAGCTTGCATACCAGTGTGGCTTGTCGCTCGTGTCTTGATCAACATCAAAGAAATCCTCAGAGCGCAATACTAATGCTTGCTCCTCAGTTATTGCGTCTCCCGACACAGCAACAGGCTGCGATGCAGAGAGATCTGATTGTGTACCTATAGTTTGGCTTGCCTCAGGTTCTAAAATATCAATTTCCTGTGCGACTCTTTCTGTGACTGAGATCCTGTCTGCAGGCTCAATTTGAGTGGAATTGATCCTCGCTGAATCATTGGTCCCTGTGTTCAACAACTGCGATATTGGTCCCCGGACACTGCTCGGCTTGCTGACAACGCCCTCTTCGACCGCTTTTTCAACCGCTTCTTCAATTGCTTCTTCAATTGCTTCTTCAACCTCTTCTTCGATGATGCCATTGCGAGCTACGGAGCCAATGCTGGGCTCAGAGGCTAATGAAGCAGTTTTTTTGATGTGCCTCTGGAGTCTTGGCTTTGCCTTATGGTCTAGCATAACAATGTCTTCTATATTGTCACTTGTGTTGGAGTTTGAAGGGCGTCGACGACTAGACGTCCTTCTCTGGGTCGTCGCTCTTCCTTTGTGGTCCATGCTCACACTTGCCTCATGACTTGCTGATGAGGTTCTCCCACGAGATGCTCCTTGACTTATTGTAGCTTCCGCACTGATGTATAACTCGTTGTCTGATCTCGACGCCCGAGCCACTGCTGAACCACGGTGAGTCTTTTCTCGATGTCCGGGCACATCATCATCTGTGCCCGCTTCTTCCGTCATGGGTTCGTTGTCGGTCAGACGGGAATCAGAAGGCAAGTCAGTCTCGGCAGACACGAAAGAGTCTGTTCTGGTCACTTCATTTTCACCTTCTTCTGCGATAGAGCTTGGCAGCTGACTTCTCAACTCTGTAGAATCGATCATGAGTACGTCGTTGCCGGACTCTTCTTCGGGAATATCAACGACACTGTTGGCTGTGCTTGAGCGTGTGGACCGCTTTGCTTGTATCGCAGATGCCCTTTTCGTTCTTGGCTTGATATTTCTGACAGAGTTCTCCTTGTCGGATTGAGGTTGCCCGGAGATGCGTTTGCTGGCTCGGAATGTTCGCATTAGTTGCTTAGAGTCAATGTCGTCCTGTTCTTCCTCTTCCTCTTTGATGCTGTGTACCACTGCTTGGTCTGCCGATTCGGCATTGTGGGTCGAATCGCTCATGTCTTGCAGTGGTGCTCGAGCCCTTTGAGCTCTAGCCCTGGAAACTCGTCGTTTAGGCTGTTCTGGGACGGGAGATGAGTCTTCTTCCGCGAAATTCTGAAGACTGCTGACACTGTCACTTCTTGCACGGCGAAGTCGTGATTTCTTGGCAGGTGCTTGCTGTGATGGAGACTCTTCTCGATAATTTGAGATACTTGTGCTCGTCCTCTTTTTCCTGGCCGATTTAAGCACTATGGGAATTGGCTCTTGTACAGACTCTACAATCTCAATTGAATCCTCGAGGTCCAAGTTCTTCTTTGCTCGTGCTCCGGGTAATTTCCGTTTTGTAGACTTCTTCTTTTCCACTACCTTGTCGGCCACTTCTGCGACTGTTGTTGGTGCGATCGTACTTTGACGTCCTCTAACTTTTGCCGGTTGTGATGATTCTGGCTCGACTTGTAGTGGTATTGTGCTTGGCTCCTTCGCATTTCGTTCGGCAGCAAAGACGTCCTTAGTCATAGCGAATATTGAAGAGGCGCCTCCAGTCACTGGGATACCCTTGAAAAAAGGACAGTTTAGCTCTTTGGCTCTTCGTTCGTGTTCGGCCAGAGGATCGTCCTTTGGCTCCCACCCATCAAGTCCGAGATGGCAGTAGATACATTCGACAGCATCTTCCGACTCGATCGAGGGAGCAAAGTGTAGGCCAGCCTTGGCCATCTGGCTCTGATCAGTCCGTTTTCTGACACTATTAAATGTGCAATACCTTCTTTGCCTTGCCGACCCATCCACGTTCTTTTTCATGTGGCCAGCCTTTAAAAGTTGCTTCCCGAGCCTTGACTAGTGTAAGATGTGTCGGAGGTATCGTTGGCTTCCTCTTCTCGCTCATCAGTAGGGCCCATGCACAGCCCGCTTTTGTTTTCGGATGGGCGAGATGCTCGTTGAGCGGATCATCGCCATCCTCCCATCCACTTAATTCCTTCTCGCAACAGAAGCATGTCACGGTATCGTCGTCCAAGTCACTTGAATCTCCACTGTAGTAAAAGCCTGCTTCGGCGAGCTCGGACTATTAGCTATCTCATAGTCACTTAGACTTGAGTGAGGCCTTACAGCAATTGCAGTCGGACTATTGCGAGGCCATACATCGAAAGTCGAGAGTCGCGATTTGAGACAGTTCATGCCGAAACTGATACAAGACGACAAGATGTCGCAATCAACACGAATCCGTGTGCTCGCGCTTCGAAGTGCTGTACTTATCAGAAATGCAAGTTGGTTGTCAAGTGTTGTGTCAGTGTTTTGAATCTCGCGCCGAGAGGTCAATTCGGATGATATTCGGTAATTTTGAATGCACTCGAGGTGAATGAATTGAATTCCTCCTGACACGCTGCAGCTGCAGTACACTTACACGAAAGACCATTACACGCACGTCAGGCTGCGACATCATGTTGCTTGCTCATTTACAAAGATGTCCACATTATCATTTGCTAAGGCTATTTAGGAGGACAAAACTTAGCACTGATGGCTGCATTGCTTCAGCACGAATCCATCACTCAAGAGTCCAGCCGAGTCGCGTAATTATCTTCTCCTCATCTCTAGTCCTGACTAGAAACGTATGGAGTCGTCTTTTATCAAAGACATATTCTGTTCTCTTCTCCAATGACCACTGCTCGGGTAACATTGCGTGAGAAGTCGATGCATCGATCCCACATAAAAGGCCGCGCCCATGAGGATCTTGCTTGAATCTGAAGTGCAGTCCACATATACCGCCATCCACTCTACCTCCCTTGCATAGATAAGGAGCAAGAGCCAGGACACCATTGTCACTTGTGAGTTTCAGTCTGCCTTGCTCCCTACCTGCATTGATATTGCCAAACTCAGTAGTCATGATTTGTGGACCGGATTCTGACATCGAGGTATATTCAACCATGAGATAGTCCAACCTCCTAGCTCCACGACATATGATCGCACTCACATAACTGCCATCCTTCCTATATGTGACGTTAGCAGCATCAAGGAGAGATACTATCTGATCATACACAAGCTCTTCCGGATCATAAAATGCCGGATCTCCCGTGGCCCATCCGAAAGGACCAATGTAGTCTCGCTTCAGATCCTGCGGCTTGACCATATCTTGCGAGACGAACATGAAGAAAATCAATGAAATGAGATGCATCCTGTCAGCTTCTACAACCAAATGTGTGTACTCCCTTAACAGACTGGCGAAGTTTTTTCGACCGTGATGGGCAGTGCTGATGGGAAGGAATACAGAAGGTCGTATATGTACATGACAGATGTGCTGAGGGAAAGAGCTTAGAGTGTTCGTCATCATTGGTCTCGCTTCAATCTATCGTCTTGACAAGTAGCCAAACATTGCCAGACTATTGTTATGGCTTGAAGGAAATCTATTCAAGCTAAGAGGTGCCACGGTATGCTTATCTGACTCTGGAGGATACTGGATCTTCTCAAGCACACGTATGCTGATCGGCAAACTTTTCACAGGTAAGTCTGTCCTCGAGCGTTTCGGGAAGCTGAAGCACTTTGATATAGTCCTGCTTTGCTAGTACGGCATCCGAGTCTGACAAGCGAGATCAGCTGATGTATGCCGTGCTCGACTCCGTCAATGACAGGCACACTAGGTCCGAGCTCTTGTTCAACCCTGGATTTGATGTTGGTCATACCAGCACAGCCAAGGGTCAGTACATCAGCACCTCGTGTTTCAACCAGTCGTCTGGCAACTTCACACATGACATCTTTTACTTCCGTGACTGACTTCGATTCGAGCTCCAAGACGCCCAGATTGCAAGATTCAGACCCTGCGTAGAAGCCATTCAGTCCATAGTGACGGACGGCATCATCCTGCATGTAAACAGCTCGATGTCCAGTAGTGATGATCCCGATCTTGCTGCCCAAGCACTTGGCAGCATTTAATGCGGCTTCCATGATGCCAATGACAGGCTGTGTCAATTCTTCTCTCAACATATGCGTGAGCGGATGATGGCTGAAGCAACCTACGAGAAATGCATCGTAGTCTGCTTGTACTTCCAGTATGTGAGGGAGATTGGCTGCACAACAAAGTACTGCGTCTGAAAAGGACTCGATAGCAGTCGGCCCTGTCGAAGGCCCGGTGAAACCACTGACCTCTACATCGGATGGTAGATTCTTGGAGATCATGGCAACACAGATATCCTAGAATGTGTTCAACAGGAAAGATCTCATGTTGCTCGCAGGATAGATTTACGGTCATATGCTTCGTAGAATTCGGATTAATGAATAGGATCTTCATGATTTCAGCAAAGTCCGACCAGGAGTTTCTTCAGCCAGGCATCTGGTAGGTATGTAAAACATAAACACCAATGCTTGTCAGGGATTGCACAGAACGTTGTGGTCAGGAGCAAAGGAAGGTAGAATCAGATGTTCTTGCTTACGTGGGGCCGACTGGCAATTGACCGATAGGTAGTCGAGTTTCAAGTATATGAAAGAATAACAATATATAGACTGTTGCCAGAAGGGCGACTAAAATATACTAATCAAGGTATTGTTGAGCCTATGCCTTGCCGAAGCACAAAGCACAGATCGCAGAAGGGTTAAACACATGACTTCTCGAGCTTGTCAGTGTTCACGATTTCCTCCACCTCCACATCTCCCGCACTTGATCGAGATATTGGGCTCGAGAAATCTCATTCACGGCAATACTCAAACCAAGAAAAGCTCTGACGCAGTCGATCATGAGTTGTCTCCAGATCTTCTGCATTCTGGTTGCCAAATGTTCGCATTTTCTGTCCATGTCAGCCTCAATTCATCGATACAACATGAGCGTACACCGGATTGTACTGAGCTACACACTCAGTCCATTCAGTGACTTGAGCAGGATGATGTTGAACATAGTGTCCTTCTGCTAGCGCACTGAGACTGCAAATCGCATACAACCACAGAACGGATGCGCCCACCAAGGTCAATTTTGCACTTCGCCAATTTAGGCGCCAGAGTTTGATAATTGTAGAGTTCCGCTTCTCCTCGCTTGTCCTGACTGGTCGTATCCTGGTCAGGATCTCTCTCTGCTGCCTCAATTGTTGGGGTGTAAGCTGATTGTACGGGCCAGGAACAGGCTGTGTGACGTCCAATTGCTCAATTTCATCTTCATCTATTTGAGGTAGCTTGGTTCGTTTGTTGTCTGTGGGCAGCTCAAAGGTCAATGCTGATCTCGACTGAGTGTCATCTAATGGCACCGTATCGTCCCTAACCTCGCGGCCTCCACGAAGTACAGGACTACCGGGCATCTTCCAAAAGCCTTCCGAGCTAGGACCAGGAGTGAATCCGTCTGACGCTGCCTTGCACGCACTAGGTTTGTTCATCTCCGTCAATTTGGTTCCAACAGAAAATGAATGGTCTCGAGAGAGAAAAGAGTCGTCTGTGTCTGTATCTTCCAGTATATATGGTCCCTTGATTCTGAGGTTCCGCCGATGGGTTTCGTATACCTTGATGATCTTGTAACAGGTCCAGAAATGCGTGGTGAAACACATCAGGCCGATAATGCACATTGGCCAATACATGTAAGCTGCAGCTGTTTCCGGACTAGGTCCACACCTATGAGCCACACTGTATCGAATGTCGCCTCGAAACAGAGCGGCAAGAGCAAAGATTACTGGATATCAGTACTGTCTCCATGCATCAAAGCTGTGCCTTACACGAGATCAGATATGGAAGTACGATCATAGCTGTCACTTTAGCAGTCAAGCTCTTGAATGTTGCAGGATTGTGAGCCCACACAACTTGCAAATGAAGCTGTAGCAAGCGCGAGAACATCGTAAGCGCACTCGTAAAGGTTCCAAAGATTGTAAACACTCCTTGAGCTGCACATCGTGCATTCGTGTATTGAGTCGCAAGGGTAATTGGATTGGCGCACAAAGTTCTGGCTGGATCCTGGCCAACCAGGTATACGCCGCCTACAGTGTAAATTTGCTGATGGAAGGAAAACGACCGGTGAGCATACCACCCTGTATGAACATCAGACCGATGAGTTGAGCTGATTTATCAATTCAGTTTTCATCAATGACCGTACAGTTCTCACCGGAAGCGACAGGCGTGGTCAACTGACGACCTCTCGGGAGAATCGCGAAACTCAGCACAAGGACAATCAGTGTAACAAGACTGATAATCTCGATAATGTCGAAGGCGTTGAACAAAGAGAACAATGTCGGGAAGAGTGTTCGACCATATGGGCATGGTAGACAACAACCATCACGGCACACACTCCGATGGACGAGTGACTCTGTGAAGTCGGCTCCTGAAAGTTGTCAGTCATAGCTGGAGCATGTAGTACCACAAACCGAGCGACACTGGCAAAAAGGGCCATGGACACTGCGCACTGCTCTCTGATGTCGACATTTTTAATGCGATAAATCAGGGTACGCAATGAATGC
The DNA here is from genome assembly GCA_005281535.1 of Taphrina confusa. Taxonomy (NCBI): domain Eukaryota; kingdom Fungi; phylum Ascomycota; class Taphrinomycetes; order Taphrinales; family Taphrinaceae; genus Taphrina; species Taphrina confusa. Next base: position 152,615 of record RHGJ01000021.1, on the reverse strand, counting down.
TCGGTGATGAATACCTTGGGTCAGTTCCAGTGTCTCTCTACGTCCCTGTAGAAACCAGCAACCAAACTTGGCCGGTGCTACTCCGGTCACTCGAGTGGTGATTTGCAGCTAGTCTCCTCTTTTTATGTAAGATCATCAATGCGAGATTAAAGTGTGCCGAGCCATCGTATCAGATAGATGGCATGTTATAGAACAGCCAGCAGGAACTAGGGCATCATGATTTGACTTGCCAAGGATGATTTTGGATAGATTATCAGATATTAGACAGTTACTAAGACGTCTGCTTCGTGCAAAGATAGTCACAATCGATTCCTGCGAACTATCGAGTTCTTAGTACTAGCGGAAGTCCAATACCAAAAACTCGATGGCCCCTCTCGTCAGGATGTGTCTTTCCGAGCCACGCTCGAGGCATGATCCGAGCAGTGGTCTATGAGATTCATGACAAGTATTGGCTGCACGGTCGCCCATCAAACAGAGAGATCCAGCAGAGTGATGTGTAGAAGACTTCTACAAGGCGCGTCAGGAGATGTTTTGGGTAGTGGAGAAATCACCAAAATCGCGTGCAAAGGCAACGACACGGCCTCTCCGAGGTTGCGCTCATCGGATTCTCCGATAGAGAGATTCAGCCACGGCAGCTGAGTGAAAGACACAGCAATGATGCAAACTATTGTTGGTAAGTTAGACTTATCTGTAGACTTCGGACACTCAAGACGACATCAGGATTGTTAGCACTGGACGGTCCGGCAGTATAGCTCCACACAGCTCGGACAGTCGACATGATGCAAAAGAATTATGTTTAAGGTTACTTGTGCTAGATTCTGCACCTTTGGCTTGTGCTTCAATTAGGTGACCGTGGAATGACAGAGGAGAGTGGACTATCGTCCGCGTTTCCACCGCCTCCCAAGGAGTTCGAGCTCTTTACAGATGCGAATGTTAGAGCCTTCAAGCAGGATCCAACTTCTATTTCAGAATCGATAGCTCGGGTGATGCAGCCACAAGAACAACCTTCCAAGGCATATTCCGTCTTTGGCGAAACATGGCAGGTAAACCTGAATTCCCACACTGTGGACGGTTCTTGCTGACCAAGGCAAGATTGAGGACAAGCTTCCTTCGTTACAAGATGCTGGCGTGCAGCAACTCTATTCGGACGACTTCGAATTAGTGCCGGAACTCAAGACCCTGAATAGATCGTTGATGCTAAACTATCTCGAATTAGTTACCATTATGAGTTCTGCCCCCGAACAGGTAGCTTGGCGTTCGTCCAGACTATGACAGGTATTGATGTGTCTAGTTTCCGACCAAAGTCGAGCACCTTCGACTGATCATGATCAATATGCATCACTTGATTAATAGTTATCGACCACATCAGACTCGGGAATCATTAATCACCATTATGGAGCAGCAATTGGCTCGACGCCAGACAGAGACACAGAAGATTGAGGCAGCATCACAAAAGGCACAGGAGCAGCTCGACAAGTTTCGTATGCTTGAAATCTCGACGGATCATGAAATGCCTACCGCGCCCATACTCAATGGACACTCTGCCATCTCCCCGGAGCTCGAGCAAATGAAAGCTCAAAAGAGCCAAGACCTGTATCTATTTGGCTTGCTCGACAGCATAACATGAATATCGGGTCGTACAGGCTCGACAGCGGCAAACACGAAGACTTATGCCCTATATGAAGATCATAAATTCATTAATTCGACATACAATCGTCCCTTTTATATGAACAACTACAGAAACATGGCACAGCTAGAAACAAGCAGAATACCGGCAACAACAGCGGTAATGGACACAGTACCTGCCTTTGAGGCGCTTGATCTCAAGGACTTTAGCTGGGTGCCATTCTTCCTCATTGTGCCCTCCATTTTAGCTTCATCAATCGCATTGGTCGCCGCAGTGACATTTGATAGGCTGTAAATCTCCTCACGAGGTGAAGTCGTTGTAGATACACCAGAGGCGAGAGCCGCTGCATTAGCTGCTGCTATGGCACTCGACGAAGCCGCGCTCGGCTTTTTACCATTGTCAGGATTCGTTTTCGGGAGTGTTGATGTCCCATTACTTGACATTGATGCCCCCGAAGTACTTGGCAACGACGACTGCGACGACGACTGCGATTGTAGAGCGACCGTAACATTATTGGCCAAAGCATTGGCCGTGGATGGTATCATTGCCGGCGACGATGTTGTCGTCGAGCTAGTCTTGTTTGTGGCAGCGTTGGACTGTAAAGTGGCAGCTTTGCTGCTCGCTACTATGCTGTCGACCAATGTCGATGTGTTGCCACTGGTGCTGCTGCCGGGAGTGGTCGTCAGTATCGGAATCGGCGTCAAGTTGGTCTGTGGAGTGGTCGCCGCACTGTTGGCACTACCTGCACTACTGGCAGCCTTTGCCGTCGTGTCGGTAGACTTTACGATTGACGACAATCCGGTTTGCGAGGCTGTGGTGTTGGCTGCTGCAACGAGTGCCCTCTTCACTTGTGCAGGAGTCGATGCGGTGGCTGAGGTCTGTGCCGATGCTTGAGCATACTGAATCATCTTTGTAACTGCATCGAGGAATTGATCATTACCCACGGCACTTATCGATGAACCTGAACCCATCGGTCCTGACTTTGTCGTGGTGAGGGTATTTGCAGACGTCCCATTCATCTGTGCACTCGTCGCAGTACCAGCACCCTTGGCAGCCGTCCCTGCAGCGCCGACCTTGCTCGTGGTCGCATTTGCTTTTCCAGACGTTAGAGTATTGGTCAATGTCGCCGTCGTGGTGGAAATGTTTGGCATCATGCCTGCCATGTCACCAGTCATGGGATGAGAATCACCCATCACATGTGGCATAGTATTGTTCATTGAAACATTATGGACTTGTGCATTGACTGATGCCGCGACCGTGGCGACGAGAAGATTTAATCCACGCATGAATGCTTGTTTTATGATAATTAAGGCGAGTGTGGTCTTGATGGAGGTCTTTTCAGGATCGGATCCGTGTCCTCTTATACTTCCAAAGGGCTAAGTTGGTGTCGCAACAAGTCGCTTTCCCACTTGTCACTCTTCATGTTTCGAGAATTCTGCATCGCCGTCATGTATGGGTCTCGAAACTTTTTGTCTCTGTGTTTCAAAACTTGACCGTGCCACAATCTTCATACCTCGAGTGCCTCGAAACACAAAGACTCGACAAAACATGTCATGCTTCATTCTACTCCTTTCGCCACATGATGTACAAGTTCGTCATGCCAATCTAGCATTTGGTCTCGAGACGAGTCTTCCACAAGATAAGTGGTTGCAAGCACCGATGGAACATATAGACCATGTATGCATTTATATTCATTATATTCATAAAAATGGCACTCTATGCTGTTATAGACTTATCCACCTTTGTCTTCTCATCTTTGCCAACATCATTCTCAATGGCTTTTGTGTTTACAGCTTGCTTGATTGCTTTTTCATACAACAAGTCAACGACAGTTGACATGTGCTTTATCGTGTCCAGTGCAGCCGTATACGTCTTATCCTCCTCTGGCTCTTCGTAGACGACGAGAGTACCAGTACCTTGGTCAATGACCCCATATATCACCTTGTCCAGAACCATCTGACTCAATTTGCCCTCCACTTGTGCTGGAGACAGACCGATTTGTTGAGCGATGTGACTGACTTCTATACAACTGAATGGCTCGATGACACGAACCAGGTTCTGCTCTAATAACGTGTCATATAATGCTGTAAAGTGGCTTCGAATGATCGGATCTGCTCCGAGCTCAGATTTGTAACCTTCTAATGTCCTTTCAAACTCTGCAAGAGACCTATTCTGATGTGCAGTCGCGACAGCCTTCATGGCATCAAGATTACGGCCAGCGTACTTTTGAGCCATCTTCCCTGTCATAATACTGTGCACACCATCGGAGCTGTTTAGCATGATCTTCGATAATAGCATATACTTCACGATACTCTCCGCCCTTGGGTCGTTCTGTTGCGAAAAGCCTTCCATGGCTTCGTAAAAGTATGAATATGCCGTCTCGTAGTCTTTTTCCTCCGCATGCAGTATACCAGACTGACTATCCAACGTCGCTTGCAGTAGTGGCGGACAATATACGCTATTTCCCGCAGTCTTTGCAGAGGTCAGGGCAGCTCGACTTTTAGCCATGTTTCTCAACAGGTGATAGACTCGAGACTCTAAAAGATGCACCTCGACGAGTTGAATTTTATCATCGAGCTGCTTGAGCTCCTTCAACAAAGAATCGATGAGGACAATAGCTGGTTGAAATTGTGAGAGTTCAATATATAATGAGACCAGTCGTGTCTCGAGATTTTGTCGCAAGAAGACGCGCTTCTCTGATATGGCCCACTCTATCGACTGCTTGGTGACATCGACTTGAATTTGCGTTGTGTTCGGTATGTCTTTGATGTAATCGATCATAGTTCTGACGAGCTTCGCAGTCTTACTTTTGGCGAAGCGCGACATGAAATTGCGAGAATCCTTGATTAGATCTGCCAATTGTGCGGCTTTTCTGTTTATCATTAGCACAATCGCAATGCCTTTACATCTCGACTCACTGTTGCTTCTTATACAAAGCTCCCAATGTCGTCAGTGCCTTCTCATGTTCGCGTAATTGGTTGTCGGTTTCTGATGGTTTGGACAGTAACTGCTTAAGGCTCGACTCGGCCTGTGCATAATTCTGTGATTCAATGTCCTTTTCGGTTGCAGCAAACTGCTCTGCAGATTCTACTGAGCTCGACATCTTTCCAGATGACCACGGACCACGGTTTATGCCTGTAAGTGCTAAGTAGTTACTATTCAGTACATTATGACCTCGTCTTGAGACAATTGGCTGCCTGCACATGAAACGCGAGGCCAGGCGCTGCTTGGGCTCCTCTGAGGGAGAAAGGCTCCACAATTGATGAGATTTTGAGCAGACACAAAAGTGATCACTTCTGATGAGGTAGACTCTCTATCACTACAAGTAACTACTCTCCTCCTATCACCCAGAGCCAAAGTACTGCAACTGTCCAAGAGAGACAGTCTAAGCTTGCAGCTGCAACATACAGCGCAGACGTGATCGATTTGACGAGTCATAAGCGTCGACCTGTTCATAGCTCTTGCTTGTATGCCCTCACCTGGGCAACTGCTCATACGTTGATATTGCGGCGCATTGATTATAAGAATTGGTATATCGCACCACCTCAGACCTTTAATTCGTCTTTCATCAACATGCTTTCACTGCTGCTGAAACGACAGAATAAGATCAGGTGCATGACAATCGACTCATGCGATCCCCCAATACTCATGGTAAATCTTTCCACCCGCAAGAATTCGCGATTCTGAGTGGCGCGAAAGTCATACCCTCAGAGTCTTTGAAACTCAAAAAGCCCCGGCTATGTAAAACTGACTGCACAGATTCTCCAGTAATCTCGTGTGATCGAGACCTCAGGAGACTCGGATAAAGAAGATTCTCGGGAGCCCCGAGCACGCACTACTTCCATGCGTGAGACTGTCCTCCTATCCAGTGGATGCATCCGAGCTTAGCGCCTTCCCTGTACTCTAAGACACTAGTCGAGCTTTTCCAGGTGATCCAGACGGGTTAGAATCACAGTCTTGTTGGTCTCCTCGATCTCTCCAGCTAGGAACACTTCATCCAGGATAGCATAGACCTGTAGGTATTAGTCTTCAGCCTATTCAAGATCTGACATCATACCTTGTAGAAATTGAACACGAGATCTAATTCGCAAACATTGCCAAAGAAGGAGTCCAAGATCTCAACGAATAAATGAATAGCCTCGAGATACGCCAATTCGTTGTCGTTGGTGTCTACGCAAGCGCAGAAGAAAAGACCGGCATATCGACGGTATATGATCTTGTAATTCAAATACTCTGCAAAGTTGGACTGATGTTTCTGGTCTCTTGGCGCAATCAATCTGTGAACGTCCCCTTTCGTTTTGTTCTTCTCCGCGTCCTAGCATAGATCAGCTCTGTGTTCATGGTGATAGAAGTGTTTCTTCGATTCGATAAGAGCAGACTTCGGGATGATTGGACATACAGAATATGCATCGTACCATTTGGATAAGCGAGTCTTGCCCTGCCTATTCTGGACGAGGATGAAATGCAACGGCATCAGATTGGGCCAAGGGGGGAGAATTCGAGTATCTAGACTCTAATTATGATCATGTAGCTACAGACTACAGATTTGCGAAAACAACGAAGAATTATTGTAGCTTCGAAGTAGCAGAAATGCGACGATTGTAGACGTGCAAGGCCGATTGCACGAAACAGAAGAACGCGGTAAGGATGTGGGGCACGAAATTTGGCTGAAGTGGACTCTCTGAAATCCACCTCAATAACGATTACTTGTTAAGGACTATCAATGTCAATGCATAGGGTCAGAATCTTGTGATTCTACATCAAGTATGATCTCATCGGATGGTTTAGATCGACAGATCATTCAATCTCATCGAATAAGCGCGACTTTTTGCCGCTGTGGGCATTTTCACGACAGCTTCTGCGCAGATCTAATGTGATCCAAGTATACACAATTCAATCAATATGACTGGGGAGTAAACATCCATGTTCTAGGTGCAAGGACTTTGTAGATCCTGTGCAAGCTGCATACATTATGGAAACTCTGCAACTCATCTCGTTTATGATGACGGAAATAGCCTATGGCATTACAGACATTGCTACGTGCCACATGGGCGCAAGCTCGCGCAACTCAAATTTTGTACATGCGTAGTGCCTATCTATACGAGACAGGCGTCATGTGCAGATGTGTAAATCGAGATGGGCGAAGCATGCACAGGATATTTTACAAGCATGTCTGTATCAGCGAGAGTGCTTGCAGTTACTGACTCGCGTTTCAGCTCAAATATATCGCAACAATCTATTTCAGCTGGTCTCTCGAGTAATGAGCTTGTATCGTTGTGCTGCTGAGAACGCCTGTGGAGGCTGCATCGAATGCCAATGTTATATAAGTAACGACTAGTACGCCGTCAAAATCATACAAACCCACATACTCGCGACAATGCAATTCACAAGTCTCTTTGTCTTCGCGCCTCTTTTGGCCTCAGTCACAGCAATGCAACCTTGGCCGATGCTGAGATGGGGTCCGTATGGCGATGTCCAAGGAACTGAATACAATCCTGACGGCCAAATGTAAGGTGATACATTAAGTGTCTGAATCGTCCAATTGACTCTTCAAGAAATCAAAAGTCTACCATACAGTCGATCACATGTCGCTGGGACCATAGACTGGATTATCTAAAGGTTGTATATGCGGGACCGGGCAAGGGGACCCATACTGTTCTTGAATATGGCAATGTGCGGCAAGGCAAGCAGGAGAAGACTGTCGATTTGTCACACGATTACATATCGTCGGTCGTTCCATACATATGTAGTGACGGCAAAGCCAAAGGTCTTGTCTGCGGTCTAGGTCTCGGCTTTGCCAATCAGGCAGCGATTCTATGTGGACACGACACTTCTGAGGGACACGCCATCGTACCGGAAAAGAACGAGTTTAAGAATGCGAATCAGAGAATGGGCATCACTCAACGGAAAATCAACACATTCTTCACCGTCAACCGAGCCGACAATGTCATTGCGCAGATTGGCTGGACTTTAAAGGCAGAGTGAATGAGGCTAGCGTGGTCTTGTACAGCTGCAGCTTTCTCAAAAGTTTTGTCATTGCTTTTGTTCGCTCTTCAACAATCAATTCTACTTAATGCTGTGAGCTCTATCTCGATATTCTCTATAATTTCTAAACGAATGTCATAAATCATCACATGGGTCAAATTCCAGGTTTCCGAACAGCATGCACATGATTAATTTAGCAACCCCAGTGTCGCGAGATGAAGAGCGCGCTTCTGGTGTGGTCATGCAGCGCATGCTCCAGAGATCGACGCATCCATATATGCGGATTTACTCGATGAAGACGTCGCAAATTTCCACAAACGTGCTCGCTGGCAATATGTATGAAGCACGATGCGTGCTTTTCGAACATTGGATACCCCGCTGATGGAAGCTATAAGTAGGCGACCGTGACCACCCATGGAAACTTTGGCATCATTCACAACAATGCACTTCTCTTCAGCTATCTTGTTGGCAACTCTGCTTCCTTCTGCGTTTGCAGCATTCTCGTCAAAGATCGTATATGGACCATATGGTGACGTCGATGGCACCCTGTACGATCCTGCCCCGACAGTGTAAGTCGTATCCTTTAGAACCATGTATAAAGTACGTTTTAGACTGACGGTTACAGAAAGCAAGCGAGTAAAATTCTCTCCGTCATTTGTCGATGGGACAAGAGACTCGATTACCTCAGGCTAGTGATTGCGGAGGACGGCAAGTCATCAAACACGGTCCTGGAGTACGGAGATATATCGCAGGGCAAATACCAACAGCACGAGGGCGTGGCCGATGACAATGACCAGATTACATCACTCGTGCCATATATATGCAGCGATGGCAAAGCCAAAGGTCTTGTATGCGGTCTGCGCATCGGATTCGAGAACCAGAACAAGAAGATGTTGTGTGGCCACGACACCACTGAAGGACACGCCGTCATCCCCAACAGTGATGACTTTACCGGGTACGGTGCGACCAAAAGCATGAAGATTTACGAGAAGCTCCTCCACACCTTCTTCGTCGTTCACAGAAAGGACAAGGTGATTGCAAAGATCGGCTGGACACTGAAGAACAAATAGACACGACAGTGTGTCGATTCAGCAATTCCGTGCATTGCTCCTGAACACGTCGTTCATATAGCTTCAAATTGAAAAATCACATGTCCCGTTGCAAAGAGTAATGTCTGCATGTGCAAATGCACTTTACCATGAAATCACGAATGTCGTGCATCTATTGCCGATCTGCACCCGGGCTACACAATTTATTCCTATCAAGGCAATGGCATTCGGTGCAAACATAAGAAGAGGACCATATGTCCGTTGCAAAGAGTAATGTCTGCGTGTGCTTCGTCATCACTACACGATATAAATTTTATCCGCACAAATGTACTTTATCATGAAACCGTAGATTTCGTCTATTTTCGGTAAATATTCCTCTCGTCAAGATGGCTTTCAGTGCACATATAAGAAGAGAACGACCAACTTACGCCTTTTCGAGAATCAATTGCGATGCTGCTCTCATGCTCGTTGACACTGCTTACTTTCCTGACATATAGTGTCAATGCTCAACCAACAACCAAGTCGACTGAAGAAGTTGTGAAACAGCCCGATGGAATGCACGCCGGTTCAGGACACGCTCTTGCTCGGATTGGACCTTTCGGAACCGTGAATGGTCAAGGCATTCACGACCCTTCGGATCAGATGTGAGTGACTGAGCCAATCACGCCGAGCTCCACTGATCGTGATACAGTCCTGGCACATCAATCATTACGACTATAGCGTGTCGTGGCAGTACCAGGCTCAACTACTTGGAAGTGAAGTACTTGTATAAACAAGGCAGCCCCTTGCTCCCAATTTCATTCGGTGATCCCGGTGCCGGTCACGACCAAGGCCTCGCAAGACTTGATACAGGAGACAAGCTGACGTCCTTGACGCCCTACATCTGCAACGATGGGTGGTTCGCTGGAGACGTTTGCGGCATCAAGCTTACTTTTGCGATCAGACAGCCATTGCTCTGTGGCATCGACGATTCACATGGACACGCCTATGTGCCAAGTTCACTAAAACATGGGAGCTACTCCTTCTCTGATGGACCATTCCACTCGTTCTTTGCAGATACTGTAGACTTCGGCCGCGTAATTACCAAGCTTGGCTGGAGTATCAGGTTATAAACAGAGTCGAGCTCAACAGCGAGTAAGGTAGTGAAATTGACATGTTAGCTCCCTTTTTTCAATTACGATCCATTTGATGAATAATGGACATCATCAAATCCTGATGCCTTGTAATCCTGTTCAAGCTCCATCCCGCACGACGCTAAAAGGCTCGTGGCTACCCATTTACTGAAGAGCCGCATGAGGAGGTTACCCATCTTTTCATGACCCATAGCACATTATGCAATTAGCTGAGCGTGCAAGCATACAAACATTACGCGGACCCATGGATTCCGAGCGCGGAAAACTTACTAGTTTGTATAAAGCACCTTGTATGAAGCTGAGAATGTTCCTTGAATATATATATCCCAATCGGAACCACAATCATAGCAATCTAGACATGCTGTAATCCCAGGCACCAATATAAAATCCGAAGAAGCCCCTGCAAGAATGGAAGAGGTTATTCGGTTTCGAAACAATGAAGGCCTCAATCATCTTGACACTCCTTGGATTGCTGTCACAAAAAGCGAGTGCACTCGCTGTCAGGACTCTTCCAAACGACCAAGCTGGATCTGGAAATATCTCAGATTCCGGTGTAGTCAACGAGTTCCTGAAGAGCAGATTCACAAAGATTGGACCGTTTGGAACAGTCAATGGCGATGGTATACACGATCCCTTCAGTGTCCTGTAAGCAACCATTCCACGGCAACTAGTAGACAAGAATAAACAGATAGTCCTCAAGGAATCACGCCATCGACCGTGCTTTGTCGAGGCGGCTCGAGACTGAACTATGTCGAGATTGACTATGTATTTCAAAATGAGTTGACGACGGCACCGATTCCCATCAACTTTGGTGATCCACGAGCCGGTCTTCTCCAAGGACCAGTCCATCCGCGAACCGATATTGGCGAAGAGATCACAGCTCTGATACCGTATGTCTGCACTGATGGGTGGTTCAAAGGCGCGATATGTGGTCTCAAATTCAAATTTAGACTTCGAGCAGATATTCTATGTGGTCTTGATGATACACATGGTTTCGGAGCGGTGCCAGAATCGCTGCGCAAAACCAAAGGATATCATTTCGGAAAAGGCGGCAAATTGTTCTCCTTCTTTGCTGATACTGTTGACCAGGGTCGAGTCATCACCAAGCTCGGATGGTATGTAATGTGGTAAGAGCACAGTAGTTGGCACTCAGGCATCCTTCGAGGACAGCAGCTTCGTATAGTATCGTAGAATTTATTGATCATACTCTATCGGACCTACTCGTTTTGACATGTGCCGATGCCTGGTAATACCAAGATATGAACCTGCAAGGTGCCTGTTGAGCCACACGTCGCGACCTTGGAAAACAACAAAGAATTCATGTCGGAAAAGGCCCGAACCAGCATATACCGACATACTTTGTATGCCACAGTGTTTCTTTATTTCCCTTTTATAGCTCTTACTCTGCTGCAGATGATCATGGCGAATGAAGCCTTATAAGTTGCCCAGATCTTTCGACTCCAAATGATGGAATACGTGAGCCATAGTTGTACCTTTCACTCATGCTTTCATCATATCTACTTCTGCTTCCACAAATTTTCAAGGTCCTGGTCATCGGAGAGTCGGTCAGCACTTCTACCAATCATGACCTGGGCGACCAGCTACTTCGTTACCGCTTCCACAAGGTTGGGCCCTTTGGAGACATTCATGGGAATGGAGAACATGATCCATCAAGCAATCTGTAAGTTTTTGCAAAACAGCCATCAGATCAGTGGTTCTGACAGTGAAGTCCGCATGGGATGAAACTGATTAGCATTCGCTGTCGAGGCCATACGAGACTCAACTATCTCGAGATTAATTATTCGCGCTTCGGCACTCCTGTTCCATACCAAGTCAAATTTGGCGATCCTGCAGCTGGCATCGACCAAGGCTTTGCCAGACTTGATGGGACCGATCGAATATTCGCGCTGACACCATTCATCTGCACCCGTGGTTGGTTCAAAGGTGATGTCTGTGGACTCAAGCTTGAGTTTGGAAATCGCCAGCCATTACAATGTGGCATTGACGATTCCGCAGGGAATGCAGTAGTGCCAGCAGTGATTCAGAGGACAGGCGGGAGGTATACTATCGAGACCGGTGTCTTCTACACCTTCACTGCAGATACTGTTGATCACGGCCGGGTGATCACTAGGTTGGGCTGGACACTGAAGACCAATTGATTGACTGAAGCGTGGGAAGAGTGTCCGTGGTTTGACCAATCTTTCGAGCACAATCCAGCTAGAGAACTACGCGCCTGGATCTGCTATTGTGCTTGAGCGTATCTCTGTTTATACCTATCCTTGTCATACGTATTCCGTGACAACTGTATGCTGGCAATGTACTTGATATCGACTCTTTCAGTCATACCAGCTCAAGTTTTTTTTCATCCTCCCAGCTTGACGAGATCCCGTGGTTCGAGCTCTGGCAAGAACGCATGGGCAGTGTCTGGGAAATTAGATCTCCCCGGGGAACGGCAATGACCGGCCGCGGATGTCATTCCAACCCGGTAGCCGCGTCCAATATCGGCTTGAAGCTCGAGTGAGCATGGATCACCTGTACCAGAGGGTGTCATTAGAACACGTTTGAATCTGCAGGCGGCTGCTCAGCTCTGGCGTGGATCGAATTGCTGAACGTTCCAGACATCTGCATAGATCACCAGCACATGGCTGACTGCCCAGTTGCCTCATGTGAAGCACGCCGTCGTCCTTTTCTAAGGTTGTCGGACCGATCTAAGTCCAATCCCTCGAGCCTGAACCTGATACTCTGTACTTGATACCCTGCGTATCACGCGGCTTAGTGGCCGTCTGTACTCATATGTATGCTGCATTCAAGAATGATCTCTACTAGCCATGATTGATTAATCTCTGCAGCTCCAAGCCTGCTTTTCAGATTTAGTGTTTCACAGATAGTACGACCATGTTCAGCTCATTGCAGTGGCGAAGGCATCAATTTGAGATGACCCATGTGCTAATAACATCTACAATGCTCAACACAAGACACTGGACAAGGCGAGTCCTCTCATCACTGATTTTTCCTACAAAGTCTAGTGGATCCCATCGAATGTGAACACGTCAAACCATCAACCAAATAGTCATGCAGATTGCCATATTGCTTAGCTTGGTCGCACTCGTTGCAGCGAACCTTCCGCGATTGCCAAAGGGTCAGCAAGGACCTTGGGGTGACATCATCGGGGACGCTTTCAACCCTGACTGGACAATGTAACAAGTGAAACTCCGATCAGGCTTATGTGTGCTGATGTATACAGTCCGCAGAATAGTATCGTGAAGTCTATCAGCTGTCGAGGCAATAAGCGACTGGATTACCTCGAAGTCGTGCACCGATACGTCGAGCAGCCATCTGGACGGGTTCAAGCTCAGACCATTGGTTATGGAGATCCCGCAGCCGGCAACCCACAAGGTTCGATCGACCTGGCGCACATCAATGACTACATCTCTTTCCTTGCAGTCTACATCTGTACCAGTGGAAAACACAAAGGACTTGTGTGTGGCCTCAAGATTACGACCGACCGAGGCCAGATTTTGAATTGTGGTGTAAACAAGGATTCTGGTTACGCAGACGTACCATCTTCGTGGAAGGGAGGCGTCGTGCAATACCCCACAAATGACCAATTTCATACGTTCTTTGTCCAGACTCGAGACAACAAGAAGACAATCACTAAGCTGGGTTGGACTCTGAAAGCGTAATGCTCCAGTCTTCAATGTAGTACTGCATCATTGTAAACTCAAATATGATACATAGACGTAGGACGTCAGCGGCAGAACATCGTCGTGGCTTAGTATGTAGTCAGAGCTCGCTCAATCACTACATTTTCAAATCTCGATTTTTGTGCTCTCCCCGATGTGAGCCGCCATCCAAGTTTCATTTGCGCCTTCCGAACTGACGAAGTACAAAAACTGTGGCCAAAGTCGATTGGGCAGTACTCATTTGTAACTTCGAATTCGCCAGGACAAAGTATTCCTGCCGAGTCGTGTAGTCTGTACTGGCACATGATGCAGATCAGTTTCCAGAAAAGAGTTCGCGGTTGCGTGTTGGACTCAATCTGCTAAGCCGAGCACTGCGTTTCATCTTGAAAGTGGCACATCTAGGCATGCGTGCTTCGTTGTCAATCCTCAACGGTGACAGGGTTATAGTGGTTCTCGAGGTTGATTGACACTTGGCACGTCCAGGATCACCAGGCAAATCATGCGTGTTGTATCGTGCATAGAGTCCGAAAGAGCGTAACGGATTCTACGTGTCGTGCATGATCACGATCGGACTGAGAGTGTCCTATGTATGATATCATGTCATTGTGCTGTCATATACACATTCTATAAGAAACGCGATTGTTCATGATCCCTCATACTCATCAAGTCGATGGCGTTCTTGGAAGATGTGGGTGCATGTTCGCAATGACAGCATTCAGCCTGTCTGTCGCGACAAATTGGACTATGTCGAGTCCGAGCATCGATGGATCGAGCCTGACGGCGCACACCAAAGACTCGGACGATTTCTTATGGTAGGTCCGTGTACCAAGGGAGACAAGACTGACTCACAAGACGAACTCCACACGACTGCCCAGAGCTCATTGCATTTGACGTCTGGTCGGGATCTCCGTTACAGTGCCTTCCACCAATTCACCTGGGCACGTATTGTACATACACACGTCTACCTATCACCTGGAATAATCTTTCTGCTGCACAAATATCGTGGTTAACCCTAGGACAAATATACATATGCACCGTTCGTGCTCGTCAGTTACGTACCTGGGGCCTGACCTTGCTACCCGCAGTAGTCATGCTGTACTTATTTGTTTGTTTGTAAACAACGAATCTATATTCCCGCTGAGATTGTCCATACGATAAATTGTGACATGTGATTGCGGTTATGTCAAACTGAGGAAGGGCTACTGCATGGCGGGCACCATATAAGATATGTAGAAGTGTATCGAAACCTTCCATACGACCTTCCAGGTTTGTAAGCTTCTGTTGCCGCACCGCAACTTGTTAGTTCACACATCAAAAATCACTAGCTACATTGATCAATGAAGAGTATCATCTGGACAGCCTTGGCAACACTTCTCGGTTATACTTGTGCCAGGGATTCAGTCGGGCCTTATGGTTATCAGTGGTTCGACAAATTCGTTGATCCGAGCAATCAGATGTACGAAATCGCACATGTGATAGCAGGAGCAATAATGATACTGTAGTGCTCAAACCGACACCTTGGCACAGGTTGTCTGTCGATCAAACACTAAGCTTGACTTTGTCCGGGTATCGTACAAGGACAAGTACGGCTGGTTTACTTCGCATGACTTTCGTTGGGGCGAGGAATTCGCTGGTCATGACGAGGTTGTCTGGAACGTTCCCAGCACGATAACGAAAATCACTCCTTACATCTGTAATGGCAAACACAAAGGATTGGTCTGTGGCATCTTCTTCGAGGTTAAGGACGGTAGCAATTTCTTGTGTGGAGTACCTGGTTCTGTACCAACTGCAGGCGTGCCTAGAACTGGGTGGGATCTCGGCGGTAGGACAATTCACAGCTTGATGTTCGGTATGAGAGATAACCCCAAGACGATTGTCTCTGTTGGCTGGACCTTGAAAGATCCAGTAAAGTGACGTGGGTCACTTTGACATGTTGGCTTCTGGTACTCACAGCCAACAACTAGTTTCATTCTCAATGCTGCGATTAGCGCTCATGATCTTGACATCAAACTATCACTGCATATAGTGCGTCATTCATGTGCGTAGTGAAGGCTGTTTGAAGTACACGTATACGCGCCCACGTGAGAAGATATGAGCCAGTGACAAACCTAGCAGGTATCATGATCATCAAGCCTATGTGCCGTCTTCCAAGCAGATAATCGAATATTGTCGTTCAGCATTCGCAGCACTCGATCATATATGTCCATACACCGCCATGCACGATTCGCATGTAGCAAAGTTTGTCAACGCTAGCACGCAACTACTTTACTACACTTTGACATGCTCGTGGAGAAGTCTCAATCTGATACCAAAAGCACCAATGGCAGTTGAGAACGATTGAAAATATTTGCTTCAACCATTGGTTTTACACATGCAAACAAGTCCCTTAGCCCCTATTTCAATAAAGTAGAGTGCATAAAGTGTCCTCACCGGCAAACTTTGGATCTCTTTGTTGAGCTATAGTATTTTTGTCCTTCAAATGAGGGTTGCAGCACTATTTGCGATTCTGGCACCCCTGATACCACACATCCAAGCAAAGGATTATGAGCATGTTGGTCCATACGGCTACACGAATGGAAAGAACGAGGCACGAACTTGGATCGACCCACAGTTCAAAATGTAAGCCAATAAATCGCCTTGTTTGTGGAAATTATAGATGCTGACGGTATTTCCATAGCCCTCAAAGGGCTCATGTGCAAAAAATCTTTTGCACGTACGGCTGGCGATTAGATTACCTAGCAGTGTATTACGACACATACATGAACTATCAGAAATCGTCCGTTAGGGGTCTCGAGTATGGCAACCTTCAGCGCGGGAAACAGACGGCCTCGAGGCATTTGACTGAATTGGATCGCATCACAAACATTGCTCCGTATGTATGCGACCGCGGCGAGTACAATGGCTGGATCTGCGGCTTGCTCATTGAGTTCGAGTTGGCAGACCCTCTTCGTTGTGGGACCGTGACGGAAACAAACTTTGCTCACTTGCCAAAGTCGATCTGGCCTGAACACGCCTGGCATTTCCATGATAAAGAATTTCATTCCTTCTTTGTTGAGCAAAAGGACCTTTTCATCACGAGAATAGGTTGGACTCTCAAGGGATAGCCGGTCAAGGATATGTTGCAACGCCTGTTCAGTGGATCAATGTGTTCATCGTCCGTATATGATGAGCTGGTTCACGAGATATCATGCTGCGTACGCTATACTAGTCAGCATCTCCGAGGCTCAAGTCCACCGCAATCGCAAAGGACCGATCGTTTGATTACTTGCTTAATCCATTTACCATCACGCATCACTCATGCTTGCTCTTGATCAATATTGCACCTTGCCATGCTTCCGAGGCTGACAGTGATGGTCCAGATCAGTGGCGGATCATGATCAGTCGAAAAATCTTGGCCAGGAGCGATTACACTGAGAGCATTCTCAGAACAATCTGCACTCCTGACATCGCTGTACATGCATATGATTAGCCCGATTATGAGTGTTCAAGCAGAGACGTAGTCAATACATTTCCTAAGCTCATAAAGTCATTACTAGCCTCCCCTTCATGTTTTCGCGATGCGTATCCTCCACCATATCATTCACACTGTCCATAGGATATTCCTTTACTGTGATCTTAATGTCCTTCTTCGCGATTATGTCTAGCATCTCTTGTGCTTCGGACACATTCGCAAGTAAGCTGCCGATGACTTTGATATTTCTGAAAATGAGGGAGTTATATGTGACTTGCACGGGCTCTGCTGGCTGCCCAACGACTACCATCAGGCCGTGCTTCCGAGTGATGTCGGCACTATACAAGAATGCAGGTTTCGAGTCGGTCGAGACGATACAGGCGTCTAGTCCTGGCCAAGCAGTATTCTTCTTTAGTTGTGAGATTTGCTTCATTGCTTTCTTTGCATCGAGATCTTTGACGTTGATGGTCAGGTCTGGTGGATACTTCAGACTCTTGGCAAGGTCTATTGGGTCTTTTCTCGAGTCGAGTGCAACCACGTTAAACCCCATACACTTTGCAAGTTGTATACCAATATGACCGAGGCCGCCGACACCGACTATTCCGACAAGGTCGCCTTTCGACAGCTTACACTTCTTCAGTGCGCCATATATAGTTGCGCCAGCACACATTAGTGGCGCTGCCTGTGGGAATGGCAGAGACTCTGGAATTTTGACACAGAATCGCGAGTCGCATTTCATGTATCCGGCAAAGCCACCATCTACAGTAACTCCGCCCATACCGGTAAGGTTCTCACAGTATATATCCAGTCCTGCCTCGCAGTCCGGACATTCACCACAGGCGTTTTGGAATGCGAGAGTGCCTACTCGATCACCTTTCGAAAAGCCTTTCCCTGCAGAGCCTACATCATGCACGATTCCCACGGCCTCGTGAGAACCAGTAATTGGATAATTATCACCAAAGGCACCATCTCGAACCATAAAGTCCGTATGACACAATGAAGCTGCTTTGATTTGTATGATGAGATCTGTTTCTTTCTCGACCTTTGGTATCTCCACCGTGTCAATCTTGTATTCTTCACCTTTCTTATGCACCCTGGCAGCTTTCATATTGGAATCCGTCATCTTTGAAATGTATCTAGGCTGCTATATTTGTTCGCCGAAGGATCTTAAAAATTCTATAGAGTCTTTCCAGGGCAATTAGCGGGGAACAGATCTCGGCCTCACAGATGACGTCAAACTGGCCAGATCTTGTAGATCTCCCGTGATCGTGTTCGACCGTGTAAGTCTTATCGATTACACCATACCTGCTCGCGCACGTCTACAGATCAAGCTTCGACTTCATATGAAGCATGCCGCACTAGCGGATAAATCTACAAGAAATCCGTATCTGACGCATAAGGTTCGCGGTCCTCAATGTTGATACACAAGAGATGTTTCTCCTCAACGACGACTGCATTGGCCAAGCGCCGGCAAATTGCTATTCAACGAAAAAAAGCCAACATCGCACGACAGGTGGTCCTGAAGGCCGAAAGGTCCCCTGCAAATTTCGATCCCATCGTTGGAAAACCAACAAGTTTTACTCGGTCTCTCTTGACTCCAGCTATCATATGGGCACCTAATAGTCAAATACAAGATTCGCTTCATTTTCCACGGAATCAAATAAGTCAAATACAGTCAGCTGTCGCGGATGCCTTAATAGAACGAGAACAAGAAGAGAGTAAACTTACGCAAGGATCATACGTCAATCAATTCAATAGTAGTCTACCTCTATCAGACGATCTGGACCAGAATACTACCATAGATGCCCATGAACAAGTATTAAGCAAGAAATTGGAGGAGATTTCGACCAGCAATGCTCAGAACTCTGAGGCATCATCACGAATTATCAGTCTACAAAATAGCAATGCTCGTACGCTACGAGCCTATAACACTGCTTATGCTATACAAGAGTTCGGTCGTTGTGAAGGAGATACCGGCAGCGCAGAAGTGCAAGCAGCTATCTTGACCGCACGCATTTTGGCGGAATCGGCACATATAGCCAAGAACAAAAAGGATGTTCACGGATTGAGAGGATTCAGAGGTCTAGTGCATCAGCGACAGAAGATATTAAAGTATCTTCGGACTGAATCCGTGGAGAGATACTACTCATGTATAGAGAGGCTCGGTCTGTCCGATCAAGCAGTAGTGAGAGAAATTACCATGTAAACTCTGGACTAATCACTTTGGTAACTGTAACAAATGCTTCATTGGAGTCGGGCATTGAGACTCAAGCATAGCCGTAGCATTTTTTTTAAGTCCGCAAACATATACATATCATTACTACGTATACTTTCGATACTTGCTGGCATCGTGTATTGCGGGGCGCATTGCTGAAAAAGGATTGTGGGCAGCGGGTTGTGATGAGCCAGAAATGATGGGGCGTTTTGAATCCAAGAAAGATCCAGGCTTCAATTGCAACGAGACGTTAGCATATACTACGGTATGATATGAGTCGCGGACTAGACCAATCTAAACCTCCTTTTGACTTGCACATACACGGCTAGTGTCTTAGCGGCAGACCAATTCTGCATGTCTGCGAAGAAATCCTTCGCAGGAACGCCATACTCGAGACCTCCTTCCACACCTAGGCAGCAAGTCGCTCGTCGGGAATCGACTGGTGGATCCATCTTAAAAACCATTTTCACGCCTTCAAAATGGTTTAGTAAGAAAGCTGAAGTGGATGCCTCGTCCGAGGGCGATGAGTCGGACAATGAAAATCAAGATGACTCTGAAAGTTCCGAAGATGAGCAGGAAGACGAAGAAAATGGTATCGGTTTGAGTAATTCCGCCGAGAACAGGCAAGTGCAAAAGCCTAACACAACGAGGCCCATCTCGAACTCGGTTTCCCGTACACCAGACAATACAAATCAGAATCCCAATTATTCACCTAATTCTGTGCTTGCTACATTCTTTCAGAACAAAGGTGATGCACCATTAACGTCGATTGAGCTCGAAGGAGTGAAGGCATTGCTTGCAAAGCAGTCCGGAATAGAACACGAAAATCGATCACAGAACGATCTGCCAAGTTATGTAACTCCGACTCGTCGACCTTATCAGCCCATATTCACACCTGCGAAAGCATTACCTTCTAACGAAGCCGTCACAGAAGTCAGGAAGATACGTCGAGGCTACACACCTACAGCATCCGCTGCATCCCCCTTTGCTAAGCGCAATCCTGCGCGAAGCGGTTTCACACAGATTCGAACTCCACATCCAGCGCAATTTGGGACACCTGCAAAGTATGAGCTGAGAGCCACCATTGCCAATAACGATGACGACTCGGAAAAGATCAAACGACCACTAGATGAAGTTCTCGCACCGAACCCGAAACGAACCAAGCAGGACGAGCAGGAAACAAGTTCTACTAGCAGACAAACATCGGTCACGGTATCTACAGGCACTAGGACCGCAGCCTCGATGCTTGAGATTCTGCAGATGGATTCACAATCGGAGGAATCGGCGAATCACAAAAGCCCAGAAAATCTCAAGGCTATGCTTAATCCATATGCCTCAGCGTCTTCAGCACGAAAGCCAGCCGGTAGTCCTCGGCGGACACCCGTGCGGAAGCAAGCGAGAAGTGCAATGGAAGAGATCCAAAGGAGCGAAGCAATGGAGAAGAAACAGCCATTCCAACCCAAGAAGTCTAGCGGTCTGACTAATTCGTTCTCCGCGGACGATGACACATCACTCTTTTCCCCTCGTCGACGTGTAGCATCACCGGCAAATGGCAAGAGTGCGTCGCAAGCAGGAATATCACAAATCTTGCAAGCTTCACAAAGCGATGAGAGTACTACTCCTACCAAGAGCAACAAGATCGTAGCACCGAATATGTTCTCATCAGATAAAAGTGTCAAGACTTTCAGTACGACACCAAAGTTTTCCTTCGGAGCATCTCAACTCTCTTCGAAAACGTCCTTCTCCACGGAAGCGGATACAACCGATAGTCAAGATCACTCCAAGCTTGAAAAACGCGAGCCTGCAAACTCTTCGACGAGCAGTCTCAGCGCGGGACATTCTAATGGAGCATCATCGGATCTAACATTGAAATCTGCTGACCGGGGTTCAGAGCATGCTAAATTCGGCGGGTTTGTCGTAAGCTCAGCAGCTCCGGCTACAAAGGATGTTGATACATCCGCCATCGACGAAAAAGAGGCAAAGAATGAGTCTGGGCAGAGCATGAGCTCTGAAATGGATAGAGCTCGTAAAGATGATGAGGTTGTTATACATCAGCTACGAGATGGCACAGAATATATTTCACCCTCGAAGGCGAACACAAAGACGTCTCTTTCGACAGAGGTGCCTAAGTCGACTAATGGTGGATTCGTGTTCCAGCCTAGCCATACGAAGTCGTCCTCATCGTTTTCATTCAACAATTTTAAGCCAAACACAACTCAACCGGCGCAAGGAGGTTTCGTGTTTGATCCGACTCGAATTTCAACCAAAGCTTCCACCCCAGTGAAACTAAGCGAGCCTGCGGCTGTGAAGGAGAAATCCCGACTCGAGCCGAAGCAACGTGCTCTGGCTGTAGCTGCGGAGCAGCTACAACAATTTGACTTCACCATCACAGCCAAGAGTGCCACGAATGATGTTAAAGGCAACGCGCTGAAAGCGGATGTGGTGCAATATGTCTTTAGTGTTCCCACTATAGCCGTCGCCGCTCCTGTCGAGCCCGCCTTGGCGTCCACCACGATCAAATCTGGAGGGTTCAACTGGGCCGCTGCTGGTCTCGCAAAGCCTGCTGCAGGATGGACGTGTGATGTCTGTATGATTAACAATAAGGACGATGTGCAACAATGCGCATCATGTGAATCCGAACGTCCAGATTCAAGCCAGGAGAGGAGTACCAATGCCGACAAGAAGAACGAATCTTCAACGGTTAAGCCAAGTGCCACAAGCTCCAGTAGTGGTGGTTTCAACTGGGCTGCAGCTGGTATGAAAGCACCCGAACAACAATGGAGCTGTTCGGTGTGCATGACCTCTAACCCAACGTCTGCCAGTGCTTGTCTTGCTTGCGAAGCAGAAAGATAAGCTTAGACTGAGCTGTGAATAACGATGCGAACCATCAGATGTTCATGGAGGAAATCATGATACGAATATGGATTCATGATGAGTCTGGCCGGTGATTGTCAGGATTCGGCAGAGATTGCAATCTCGCTTTTACACATATCAACAGCTTGGCACAATCGTCCTGTAATGAGGTGTTTTGTAATAATCTTCAGTGTTCCTTGTAGAACTGTTCAGACACTATTTGCACAATATATTAACGGTCAAGCGTGAATTTGTCTACGTATATTAATTTTGTACATTCATGGATCGACCAAATTCCAGCACTCGAATTGTCCTGCCAAAACTATCAGCCCCAATTATCCGGAGAATTTCCGTGATGTTGCGCCAAGGATGCCGAAGCATCATAAAAATACAGACTAAGACGCGACATGGCGATGCAGTGCAGAGCTTCGAATTTTGGATCTTAGAAAGGGGCATATTCTAGGTCAGAAATCGACGATAGTCACGATGAGTCATCAACAACCTCGTCGTAGGAGGTCCGTGTCGTATCATCCAGTGTCACAACCGACGAATCGTCGACTACCACCGACATTGAAAGAGACCGTGCCGTTGGCGGCTCAGTACGAATCACTCTTGCAGATGGAGGCGAGGATAGATTCGACAATCACGCGGAAAAAGTTTGACATGCAGGACGCACTGTATCGTCCGACAAAGGTCGAGCGCACGATGAGAATATGGTGCAGCAATACGGTGGACGATCAAGCGTGGCAAGTGACGGGCACGGGCATGGACGAGAATAACTTTGATTTCGAAAGTGACAATGTCCCGTCATGGACATTCAAGATTGTGGGACAAGTTCTTCCGGATCCTGCCTTGGACGAAGAAGACACGGTGTTGCCGAAATTCACTGACGTGGTGAGGAGTGTACAGATTGAGGAGGACAGAGGGACTTTTGAAGGCTTATATAGCGATGGACCGATACTGGACTATCAACGACCGCCCGATGCACCAGGGACCGTGCAACCCTCTCTCTCTGGCCTGCAAATAAATCGAAAGGGCGATTCAGACGTCCGATTAAAGATTTCAATGACGTTTGAGAATTCACCGGGACGGTACAAGTTGCAACCGTCGTTGGCGGAACTGATCGACTTGGAGACGGCCACGCGACAGGAGATTATGCGTGGATTATGGGATTATGTACAGAGTCACAAGTTGCAAGACTCGGAGGAGAAGCGACTCATTCACGCAGACCAAGCCATGCGACTCGTCTTTGGTCAAGACCGATTGTTCTTTCCCGACCTGCCGAAAGCAATCAATCGGTTCTTGTTGCCGCTGGACCCCGTCGTGCTGGAGTATACCGTGGCAATGGACAAGGCCGAGACGAAATCGCCGCACTGTTGGGACGTCAAAATCATGCTCGACTCGCCCATTCGAGCGACGTACCTCTCCGTCCTCAAGAACTTACAGACACCCAATGCGGAAATCGAGTCGTTGAATCAAAAGATTGCGTCAATCGTGCTCGAGATTGAAGGGAGTCTCGCCAAGAAGGATTTCCTGGAATGTTATGCGGAAAGTCCCGCGGAATTCGTGCAACAGTGGCTAGAGAGTCAAAACTACGACATGGAAGTCATGATGGGCGAAGTCAAGAAGGTCAGTGGCGAGGACGCGAGGCGAGGAGACTTTTACGCGGCGGATCAACCTTGGTTGAAGGAGAGTCTGGCGCACTACCTCTCTGAACCACGACCAGTCTGAAGAATGCTAAACCAGAGATTTTCTTGTAAATATATATATATATGCTAAGGATTATAATATTAAAACACAAGTCTACGCCCCTTGCTACTCGACATTACGTCTTACATTAATCTTCATCTTCGCTGCTTTCAGTCTCGCGAGACGCCATGCGGACGATATTGACGGGTCGTTTGGCGATGGGCATGTGAAGTCTACCGCTGTCTTCTGCTGAAAGGACGACTATAGGCGGAGGTTTATGTGATGATTCGTCGAGGGTGGATTCCAACATGTTGGCAAAGTCATCTAAATCATCGTCGTCCTCGTCGTCGACGATGTGATCATTACCAGTCTCTGATCCAGTTTCTTCCGGGACCTCCGCCGTGATTGGAGTCTGCACACTGGTAGGATCGAGTAGTCCGTCTTGTTTCTTGGTAATGTTGGATACTTGTTCAGTGACTTGATGAGGAGGAGGTTGCGCGACGTGTCGTTGGTGGTCCATTCTCAGGGTACTCCCCACTCGTTCCAGTACGTACGACCCCTCTCGTTCATCGTAAATCAATAAACAATCGATATCGCGTCCCGCCGTCTGAAGACCTTTGAAAAAGTGACTCGTGCCGTCTTTGGAGGGGACGGTGAGGGTGTAGTCTTGGCCCGAGTCGCCGCCGCCGCCGGAGAGAGTGCTCGGTCGGGAGTGGTCGATGGTACTTGGTTGGAAATTATATTTCAGCGCGTGAAGAGAGGTCGTCGAGGGGTTCGTGATGGATGATCCGAGAGAAATCTTGTGTCGTCCTTTCAATTCAGTCATATCGAACCACAAAAAACCTGATCCTTTCACTACTTGTGCATTTCATTCTTATAATGTGGTAGAGTATGGGAGGATCGCAGGAGTGCACGCAACAAGTGGAGCCGGGCGATACACAAGAAATTCACCCGTCTTTTGTGTGTGATGACGAATCCGTGAGTGTCCCTCTCTCTTCCATATATTTATCATCCCATCACTACTAAGACCAAAAACAAAAACAGGATTACAGCATGTCGGACGACGAGAGACGGACGTTGATTCCTGGCGACACACCAGTCTTGCAAGACTCTGAAGACCCGATGCGATTAAACATCATCAGCGGCACAGCAGTACTAACTCAAGTCGGGATCTGGTTGACGCTCCTGACGGTCTGGTACACGACCCTCTCGACACCACCCCTCATCCTCGCCTCCTTCCATCCCCTCCTCAACTCCCTCGCCCTCGTCCTCCTCCTCAACGCAATCCTACTCTTACAGCCCACCCAAACCGCGACGCAAAAGAAAGACGGCGCAAAAGTCCATTCCGTCCTCTCCGCCCTCGCTCTCCTCTCTTTTCTCGCCGCGGTGATTATCATCTACATCAATAAACGTAACCACGGGGCTTCTCACTTTACTTCCACCCACGGCAAGATTGGACTCGTCGTGACCATCATTCTCATCACTCAAGTCCTCATCGGACTCGTTCAATTCTATTTCCCCAATTTAGTCGGTGGACAAGACCGCGCCAAGAGGATTTACAAGTGGCATCGCGTCTCTGGGTACCTCATCACCCTCCTCGTCCTCGTCAACGTCACCCTCGGTACCCAAACACCTTACTTTCTCGGCAAGATTAATCTTCTCTGGCCCTGGATCCTCTTTGACGTCCTCATCCTCCTCGGACTCGTCCCTCGCATCAGACCAAACAAGATGAAGTTGTTGTAGCCTGGTTGAGCAATATTATCCAGGCGAATCTTTACCTTGACTGATGACCCGTAAGTAAGAGACATGGAAAACTATTGGGAATAAAAAGTCCCGTAGCAATAATCATAGGGTGTTTCAATGTTTGAATTGTGCTATGAAGAAATGCAATCAAGGAATTATATGTATACGCTCATGAGGAGTTGTCCATCAGTGCCAGTGATTGTGACCGTGACCATGCTGCAACAAATCACCGCCATTCATGTGAAAGTTTGGTGCGTTTGACGGCATGCTCGAGAATTTGGTCGGGAGGCCATACATGGGCAGATGCCTCGGACCCAAGTCTTGAAACGAGGGAACCTGTTTGATACTGACATCGGGAACTGGATAATGCTGAGGTGGAGTGATGGGAAAGTCTCCCAAACTAGAGTCTTGCGTGGCACTCGAAAACTTTCTTGCCATCCGTGGCGGCATCTGCCAACTCGAGCTTCGGTCCATGGTGGTGAACGCTTCCGGCTCGAGCACATCCAGTGCATCCGAGCCGTCCCATACAAACGTTGCTGATTTCCCAGCGAGCAAGAAGGCTCCGCCCTCGTCGTTCCACTCCTCGCCTGCACCGGCTGATAGCTTCTGCAATGATCTCGAGGCTCGGAGAAGGTCGAGGAGTTCTGGCTTCGAGGGGTAACGATCACTGTTTGGCAGACTGACGATCCGTGGGAGACTTGGTGGCGATGTCCTCTCGACACAGACCACCTTTCCATCTCGCGAGCAAGGTGGTGACGAGGACCTGGAAGAGTCTGTAGAGGTCATCGCCGTGTGTGGTCGTGTCGAGTGAGCAAGACGAGGCCTCTTTTCTCTCTCGAAAGTTTGCGAGCCTTCCAGTGGTGGACGCTGAGTTGCCTTCTGCTCCGTATCAGTGGCCTTGCGTTTCTTTCTCTTCTTGTCGACCCCAGAATCATCCAGGGTGAGAGTGCCGTAGCCTCGGATTCCAGGCTTCAGACATTCGTCCGGGAAATCTGGTCCAAAGACGGAGATCAGTGCGTGCCGGATCGAATGACAGGTGCGCAAGGCGAGTCTCCTACAGAGTCCATACGGCACCCAGGTACCTTGAATCTTGAGGAATCCACCTCGTATGCGTTTAATGACTCCCTCTAGTTCGGGATGATTCTCCACAAGTCGGACAATGTCCGCCTTGCTGTTTCCGAGCGCCTTCCAGATGCCGGTCAGGTGCACAAAGCCGGTCGAGTAATCCCACATGATGGTTTGATCATTCAGCTGGAATTCATAGACTATTCAGAGTCAGTGATTGTTCTTGATTCAAAAGGAGGTTCGTGCCACCGACTTACCCGTCAGAAATCCTCGATCATCGATACTCGTGGCATACTTGGCCTTTGTGATTTTATTGTTGACCGGGAACCCCTGCGCCGTGGTTGTGTGCGGTGTATAGTTGTCCTCGATTCGCGAGTCCTGTGACTCTGGAGATGAAGATCTATGATGCCTACTCCGAGGGGCGGTCCTGATGACTTTGATCTGCTTGGCGTCCTTTGATGATTTTTGACTCATTTCTGGCTGCCGATGCGATATCTCCCTAGAGCCGTCCGACACAATCGAAGGATGGTCACCCAGTGTGATCTCTCGACTAGTCGCGATGATGTGGTTGGGAGAGGCCAGCAGCCGGGTATGCTCGAGCTTATGTACCTTTGTGGGCTCTCGAGGCGCCAGAGTGATCGAGGCGGAGGCCTGAGCACGCTGAGGGAATTGCCTCGCAGCGATAAAGGAGTGTGCTTCCATCTCTTGAGATCCAATCAAACGACGATCGGTACTTTGCAGCTGCACGAATGAGCAGCTCTACCGGAATTCTTTTCCGATGTTGTGTTGCTGGCGTGTGGAGACCAGGCTTGCCTCTTCTTGACCTGATTATGAAGATCACAGGAAAGAGAAAGGTTTGATTTGTGTAAAGGGGAATGTTTATAGTGTGTGTGTGGGTGTGTGTACGTGTACCTGTACGTGTGCGTTTGTATATGTCTTGATATGTGTCGAATTTTGTGATGCTGCCAGTCAAACAGGTCGACTTGATGCGAGTGTCTCAGCGTGTGTATGTGTGTGTGTATGTGTTGCTGATCTGGCGCACGTATTGACTCGACGGAATGGGTCCGTAGAAACGTGACTGGATCGAGACCTGCAACGCTCGAACCCTCTTTCCTGATTGAAGTAAAGGCCCGATCTGCGGGATGGAATGTCGAGGATAAAGTAGCGTTGATCCTGTTACCTGTAATTGGCGTATCGAGCGGTGTTCGAGATTGAGGACCTGCGGCTCTCACGTTTCGGAAGTGTGCACGTCCTCCTTCTGTGCTTGAATGTTGTCCTTTTCGTCTCGTGAGACGGGATGAACACACGCGGGCTGTGCAGTCCAAACTCGAGGGAGGAGGACACAACAAGCAATTTATCGAGAGGTCAATCAATGCTGACGGCACGAATTGGGACACGCTTTGCCTCGAGGGATGGTGGAAAAAGAGCTCGAGGGTCAGATTCGCGAGTGCTGGTTGGCCAGAAGAGGGAATCCGAGACAGAGCTGTCCTTTGAGCATCAAAGATGGGTTCCCTTTGCAATTGCCTCGTTCCTTGTTTGCAGCCTGCTTGGCTGGGCTAATCCAAATTCCTACTTGCAAGAGTCGAGACAAGGGACGGCGAATGCCGGTAGCAATTGTACCGAGAAACTGGCTCTCCGAGCTTGAAAGAGACACAAACCTCCCGCACCTGTAAGTATTAGCAAGCAAAGAGGAGGGGAAGATCAATGGTGGTGACGGGTATAACGATGTAAGAAGATGTCCTCGACGGTGGGTGGAGTATGGAGGGAGGTTCCGGGACAATGGAATTGGATTCAACAATTATTCTCCCCTTTGTCTCTCCACTCACACTTGAGGGAAGTGTGATCGCCATCTGCTCTCAGCCGTCTCCTTCCACCTCTTGCACGCGCTCCCTTTGTTCTCTCTCCTCAAGTAGGTAGCCAACCCCTCCCCTCAATCGTGCCATCCATTCAACCATCCGCTCCTCTCATTCTTTGTCTATGAATTCCTCGACCGTGACTATTCATCATGGATCTTCCCTCTTAGCTCATGTGCTATACTTGTTGAGAGGATCTCGGAGTGATTGGTAGAGGCTTGCAATCGCAATCAATTGACTCGCGAGATGATCAGATGGGGAAATATCTGTGGGCGGGTGGGGGTGAGAAAAGATGTCAAGAGAAAAGCCGAAAACGTCAAAATGAGCGCACGTCAACTCAAAAACCTCCAAGTCAGCCTCCACAAGCCTTTCAGACTGCTGGTTGCTGTCAGCTGCTGCTTCAGCTGTCAGTCTACAATCACCCATCTCTCTATACAGCAGTTGTCCATGTCAGTCTACAATCAATGGAATCGGGGACTCTTGTCTCACTCTATTGCAAAGCAATCGGCAGTATAATAATGTCCAGACCATTCTCGTCTTGTCGTGTCCATTTGCATTTGTAGGTAGTTCTAGCCACTGCATTCATGCACATGATCAATTGTGATTGCAAGACGAGTAGTACCTGCAGCTCCCCCGAGACGAAAAGGTCAATCAATCATCGGACCCTCCACACCACAATCGATCAAGAGATTCAACGTCAACAGACGGCCCGAACCCTCCACCACCTGTACACACTTCATAGCAAGGTTCTCTCTCATCTCTTTCGTAGTCCTTTCGTCTTTTTCTCCCCGATCACTACCACCCCTCATGAACGTATGTCCGAGCTTTTGAGGTGTGACCTGTTTAGGCTGTTGATCTGATCACCAGACAACTAAAGGTTAGCACCACGATAACCTCTTCTCTCGCATTGAAAGTGAATACTATTTTCAGTCTTCCATAAAATGGTGAGCTTGTTGTCGATGTGTTGTCTTCTTATGCGCTACGTCAGCCATATGTGTGATACGTGTGATTGGACGGTCCAGGTCTAACCACAAGCAGTCCTTTTTCTCCGTCCGCGACAAGTTTGCATCTCAAGTGTATGTCTTCTTTTAATGCTCCCACCCATATCTTGTCAGTGACATGACAGTCGGCAATGTGTAGAAAACATTCAGCTTCATCAAGGATTATATTTACACACTTGCAGTCTGTACACTATCATGATTTCTACTTTAGACTACACTTTCCCTCCAAAGCATTGATGACCATCTTCAATCGTCGTCCCCGTCGAAAAAGTCCTCGGATCCCTCTCCTTCGCTGTCGCTGATGTCAGCCTCTGAAGGCTCGGCCTCATCCTCATCATCACTGTCAACGATGACCGGTCTCCGTGCCTTGGCGGCTGCCCGACCGGGTCGTGAAATCACGGACGAGACTGTCCTTGATTGTTCGACCGAATCCGTTCTTGTATTCTTCTTCTTCTCAGGCCCCTTCATACTGGGTTTTGCTGCTGCAGGCTCCTTCTTCAACACCTTGGTCACTTTCTCATGCGAAATTGGCTTACTTGACGCCTTGGTGATAGTCTCTACATCAGAATCCATCAACGAGGATTGTATGTGCGACTCTCCCGTCGTGGCAGGTCTTGTTTTCGGGGCTGTTAGCTTAGCCATCCAGTCGTCACTGTCTGAATCGTCCTTGATTACAGGTCGCGCGACCTTTTTCGCAACTGTTGGACCCTTCTTGGCAGCAGTCTTGGCCACGAAATTGTATACATCTTCATCCTCGTCACTAGCAGCAGAGAGCGTGCGGCTCTTGTCCGACCTGTCCGATAAGACACTGATTGGCGCATCATCTCGAATGTTCAGCTTCTTGTCTTTGGCTTGGATTTGTCCCCGCTTCGACTCGAGTGGTACTTTCGTCGATAGACGTGCAACCTCCGGCTCAGTTTTAACCTCGATCTTCCCTGCTTCCACCTTTACGGGTGTTGCCTTCTCCTTCTTCGTCACTGGTGCCTTCTTCTTGATCGGTGTGAAGTCATTATCCGACTCGTCGTCCGACTCGTTCTTTTTCCTCTTGATGGCGGCTTTTGCTTTGCCAGCTAATTTCGTGCCTTTAGCCTTCTTTTTGATTGTGTCTGTCGTGGCGAACAGTGCTTCATCGTTCTCGAGTAGTTTTTGCCACTCTACTTCGAATTCATCTAAATCATATTGCCACAAGTCCTTGGCTGATCTTTTCAGTAGAGCATTGAGCTCTTCCTCTTTTTGCGCTCTATCTTTCAAAAGCTTTTCGACTCGCTCCCGTGTCAAAGACCAGATTGCCATACCGAGTAGATAGTCGTATCCGTGGTCACTGTGTTTCTCTGCATTTCCCTCAACATCATCTTCAATCGACTCTTCAGTCTCTCCAGCCACCTGTGCAGTCATCTTGGTAGGGAAGGAAGTGAATTTGAAAGTTTTGAGCTCTTCGACTAGTATAATCCGCTTCTTGTTGCTTACTGAAAGTTCTTTATTGATGATCATCTGTACAAATCGCGCCTGGTTCGACAGCCTATCGTATTGTCGTTCTAAGTCTGCCGCCATCCAGTCCTTTCGTCGTTGATAAAACTGCAATCGAACATGGTAAAACTCTTTTAGGATCTCCTCAGCCGAAGTGTACTTTCGTATTCGTCCCTCTGGATCGAATGCAACCATGTTTTGCATACTAATGTTCTTGGTCAGCTTGAACTTCTCAAGTAGGCCAGTATGCAGCGCTTCCTTCATTGACTTCTCAGTCAAAGTAATAGTAAAGTGAATGCGAGATTCAGTCGAATTGTCAGCATAATCTTTGACCCAAGGAGGCGATTTGTCTGTGCCCGCTATAGCCTGCTCGAGGAATTCTTTCATATCTAGAGTCCAGAATCCCGGAGGAAGTTCTGTGATTTCTACAGTGGTATCATCAATCTCGTGTATAAGTCCCTGTGCTCGGTAACCTTTCTGCTTTGGATCCTCGTCGATGGGACCCTTAAATCCCCTATACCAGGGCTCCATCATTTTGATCTCCTCTCCATTCATGAGTCTGCGAATATTTGCTACCAGATCTGCCGGGTTGAAATTCGGTATACTCGTGCTCCAGCCAGTTCCAATTCCCTGGGCACCATTGACCAGGATCATGGGCAGGATTGGTGCAAACCATTGTGGTTCTACCATGAGTCCATCATCGTTCAAGTAGTTGAGTAGAGGACTATCAGGCTCAACGAAGATTTTCCGCGCGATTTTCGCTATATCCGTGAAGATATAACGAGCGCTGGCTGCATCTTTACCTCCTGAATGTCGAGTACCAAATTGACCATTTGGCATCAGCACGTTGATGTTGTTGGATCCAACAAATGATTGCGCAAGGCCTACTATGGTCTGAGACAACGACTGTTCACCATGATGGTACGCAGTGTGCTCGCCAACATACCCGACGAGCTGTGCAACTTTGATCTCAGCCTTAAGCTTCCTTTTGAAGCATCCGAAGAGAATCTTTCGCTGACCAGGCTTGAACCCGTCCATAACATTTGGGATAGATCGTATGTTGTCAGCCATCGAGAACAGAATCAGTTCATCGTTGATGAAATTCTTGAACGGAATTTTAGTCATTGAGTGGTCCATGTATGTCCCGGGGACGAACTTCCGGAGCCATTCTTTCCGATCATCAGCTCTGTGTTTCGAGAACGCTAGAGATATCAGATCCTGATCGCCCTCTTGCAGAGTGTGAAATTCTTTCAGATGCTTGTCCAAGTCCGAGAAGTACTTCTTAGCATCAGATGTATCAGAAGTACCCAGTCCCTTGAAATATTTGATCTTCCATTCCTTCCCAGGTTGAGCTTCTTCTTTCCACGCCTCATATTCGGGAATCGTGAAAAATGAGACTACTTCCTTGCCTTTAGTACAGCGCACAATGGGAGTGATGAATTCAATGAGGAAGCCAGGAATTGATAGCAACGAGGGGTAGAAACACTCCAGATAATTGATAATCAAACCTTTGATGTGCGAACCATCGTGATCTTGATCAGTCATAATCATGAGATGACCATACCGAAGCTCTTTGGCATCTTTGTATTTGTACCCGTGCTTGAGACCAAGAATTTGCTTGATGTTTTGGATTTCTGTGTTTGCTGAGACTTGATTTGCCGCCGCGTCACGCACATTGAGCAGTTTACCTCGAAGAGGGAAGACTCCGAAGTGATCACGACCGACCACCGACATCCCAGAGATGGCCAGAGTCTTGGCTGAGTCTCCTTCAGTCAAGATGAGAGTGCACCTTTCAGCTTCTCTCGTACCAGCTTTGTTTGCATCCTCCAATTTTGCCATTCCAGTAATCCGTGTCCTTTTGGCACCGTCTGTCTTCTTCATTGCCTTGTCAGCTCGCATCTCGCTTTGACGTGTGATATCGTCGAGCACGCCGGACTTCAGTACCTTCTTCATGAAATCGTCGCCCAAGTTACACTTCGAACCGAATTGACTGGCTTTGAGTGTAAGTGTTTCTTTTGTTTGTGAGTCGAACGCAGGATTTTCGATTTTACAGTTCACAAAGAGCCAAATGTGTTGTTTCACCTGGAAAGCTTTTAACGCGCTAGCTTTCTTGTTCTTCTTCGCATACTCCTCGATAATACGCTTCACGATCTGATCAGCTATGTAGTTTACGTGGGTTCCACCCTTGGTTGTCGCTATAGAGTTCACAAAGGATACTTGGTTGAACTGACCCTCAGATATGGTGAAAGCAACCTCCCAACGATCGTTGACTCGTTCATATATCAATGGCGGAGGTTTCTCGGCCGCTGGCAGAGAAGCGATGTACATGTTTGCATATTCTTTGAACGTCTTGATCTTGATTCGCTCTCCATTCAGGAAAACTTTGATTCCAGGGACACACCCTGCCAAATCATATACTCTTCTTTTGAAGATACCTTCTAAGTCATCGTCCATCTCGGCCATACCAAACTTTTGTAAATCTGGCTTGAAGATGATTTTCGTGTATTCGGCAGATTTCCATGAAGTAATCTTGGGCTTGGACATCTTGGACATGTTTTGTGTCCATGTTTGCACATACTTTTTGCCACTTTTCTGATCCGCTGTCTCCAAGGTGAATTCAGTTGAGAAGATATTAGCCAGCTTGGCACCAAATCCGTTTCGTCCTCCAGTGGTTTTCTTTTCATCATCATCATAATTCGAGGATGTCAAAAGGTGACCGAAAATAAGCTCTGGAATATAGATACCTTCCTTTTCGTGCATTTCCACTGGAATACCGTGACCATTGTTTAAAACTGTGATGGTGTTCGCAGCACGATCAAAGTCGACTTTGAGAGTGTCCATATTTTCGTCTCGTTGCTTGTTGTCAGCTGCGTTGACCAGGATTTCGTCGTATATCTTGAAGAGACCCGGCACCATGGAAATCTTCTTGAACTCCATCGAGTTCTTTTCGTGGTCGTAAGACCACATCTCATTCTGTTGCGATTCAATACTACCGATGTATGTATCAGGTCGTTTGATGACATGCTCAAGTTGCGTCAGCTTCTGATAATTTTCGGATGCCTTTGTGGTCTTCTTTGCGATTGGTGGTCCTTGAGGACGCTCCATGTCAGACTCGTCCGAGAGCATATGATTCGTGTCGATCGCTGCCAGAGGTCTACTGAGAGATGTAGCAGACCTTGCGGCTCCTGTCGTCTTTGCCTTTTTCACGACCGGGTTTGGACTCATGACGGAGTCGCCATCACTATCCATGGTCTTCTTGCTACGTTTAAGAGTAGTCGCCTTTTTCTTCTAGGTAGAGATTAATGACTGGGAAATATAGTGGCAACGTAAATCTCACCACCGCCGGAGATGGCTCGTAGTTCTCATAGTCTGAAGCATCGCTGGACATTGCTCTCCTACTACAAATCTGTCGAGGCAAGAACTGATGTAGCTGAAGAGAAGGCACTGTTGTGTTTGAAAACAAAACAGAACGCCTAATTATGAGAGGCTTGCCCGCTAGATTGGACGCGATCAGCCGCCGCAGAAGGCGCGTCTTGTGGGGCACTCTCAGCGTGGACAGCTCGTCTGTTCTTACACGTGAACTGAATTTGTCCCTAGGATATCGATAAATCGACAGCTACTGCAGCTACGCCTATGTACCAGCTCAAACAAAAGCTCACAATCTCATGCATGCGTCTGCAAGCTCTGGAGACGAGCTTGACGCGTCCGTGAGCAGCAGCTGTGCATGTTCTGGTAGTCGCCCTGTCAGACCATCAAGGTTTAGTACCTACAGTACCTCGAAGCAGCTGGCACGGGAAGAAAAGTTGATCATTTTATGGGTCAGTGGGAGCCCCACTCACATATATAGTAGCTAATAGATATACGGTATTATCCCATGAATAATACGACCACGACTACACCAGTCAAGTACTGGAGATGAAGTTGCTAGGGAAACGCAGAACCATAAGCGAGACGTCGTAGTCACTAGCCAAACGAATTGCAGTGAATTGACACAAATCTTACAATAGCAATCGCTCTTGTAGCACGATTGAGATGCCTGAGTGAAGGAGGCACTAAATTTCGTGTTTGATGCTAGTATGTACGATGTAAGGGTATGCTCGCGGCACAAAGATGTGGTCAGCACGTAAATGTCCTGGCTTTGGTCGTAATAAGGATTCAGTCAGACGTGTACCATCTACTGCTGTTCCATCATCTCTCCCTCCTCTCCGCCTGCCATCATCTGCTGCTGTTCTTGAGGTCCTCCCATCGCTTTGCCCTTACTGCGCGTAGCCGAACAAATGTCGTCAACTCGAAGCAGCAGACATGCTGACTCAATCGCAGTCTTGATCGATTGGACCTTGACTGCAGTCGATTCGTAAACACCATATTCCTTCATGTCCACGATTTTGCCGGCTTCGCCATCAATGCCCCAAGTATGATCTCCGGCGACCTGTTTGGCTCGCAGGGCTGTCAAGACCTTTACCGGGTTTCCACCACAATTCTGTATCAACGTTCTCGGAATGACCTCCATAGCTTCACTGACAGATCGCACAACAGTAGCCCCTACACCTTCCATCTCACGAGCCTTCTCGGCTAGGGCAACAGATACCGCCATCTCGGTGGCTCCTCCTCCAGGAGATAATCGAGGATTAAACATAACATTTCTAGCCACAGACATGGCATCCTGAAGATTGCGTTCCACCTCATTGATGACATCTTTCGAAGGTCCACGTAGTAAGATTGTGCAGGCTTTCGGATCTTTACACTTTGTCAGATACGTGAAATATTCGTCAGCAATCTTCTGAACTTCAAAGAGACCGCATCCTGTGCCGACGTCATTAATGCGGAGGTCCGAGATATTGTTAATGATTGTTGCGCCAGTAGCTCTCGCGATTCTGTTGTTGTCTGTCTTCCTTACTCGACGAAGTGCCGTGATATTATGTTTCATCAGGAAGTGCTGAGCCAGGTCTGAAACTCCCTTCTCCGTTATGACCAAGTCTGGCTTCACAGCTATAATACTATCGCACATCTGTTTCACTTGCTCTTCCTCAATTTCCAAAATTCTGTTCCAATCTGCCTCCTTCGAGATCTCGATATTCGTTTGTGATTCACCCTTTTTATACTCGAGCGGACAATCTAGTAGGACAACTCGTGGATTTTCAATTCTCCGTCGCATATTCGGATGTGTAATATCCTTGTTGAGCATGACACCGTCAAGAACACAAGAATCCTCAATCTCTCCTCCGGGGACCTTTTCCGTACGTGCATATCGCTTGATGTCAACCTCACGTTTGCCAGAAGCATCTGTAGCCACACACCGCACTGCGCGTAAAGCCAATTGTACCATCAAGTCGGACCATCGACTAGAGAATTTGGTGCCAATGGATGTCTTGATGATTTGAGACATCTCTGCATCCGAGTCCGTATTGACCTCAACTGAAATCTTTTCTATCGTGTTTAGTGCGTGTAACAAAGCATCTTTGAACGCTGCTATTATGACCACAGGATGTATGTTTCGTTCCAGATGC
Organism: Taphrina confusa; assembly: GCA_005281535.1. Taxonomy (NCBI): domain Eukaryota; kingdom Fungi; phylum Ascomycota; class Taphrinomycetes; order Taphrinales; family Taphrinaceae; genus Taphrina; species Taphrina confusa. Next base: position 116,294 of record RHGJ01000021.1, on the reverse strand, counting down.
GGGAGTGAGTGAGCAAGAATTTCGCCAGCCAGAATAATTACAGACGTGGTGCCGTCGCCGACCTCCTCATCTTGAGTCCGTGACAGCTCAATCATACTTTTGGCTGCTGGGTGTGCAACCTCGATTTCACGCAGAATCGCATGTCCGTCATTCGTCAATAGCACGGATCCCATTGGATCCAAAAGCATCTTAAGCATAGCTTTCGGACCAAGACAAGTTCTGATTACATCGGCAACTGTTTTCGCAGCGGTAATATTCGATATTTGTGCCTTCCTGCCGGTCTGTCGTTCATTTCCCCCGGGAAGGTTCATCACCATGGCGTTATCTGGCACCATAAGTTTCACTTCTAAGTAACATCATTGTGTACTCTTACTCATCGATACTTTTCTTGTGGATAAAGGACAGTGATAGGAACGGTGTCTTCACACAGGGATACTACTTCTTCAGATATGGAGATTACACACACTGTAGGCGATCGTTTGAATTCGGTTTCCATAAAATTCGCGCCTTCATTTGTGGCCGCGAGCAGTTGCAGCCGCGTCGTTTGACCTTCACGTGTGTTGTGAGCTACGAGATGGATTTTCCACGGATCGGTGGACTCAGGTTGTGCAAGGCTCCACTTCTAGGCTCGATTTTTGTACTTGTCGAATCATACAAACATCATTTATTAGCTCCCGTATCTGCAGAAGTATATACTCATCGGTAGCTGCATGATTCGCTATATCGAGCTAGGATGTTGACTTGTACATCTTCGAGTCTGACCATCAGTTCCTGCAAGCCATCTAAATCATAACGAGTGCTGCCCTCTTATCACAGCGAAGTTCAGATGTATAAAATATTCCTCTAAGTACCTACACACGAATCACAAATCGGTGTTTATAGCGATCCAAGAGGTCATTCTACCTGTCCAGCTTGTAGGTTCTCATGTTTGGCAAGCAAAGATCGAGATCTCTGCTTTGCAGTATTGCACGATCAAATCGCACCCGAGATCGTTATGTCCATGGTAAGTGCAACAGAAATCTTGCAGTGAACATTGTGCTAAACTTCAAGTCCCTAGTGCTCACTTAGACTACAAGAATATACGTGACAATATCGATGCCATTGCAAAGAATTGTAAGCAACGCAAGATGCCAATGAACAAAGCCGATATACAAAACATCGCAGATCAATACACCCTGCTCACAACGAAAATATCCAATTTGAACGAAACATTAGCTCGCCGTAATACGTTATCTGCCTCGATAAAATCCGCTACGAACGACGAGAGACCGAAGCTGCTCGAACAAGCGACTGCACTTAAGCCGGAGATACAAAAGCTTGAGCTCGAAAATGTCGAATTGGAAAGCCAGCTTTTGAAAGCAGCGCTGGCCATACCAAATACAACACACCATGCTTCACCGATAGGAAAGGAGTCGAAATGTAAGATACTTAGCTATATCAATGAGGAGAATCAATATACAAGCGACAAAGCCCTGGATCACGTCGAGATTGCAACACGGCTCAACCTTGTAGATTTTGAAAGCGCCTCGAAAGTATCCGGCACTGGATTCTACTATCTCAAAAATGAAGCCGTTCTCCTGGAATTAGCTCTCACTCAGTTCGCGCTCAAGAAAGCAAAGGATGCTGGTTTCGAAATGATGAGATGTCCAGATCTTGTACGTTCCGAATTCATTCCTGCGTGTGGCTTCCAGCCTCGAGATGCCCATGGTCAGCAAATATATGAGACAAACGAGGGCAATCTCAGTCTCGTTGGCACAGCGGAGATCCCACTGGCAGCTTTAGGAGTTTCTAAGTTGTTCTCTGAGTCGGAACTCCCGAAACGATTCGTTGCTGTTGGTAGAGCATTTCGAGCAGAAGCTGGTGCTCGAGGTACCGATACAAGAGGTCTGTATCGAGTACACGAGTTCACAAAGGTGGAGCTTTTCAGTTTCACGACAGCTACACAGAGCGAGGAAGAGTTATCTGTAATTCTCGAGTTGCAGAAAGAAATAGTTTCGGAGCTCGAACTTTGTGCCAGAGTCCTGGAGATGCCTACTGAAGAGTTAGGGGCAGCTGCGCATCGCAAGTTCGATATCGAGGCATGGATACCATCGAGAAACGATTGGGGAGAAATCACGAGTGCATCGAATTGTACAGATTACCAGGCTCGCAGGCTCAACGCGAGATATAAGCCAGGTGCTACCACGGAGAAGCGAGCACCTACCGAATTTGTTCATACCTTGAATGGTACCGCTGCTGCCATTCCAAGACTTCTCGTGGCGGGTTTAGAATCGTGGACGTCTCACGGGCGTATCAAGATACCAAAGTGTCTACATCCTTTTATGGGTGGAATCAAGGAAATAGGCATCAGAGACGAACTCCAAGCGTAGGTCAATGCGTGACTTAGGAAATATCGATGAGCAATTTGAGCAATGGCCAACATCTATGGAAGGCACCGTCTCTCCTTGGTCTTTTTCTATACACTGTAGTCATTACACGTCTTGTCAGACGGCCCATGTCATTTTCGTACCTAGCTGGCCTATGTAGAAAAGACTATCTGTTTCTATAGGCTAAACTTCTTGTGTATTTATAGCTATATAGACCAGGTGTTTGCAGTCAGGTTGTCTGTCTGTCAGGCATGCATATGTGGATCAAGCGGATTGGGGCGCCCCAAACGCAACAATTTTTGGAATAGGTTGCTCCACTCTGCTCCCGCTCATGTTCTTGGATCGGATCTACAGGCCGTGGGAACTGCCTGCACCGCAAGAGTCGCAATGACCTGATACCATACTCGTAGCTTCTGATACCCGACATGGTCCTTGTGTAAATCTATCAGTTCCAATCAAGTCTTACACGGGCATCTGCGCAAGTGCTTGAACACGAATGGAGAACACCTATCCGAAGGTTCATTCAATAGGTCGTATATAGAGCTCGTCAAAAGTTGTCGGTGAAAATGTCAGCGTTTAAGCCTGTGCTACCACCGCGAAGGAACGGTGTACAGGAAGCGCCAAAGCTTCCGGCGAAACCTCCGATACTCCCCCTTTCAACAAAGCCTACACAGCGCCTTGAAACGATATCCTCAAAACCAATTTTACCTCCCCGTGTGCCTTTACGTCACAATGGACCTTCGCTTCCTTCGCGCAACAAAACAACAGTGACAACGAACGAACAAAAGTATTGTGGGCGTCAGACGGTTCCGAAATACGAACAGCGCGACTACAGTACTGTGGACGAGTATGTCGGAGCATTGCCAGAATATTCCAGTATACGGGAACTCTCGAGCGCTCTCACCTGTAATTTCCCCGACATTGTGGACAAATATCGAGCAATCTTCTGTTGGTTAGCATTCAATGTGCTCTACGATGCTGACTCTTTTCTGGCTGGAAACATACCGCCGCAATCAGCAGAGCACACGTTTAGGTCTAAGCTTGCGGTTTGTGCTGGCTATGCAATGTTATTCCAGACGCTTTGCGACTTGAACAATCTTCAATGTATACATATCAGTGGGTATGCCAAGGGAGCAGGATTTGATCCTGCGAAGCCTTTGCTGAAGGGATCGAATCATGCATGGAACGCGATTTGTTTGAATAATGAATGGCGTATGATAGATTCTACGTGGGGTGCGGGCGCCTTGTGTGGGACGAAATTCCTTCCGTGAGTCAAAGTTCTATTATCTGTGACTTTTCGGTGAAGAGACTGATTGTTGTAGCAAATTCAACCCATTCTACTTCCTGACCAATCCTGAGGAATTCATCTACCAGCATATGCCAATGGAGGATGATCGACAGTTCACTGCTGCGCGCTTCACCTGGGAACAGTATGCTTCGCTCAATTCTCTAGATGCGACATTCTTTCGCAGCGGTGCCCAATTGATGAATCATATAGATTGTGCCAGTACCTTGCGGCCACAACAAGGACAAGAAATCGAAATCCAACTACTGGTTCCGAGAGATCTGACGTTAATGGTGGCTTTGGACAGTGATTCTCAGAAACACAAGGGCCTCATACAAATGGAACGATCAAGGCGACCTGGGTTCCTGTTGGCGAGATGTACCGTTCGTGTCTGCTCTGCCGGTAGATCGCAGTTGATGATATATGCTCGAAATGCAACGGATGCAGATTCTGGAGTGTATGGTAGCTTTCTTGGCTATGCAGTCGAAGCGACACCGAGTGTCACGAATCAGAAGATTCCTGCTTATCCACTAAGCTATGTACCTGCCAGTTCCTATACAATCATGTCTCCACTGATTTCCCCATTGCAGGTTGGAACAGTGCATCATATCGTGATCAAGGATGTATCAGATGAAGCTCGGACACGGCCAAAAAGCCTCACTTTATGGCAGTCAAGACCTGGACCCGATTTCACTCGAAAAGAAGTCAATGGCGAAGTGTTATATGAGATCATGTATGATGTACGGGAGTGTGGTAAATTGAATGTCGGTGAGCGTCATGGACAACGCAGTGTGGCAATTGCGACTTGGGATGTAGAGTGATGGTCGAGCTGTCCTAAGATGGCTGCAGCCGTTGGTGCCAAGTATCACGGCACGGAAACAAGTCGTCATGCGCTGGCTGGCCCTCATGAGAGTCTTGACTGTAAAGCACATGAGACAGACGCAATGGGATTCTCGCTACTTCCTGCTTGTTCCCGGCGTTTCATGAAGCACGGGAGCACCCTTGAATGTGGCTGATTTTGAGTTTCGAAGCCTTCGGGAACACGGGAACGTTGAGGGAAGCAATTCGCATCAGGAAGTATCGCCCGCTCAGGCCGCCTCTGTGCGCGAGCATATGCCCATGTGAATCACTCTAGCTATCTAGTGCTCATAATCACCACGCGCGACAGACAGATGAGAGTTTCTAATGGCATGAACAAGTTTTGATGCCAGGCCACTGCCTCGATAGATCTGTGACGAAATCCAATGCTCCTGAGTGTTTGAGCATGGATCCGGAAAGTACTACACCTTGTATGCTGGGGACGAAGATGAGTGGGAAGAGGAGAACGCCACCGGTCAGAAGACGGGCAGCCATGCATGGAAGTCTGGGAATCTTTTACCCTTGCATTCCCTCCTCTGCCTCTGACCCCTTTCACCCTCTCGCTCTCCCTGCTACTCTGACTCTCTTTCTTACCTTGCTCAACACTCTCGACAACTTATTCAAAGCGGTACCTTGTCAAAGATTGGGTCTCTTGCGATGTCATATATGTTTTGCAGCTCGTCGTGACGGTCGCTGGTAGACCTCATAGCAATCGACTCTCAAGCCACAAATAACATCTCTGCGTAAACAAGACAACAACGGCTGTAAGGAAAAATTAGACGGCATGGCCTCCATACAGCTGCCCTCGTCTCTAGCTGGCAATCGTCTCTCGGTCTCTGCTACTACATCAGGAGACCATGAGGACAACAACAATGAGTCAACTGCTGACATGCAACATCTCGTGGAGCCGGTAGGGGACATTGACTGGGCGACTCTGAAAAAGTCTGAAGTACACGAACAATTGGAAAACTCACAAGCTCCCGTGGATAAAGGTTTCCTGAGGCAGAGGTTACAACGTGAGCCTAAATATGCTCCCAACACTGAAATTGTTACTAAATCTGTCAAGGCGAAAACTCATATCATGGATCAGATTCAAGAAGGTCAAGCACGGCGACTTTGTCACATTCCCGTCGCGGTTCACTGCAGCAAATCAGACGTTCCGTGGTAGATAGTGCAACGAAGCATTCAACAGGTGCTTCAACGCGCAAATCCGGGCTTGGACATGCCAGACAAGAATCGAAAGAAATCTTACTGACTGACCTCGAACTGTGGACTGCACTCGTCAGTGATTACACACAAACTGCCATCAGGTTACCGATCCTCACTTCTCGCAAGATCCGGGCCGGAATACCCCAACCCCTGCGAGGACTAGTGTGGCAGGCAATGAGCGGCGCTCGGGATACGCATCTCGAAGGTCTATATGAGACACTTTCCGTCGAGTCCACACCCTTCGAGCAAGTCATCGGAAGGGATCTCGCACGAACATTCCCGCAGGTCGAGATGTTCAAGGAAGAAGGTGGTGCTGGTCAATTGGATCTTGGCAAAGTCCTACGAGCATTCTCACTATATGATGCAGATGTAGGTTACTGTCAAGGTTTGGGTTTCCTAGTGGCTCCTCTGCTCATGAACATGGCGCATTGCGAAGCGTTCTGTGTGCTCGTCAGAATGATGGAAGGTTATGGTTTAAGATCAATGTTCACGCCGACATTAGCTGGCTTGAAGCTCAGACTATATCAATTCGAGAATCTTCTGGACACACTTGCTCCGAGTATAGGTACACATCTGAAGGGGTTGGATATATCCCCGGCAATGTATGCTTCACAGTGGTTCCTGTCTCTCTTCGCCGTCACATGCCCTCTGGAGACATTGCATAGACTATATGATCTTATGCTTGCGGAGGGTATACCAGAAACGATGATGCGCACTGCGGTAACATTGCTTGTCAAGAATGAGGACCTGATTATGAGCCTTGAAATGGAAGAAGTCATGAAACTATTTCTCTCAGCCGAGCTTTGGGCAGTCTATGGCGACGAGACCGATGTCTTGATTGAGGACATTGTGTCATTCACTTCGAGCATCACTACAGATGGCTTGGTTGATCTGGAGACTCAATATCGAGAAGGACCACCTGAAATCAACCTGAACAATAAAGGCTTGCAATCTATAGCGACCTCCTTCTTAGGACGTATCAATCCCTCACGTCTATTCTCTGGCTCTTTCAATTCACCAGCTGGCAAATTGACTCCTACAGTCATGAGCAGTGTTGACATGAGTCGCACATCATCCAAGATATCGACCTTGTCTATCGATGCCACTTCGATCACGTCCTCGACAACTGAGAATCCTGAGGAGTCTACAAATTCGTCCTTCTCACGTTCATCTATGATCTCAATGAAGAAGCATAGCGAGAGTCTTGAACGACAAAACAAGCAATTGAACGAACAGATCGAAGATTTAATCGAAGCTATGAGTGAATCTCATCGCGAGGTGGTCGTGCTCAAGGAGGCTAGAGACAAAACCCAAAATTGCACAGATGAGCTCAAGACAATGGTTGCAGAGTTGCTCGAAGTTCTTCGAGGCTCGAACTCCTCGACAGCAGAAGTCCTCTCAAAGGTGGACGATCCCGTACTTGTTCACTGGATGTCCGAACTTTCAAATCGTTTGGTAAGCGACCCGCTCAGTGATGTTGCGCAATTGTCTCTGGAGAAGATCAAATTCTTGGAAACCCAATTAGATGATCGCAATCACGAGGTCGGCAGAATGAGACTCTCTCTCCAATCTCTAAAGGCCGCCCTCGAAGCGACTCAAAAGGACAAGATCAAAGTTGAAAAGGCACTGAGCGATATGCGACTTCGCAAGGATAAGGGCCCAGAGAGCGGCATGCGCGAATTGAGACTAAACAGGCCGGACAGCACTCGTCGCGGCTCATCTCAAAGTCGAGCTGACGTACAGGTCGGTCCTCCTAAAGCCTTTCGACGAGCTTCTACATTCAATGGTGGCTCGACTCCTGCAACGAGCACGCCGTCGTCCCCGGATCTGTCGAGCGCTAGTGTAGCCGCTAGTCCCACAATGACCATGACTGCTCACGAGGAAGAAGTCGATGCACTTCGTCTCGAGCTGGTGCAAGCGAAAGCTGCAATAGCCATAGCGCAACAAGAAGCGGAAGAAGCCAAGTATGCGTTACGCATGTCCAGAAATGCAGCTGCAGCCGCTACAACAACAACCACCAAGACTCACAACAAGAGAATCTCGATAAGTAGGGCAGAGACTGCTCCAGCAATTATTGAGCCTCCGACAGCGAGCATAAAGACCACGTCAGACAAGGAAAAGGTTGCAGGCTCGTCAGGTACGGCAGGCACTTGGTTCTGGAGAAGATGAAAACAACAACAACAACAAAATCACAATGGCGATACGGCGAATGCACTACTGTTTAATCATTCTTTTTAATTGGAGCCATATATAATTGACTAATCTTCTCATTCACTGTTTTTGACATTGACTGTGTTTTTTCCACTCCTTCGTGCGGCGTGATTATGTTTTGTCATCTCTTTCATGTGAAGTGTGTACTGTCGTGTGCGCGCATGTGTGCTAAACTCGGTTGCGAAATTGTTTCGTGATGATGGAACGACGAGGGTTCAACCCATGGTGACGTGCGTGACGCGTCCAGACTCGTCCGTAAAGATATTCACTCTATCCTCCCTCACGTCTCGCGTCATTATAGTACCGGGAGGACAAATCCTTTTCGATGCCGGTAATTCATCATGCGAGAGGGAATTTTTCGGGTCCGTCGCGTCAGGAACCAAGACTTGATTCTTTAATTTCTCAGTCCAGTGTTCCATATCTCGTTTCATTCGGTCCGTCATTTTATATAAACAAGTCGTGAATTAATGCTGAATGTCATATTGTAAAGTATTCACGTTTCATGTGTGGGGAATGTGGCGGTGAATAATCACATGTCTTTGTGAATGCAGTGTTTAGAATTACGGTATATACTCTACAAAAACATTGCCAGTGCCATGTAAAAAAACAACTTTCAAATGCCATGCAAGTCCTTCAAGATGCGCTGTAGTAAAAGTAATGCTCCCTTGCTGATTTTCGAAATAGTATCCACCGATGAGACGGCTCCGTTGATCGAGTTTTGTTGTGATTGAGACGCAATTGTTTGAGCTTGAGTGATGGCCAATTTCAAGAATTGTGGTGGTCCTTGGTATAGCCATCGAATCTCGTCCTCGAGTCCTTGGATCGGGTTCCGCAGAGCATGAGCGATGAATCCTCGAGTCAGTACAAATGCCCTTTCAGAGTAATTGGCTGAAGCTACAGCTGTATCATGAGCCGAGAGCACATCGTAGCCGGCTTCGTTATAGTACGGCTCCTTCACCAAAACCAGAGCTTGCAACGAGACAAAGATCTGCAGCAATGAAGAGTGATGGTTCCATGTTTCGCTCATTTCATTTCCGTGCCACGTACCAAGTAAACTCAGACAGACTTTGCCTTCCTCGTACAAGTTGGGATTGATTTTGCCGACGCCATTAGTCCAGGAGTGAAAGTGAACGACAGGTGGCTCTTGGGGATATTCAGGTGGGATGTAGAAATCGAATAGCATTGGTGCAAACTCGTAGGGTGTGCTGGGAGGTCCCAAAATGACCACACGGAGCAGATCCATACGGGAGTCGAATGATCGTACGAGAATGCCGGGCGGTAGTGAGCTTGCGAGGGATTTATATTCGTGTGCAACTCTCTTCAGTGCTTGAGGTCTACGATTGAGAGGCTGCCCAACAAAGGCGTGATCTGTCGGTTCCAATTCCAGGATGACAAAAGGTATAAAGTGCTGGTCAGATGCAGGAAAGAAGTCAGCTTGAAGTGTAACGGGCTTGGCTGCCTCTGCCACTTCTTTACTTCTATCGACCTTTTGTGCACCCTCTGCCTGTGATTTGCTCAAGCTACTTGCAACCTCGAAATTGCTTGGACTTTGAGCTCGTGTTGGCTTTCCATTATTGCTGATTTGTGCATTTTTTGCTTCTGCAGGGGTTGGAGTGATGTCAAGCAGAATCTCATCTGTTTGGGGAGCGACAATGTCCTCTGCGACGACATCAATAATTTCTGTATCGGATACATCATCGTCCATTTCGACGTCGTCATCCTCCCATTCATTTCCATCTTCTAGTGGCACCTCGACGCCATTCTCGTCCTGCCAAAGCGCATCATCTTCCTCGTCTTCCATCTCCGAGTACGCCTCGGATTCGGAATCTGTGGAGTCCACGACGAGATCACTGTCCGTTGTCGTATCAGATTCATCCGTGTCCGCATCATTGCCTGTGCTTGCAACATGCACCAAACGTGTCACCGGCACCCGGATTGTCATCGCTTGCCGATTGAAGCATAATGAGACTTGACATGTACCATCTTCTCCGATGGCCACAAGCTGGCCAAACCAATCTATCGAGCTCGTTGAATCTTCGCTAGATTGAGTTGATGTAACCTCCTGACTCGTCCGGGTAGAGATGTAGCGTTTGACTGTGGATGAAATGCTGTTAATGATAGCTGTGGGTCCCCAGCTTTGTGGGCCTATCTGTTCCGACACCTGGCCGTCAGCAGGAACAATCAGCACAAGGTCCCCAAGATCTACGTTGAAGGCGCCGTTGTTCATGAGATCGTATAGTGATTCTTCCTCAGCACATTGTGTGCCGTCCCAATGCACGGTCGCAGTGCGATCCTTAGCATTACAGGTTTGAACTATGCCTGATCTCCCATTACTCTTAGATACTACGTTATCGGCCGGCCAAAGGTCCAGATCATCAACGTTGAGATACGGCACGAGCTGTGTTGCATTGTAAATCCCTATAGTCCCGTCTTGCCACTTGATCGAAATTTCTTGCTCAGTACTGATGACCTCCCAATCCTTGCAATTTCGCTTGCCGTCTTCAAAGGTAACGTCAACAAATTCTTGGAATGAACGACTATACGGCACTTCACTTGTGAGGCGAACAACGTCTCCGACTTGGTGAGTAAAGGCGCCATCCAGTGATTGAGCCGTTCTGAATGTTGTATCGTCTAGCTTGGAATCTACATGGAGAGTGAAGTCTATAGGAGGTGGTTGTTGAGCTGCGAATACTGGTACCATCATATTTTGAAATTGCCAATTCACTACAACCCTGGAAGTGAATGAAGTGCATACTACGCCATTTCGAGACATGCCCTTCGTATATTTCCCTTTGAGATATTCAGCATGTCGAAGCCCACCTTTACTGATCTCTACAATAGTGGTCCCCGGCAAGAGATCTGGGTAGAATATGTTCCCCTCCTCGTACTGTTCAGGTACCATCTCGAACTCATCGCAGAAAGCGAGCTCGCCACTATAGAATTTCACAAGAGTTCGCCGTTCCAACTTTTTTATGATGCCAACCCACTGTGTCTTTTCGCACACGATGTAATCCCCGACTTGAAAACGCTCAGCCTCGACAATCACTTCGTTGCTCCCACAGTTCCGCACTTCACGAGTGGCAAGGTTTCGAATCTGCAATCGAGTGCTGCCGGACTGCACAATCCCAGACATTGGCGACGTCGAGTCCAACTTGACGGCGTCCCCGAGACCGAAAGAACGGTCTACCAGAGTATATTCATCAGCGTCTTCGTGCAGTGTCGCAATATCGTGTCCCGCCAGTCGTCTATTCCCATAAGCGCCAAAGTCGTCGAGCCAATTGACTTCGAAGTAGCCCGGACTTAGTTCTTCAACATCCTCGGGTTGCTCTATGTCGTGCCATGTCCTTGTCACGACACCAATTACATTGTCCTTCGATCTCCTTATTGTATCTTCTAAGTAGATTTTAGATTTCCTGGCATTCTTGTTCATGCTCGACGGTCGGTCAGAAGATACGAAGCTCTTGGGACGCTACCAGCTCTCTCGCGATTCGCTGGTACAATACTGATAGAACTGTGGCGATGATTCTCTTCCTCTTGCTTGTGCACGATCTTCTCTACCAATACATAAATTCACTCCACTAAGAAAAGATCCAAAGGTTTCTGTCGAGTTTGACGAGGCGCTGTGGCTTTGCAGATGGAGGCTGAATTTCATGTAGCTTATTGGCCAATTGATTGTCATCATTCAAACTGCTAGACTGGTTGCATTGTACACTGGAAGATCTCTTTCCCTTCAATGTCAGACTGCTACTTTCTCAAAGGGATGATCCTGCGATGTTGTCCACAAAGATCTTGAGTGACGATACGCATGGAAAGACATCTGCGATTGCATTCTTAGAAGTGCTGCTTTGTATGGTGGCGGGCACCTGAGCGATACTGAAGGTGACCTTGAAGGTTCGAGGTCAACGTTCATAAAATGCTTCAGCTGGAGTCTTGACTGGAATGATCGCTGAGCATGATCTGATCGACATCACTGATCACTGCTCTACCACGTTCTTTACGAGGAGTAGTGTAACCTTGACACACACCAGCTCAGGCGAACTCGCGACGAGTATGCAGGGAATCCGAAAGCGAAAGATGAAAGACATGACCAAGCATCTTTTCAGCGACATCCTATCCACATTCCTCTACATTCTACAACTGTTCAATGTTCTTTCGTAACGTCTTGCAAAGCCTCACATGTCACAGATGGACGAAGCCGAGACTTCCAGAGGGCGGCACGCACGGAGACAACACACCCGTAGAAATTTCCGTCCAGACTTCAACCACAATCTCCCGCAGTACATCTCAGAATAAGAGACAGTCAATAACATGTACAATTTATGCCACGGGAGACCCAACCGCAGTGGAGCGGCACGTCTTGGACAGTATTAGCTCGTACGATCTGGCACCATCTCTGCGGCCCATTCCACGCCTACAAACTGAGGACCAATCCACAAACGGAGAAGTTGTTATGGAGGTGCCGTCTTCTACGGAGATATCCACGAAGGGCAATAGTGACAAAATCCTCGTTAATGAGGCACCGAGCTCGAGTTCTGGTCCGCAGTCCTCATTACATGTTGAGAACCCGAGCTTGTCCGAAATGGATCTTGCAGTCGACTCCAACATGGACGAGACGGCAAAACTGCTACTTCTGATTGAGAAACGGCTCGGCAAACAGAAAAAGCTTGTCTGGACACCAGAGAATTCGCTTACTCAATTGCATGAACGTGGAGGAATACAATGCGGTTCTGTCTTATCCTTCAATTATAGTCCACTGGACTTTGATCATGCTAGTAACGATGTGGTAGGGCCCTCGACCCGCAACCCGAAACAGATTGTTTGTTAGGGATTGCAATGGCGCAACCTTGCGGATTGCCTGCACGGATCTGGGGACAGTGAATGTATAGCAAAGCTTGTAGAATACTTGACAAAGGATGAAGGGGAGCGTCTCGGCGACTGTTTGTATTTGTAATTGTAACAATAGAACAAGACAAGCAAATCGTTTCACTTTGAATGCGATCTTATGTTTGCTCTGCGAGACAAATCTCACTTGTATATGGGCCGTCTGCAGGCTTCTCCCGTCCGGCACACATGGCCTGCATTCTAATGCTTATCTTCCGGTTGTTCTGGCTCAGAGAATAGTGCACCAAAGGAAACGAAACCAGCATCGTTGGCAGATCCGGTGAATTCGAATGCAGCGGCCCCTTTTCCACCCCAATCAAACTTCTTCTCGGCACTTCCGACTTCAATTGATTTACCTGCGTTGGTGCCGATGGACAAGTAAGAGACGACGTCTCCGGTACAGCCCATCTTTAGGTCCCAGATGAACTTGTCGACCGGTACATGGAGAACCTTGGACCCCTTGCCAGAGAGTTTACCATGGCTTGCCGAGAGTCCATCCACATAGGTAATCTTCAATCCATTGATTGCTCCCTTGTGGGAGAAGATTTGAACGCTGGCAATGTGTTTAGCGGCGGCGTTGACCTGGTTGAAGACGTTACCGGCCGGAGAACAGGCGTGTGACGTGGAAGTGATGTAGTCTGACGGTGGAGGGTTGCCCCACATCCATTCCCAAGCTTTACCAACCTGGTCGACTGGTTTGGCCGTGGTGAGCATGTTGGAGACCAGTAGCCCCGATCCGGCGAGAAGGACTTTTGTAATGTATACCATTTTATTCTTATTTGTTCCCTTTCACAATTGAATGATGAGAATCTTCTACTGCTCGAGGATAGTTGTTCCCTCTTATACTGGATGATTCGATTAATGTTATTGTTGCAATTCTAGTCCGCATCACAGAAGCCAATTTATTCGAGACGACATGCACGACTACTGCCCAATGATGCTTTGATTAAGACACACGTAGATCTCCTTTATCATATGTGCAGTGATCCAGGCGTGTCAATCTCTTGTTTCGTATGTACGCTAAATGTCGTGGTCCACACCGAGTCATCTACCCACGTCATGTTACATCGTGAATCACTGCGGTCAACAGAGTGTCAATCTGAATTCCCCGCGAGCGTGGCTCGTATGCCCTACTGCCTCTACGCCATGTCGTTCATGCGGAATTGACAAAAACAAATTGGCAATTGGCGGATGACTGTAACATTGAAAGAGCAAATTCACTAGTCATTAGTGCTAAGCTTTATCTCGTTTGCAATGGCTGATAACCTTACTAGGGCTCTAGACTTGCTGCTCCAATGTGCTGAGCTTGCTTCTGGATAGAAACAGAACGCAGAAACATCTTTCATTTGTCATTAGGTCCTTTCACTTCCGAGAACTGAACACCGAACGAGACGAACCCAGCGTCGTTTGCTGATCCGAGAATGTTGAAGGCTGCAAAATTGTCCCACTCAATGACCTTCGTTGCAGAGCCCACGTCAATAGAGCGGCCCTCGTTAGTGGTCAATGATATAAATGAGACCTGACCTTCATTGCATCCCATCTTAACATTTGAAATCCACTGGTCCACAGGCACTTGCAGAATGTCTGAAGCTTTGCCATCAAGGCGACCGTGAACACCGGTGAAGCCTCCGACATGAGAGACTCGGAGTCCATTGATTACATTAGCGTGCGAAAAGACCTGAACACTAGCAATGTGTCTGGCTGCCGCATTGATATTCTTGAAGACATTTCCTCCTACTGAACAAGCATGCAATTCGGATGTGATGTATTCTGCCGGTGGAGGACTCCCCCACATAAATTCCCATGGCTTGTGAGTTCCTCCAATATCGCGTGCGACTATTGGCTTTGCAGAGACAGATAGATTGCTTGCCATGAGTATACAGCCGCTCAGAAGAGAGCTTGAAAAGGACACCATACTGCAGGATTCGATTCCAAGGTTTTGGTCACTGTATTCGAGTCATTTGTAGATGTATGGGAGACAAGGACTTTCTGTACCACCTTCTTGCTTCTCAGGGCGACAGAGTTCCTGCGTGCTCACAATATGCATGAAACTCACGGTATCATGCAGATCCATCGTCAACTGCGTGTTACCGGAAATATTGTACAATTCGGGATATATTGAGCAGGCCGAACATGCAGTCATGCTAAGCAAGGGCTCGTGTCTGTGCAACTCGACAACGAGTTGGCCGCCCCACACATGTACCGTCGTGTTAGGACAAAGGTCTGACCTATAATTACTGGTGATTCTTGTAATGAAGGAAGGCTCGTGCTCTAGTAAAGAAGCCAGTCTCATGTGGAAGCATTCGAAAGGTGGAGCAATTGCAAATTCTCCTATCCGAGGTTCTTCTGCACGGCCTGTATCAGACGATCGTCGTCTTCAATGTCAATTGGGCGTGTCAAGATCCTCATGGCCTGATCAAATTCACATGCTAATAATAAGTCCGCCATAGCTTCAATGAGAGCCAATGTAGTAGCCTCCAAAACCGCGAAAGGAGCTGTGCCCATCGCATCGTGATACATTAGGATATCCCATATTCGCAATTGCGTGCGAAATGGAACGGAGATATGGAATATAGTGAGATACCATCTCGTGGCCCAAGACATCGGATTGCAACCAATAGCCAACAGATGACGTCCGACTTGAATCGTCTGCATGCGCATTTCCAGACGAGTGAAGGCCTGTAATAGATAAGAAAAGCCAGGCTCATACAATTTTTCCAATGCACGATCAGTCCATAAGCGAAATAACATGATGAATGTGTTCTCCTCAGGATAGTAACACAACAACGTGGCTGCTACCGAAGCCATGCCTTGAACATATCCGGCACCAGGACACTTGAGAGCAATAGCATGAAGCACTCGAAATAGCAGTCGCTGACCTCCCTCGTGCCTATTGCGAAACAAGACATGACCGGAAATAGTTCTAGGCACATCAAGATCGATTTGCTCATCGTTTTCATATGCTTGTCTGTTCAGCAGCTTGTAGCACAAGATGAGATCTTGATCGCTTTCCGTATGAGGACCTGCGTATAGAAAAGACGACCACGCAGCTGATCTCCAACAATCTGGAATGCCCTTTAGTACCCTCGATCTGAGCTTCTTGCTTGGTTCAAATTGGAATGGCTCGTTAAAATGCGCTCGCTTGGCCATATGCATCCACTTTTGTGATCTCTGCACTTCTTTGGTGGTGTCATCTAGACTGATTTCTGGTTTGTCTAGTGGGTCCTTCTGTCTTGTCAGACCAAGGTGCATACTAGCCCGCTTGATTCCCGCACGCCCCATCGTGCTTCTCCGAGAGACCTGCCTTGACCTAGCCTTTACCTCTTCAACGCTTGTGTCGGACACACGTCGCTGAGTAGCTTGAGCAAAGAACCCATAACGGTCGACCTTCGTGGTGTCAATGTCGTCGTAGTCCTCGAGCAACGCATGACTGCTCTCCTTTTCTGAGCTTGACTGTTGCAGCTGTTCTGAGACATGACCTTGCCGGCCCAAGTCTGATGTATTGGGCAGTTCAATGGTTTCTACTTCAGCTATAGGCATCGACAGGGCGTACTTCTTAGCCGCAACCTTGACCGCTCGCGCCACGGTCTGGTCGTACTCCCAGCGAGATCCGTCCATTTGCACTGACTTCTCCATCGAGACTCCCTCATACACTTCTGTCAGATTACTTGGGCTAGGTCGATCAACTTCGGGTCCACAAGTAAGCACGCTTGAGGACGTCTGTCGAACGTGTGCATCGAGAAATGGCAGCGTATCGATTTTTTCGAACACCACGGGACTGATTGGTCTTGCATCGACGACTTCATCACTACGAGAGACCATGAAGGAATTGTGTTCTGAAATCCGTGTTTGAAAGATCAGTGGAGAGCGAAAGCATCAAGCAACATGTTCCACTACATTCGTCGAGAAGCGCGTGTCACCGATTGAAGACATTCGTGACGCGTGTAACGATTCAGCAAGACGAAAGCTGGAGAAACAGGAAAAAAAGTGTTGTAGATAGGTAGCTAGTAGGTATCTATTTTACCTAGTTATTGTACATTTCTCAGCACGGACCTGTTTTCATGCTCCAGCATGAGATAGGTACAGTAGATGTCTGAGGCGCGTGCATCAGTGGAGAAATGATGGAGCGTCTGATCTTTTTGACGCTTCCAAGCCCTGGAGGTTTGTGTGCTGGTCAGCCGCAGCAATCTGCGGGACCGGATAAAACCTGCAGAGACCTTGAACGACCTGCAGCGGTAAACCTAGCTAGGCCTAGGCCTGTTCGTACCTGCAGCAACACTTGCAATTGTTCCAAGGTTGTCTGCGACGTATGTGGCTACCCAGCTCAACAGGTGTGAGTGATTAGGACTGAGGCTGGAATTTGTCGACAATTACGATATAGACAGCAGTCTGAGTGCCCATACATGATCAGACGTGCATATACTTGGTGTTGAATAGTTCAGCTATGGATGTAGGGCTACGGCTCCTAGTTGCCAGCTGCAATCGCCTTGCAGACGTGATTAAGCAGCATCTTGCCGCGTATAAATTCTAGCAGGTACCTATTGTACAATTCCCAGCTGCAGCAGTCGCTGTGTGCTGCAGGCTCGAGTTCGCAGCCAATCAAACCTGAAGTGCTGTGGCGCATGGGCCAATGGGCTACCAAGCTAGAGGGACGCTGCCCACTGACTTTGTGTGGGTCAAATTGCGCGAGCGTGTGAGATTCCAAGGGAAGAGGATCGAAATGGCGTGGCTGAGCTGGCAACAGTCGTCATAGTCACATTCTTTCTAGGGGCAAGCTGGTCCCTACTCATCCTCCCTCGCTCTTCCTAACCAATCTCTGCAACTATATCCTGGCCTAAATTTGTCTTTTTATATCGGAACGGCACAAACAATTATGAGTAATACTACTTTCATACCGGAGTCAGGACTCACGACCGAAAACAATGTCAACGTGCAGTCAAACACTACCCCTCGAGTGAGTTCACAAATCAAAAATTTGGATGTGCTTCACTGACAGCTTTCTTTAGCGCACAGCACAAGGTATAAGTGCTCCTCCAGCTGTGGTGAAGGAAGCCGACAAGGTCTCCGAGGAATTCAGCGCTTTGGGGAACTCTATCCATAGTCAGGGTCATCCTGTTGGACGATATCACTCTTGTGTGTCACACGACCTTTCTCAAATTATGCGATACTAATCTCATCACAGTCTTTCATGACCTACTGAACTGGAAACATCCACGTGCCTCTGGACTTATACTCACAGTCCTCCTGTCCACGATCGTCTTTACCCAGTGTCAGTATTCGAACAAGTCTCGCTCCAGCCGAAGCTAATTCATGTAGTCGTTAACGTTCCAAAATTCGTTTTTCGAATTGTGTGGGTCACATTGGCCTCTAGTACTGTCCTCGAAGTTGCAGGACAATTTGTCTTTCGCAGCAATGAAGGATTGGTTGCTCAGTTCGCGCCTAAAGAATATTTTACCATATCCCGTCAGTCCATGGATCCGATCTTCAATGAAGTATTTTCACTCACGAATTTTGCAATCGCTGAGGTACAACATCTACTCTTCGTCAAAAATGTTCGACACACTTCAATAGCATTCGTGCTTTCCTTTGTGGCGTATAATCTTATAAAGTTCCTACCCTTGTGGGCACTGACCATGGTCGGTCTTGTACTAGCATTCACTCTGCCACCAGTTTATACTCAGAACCAAGCAGCGATCGATGCACAGCTCAACAAGGCATCTGAGCTGAGTTCGGTACACTTCAACAATGCCAAGGATGTGGCATCAAAGCACGCAAATGCTGCAACCGAGAAGGCAAGATTGACTGCAATCGACCTAGGCAACAAAGCAGGTGTCGACGTCAACAGATACATCTCTGGCCCTGGGCCGGTGCAATCTCAATCAGTCTTGGATGACTTGGCTAAACAGCCAAAGTCAACCACGAATTCCACCACAAGCACTACAACCTCTTCTTTCGTCAAGCCCTCAACAAATCTGGATGAATTGATTGCTGAAAGCAAAGAGGCAACTTTCGGTACATCCAGCTCATCTAATCCTCGAGTAGCGACATCAGCTCACGAATCGACAGAGACTTCTGGTGGTGTTCTCGGGCACAACTTATCTAATTCAAACACAGCTGAAACTGAACACCATTCCAGCACTACGAGAGTGTCGACTAGTGCTGCCACGAGTGCGACTCCAATCGCTGATGAGTTCGCAGCAGCGCCGTCTATTCCTGCAACTGATGGTGTATATGTTCATGGCGAGTCAGTACGTGCCATCTAATGGGCTTGACTGATCCAAGGATGCAAAGATGATGCCTTTGGCAAGTTATAGTTCTGTCTTGTGTTCAACATCTCCTGCTTTTAATCACAATGAGGGATGAGCTCGAGCTTGCATATCAAACACTGAAACTTTTTCGAATCATTGAGGTTTACGTCTTAATATTCATCCTTTTGGTTTGAATTGTTTGCCCTATCGCTTGTATTTACCAGGTATCAGCCACAGCAATTATGTAGGTATGCTTGGTTGTGAGAATGCTTGATCAGCTACCATACCTAGTATATAAGGGGTTTAGCTTCATAGTGATCATTACTTACCTAGGTAAGCACCAAGACTGCTAGAACGTGTAGCCGCAGTATTGATCTATAGAATTAAAATAGCAATGCAAGCATTCCAGAAGTGCTTCAGCAGTGCGCATGCCTAGCTAGCTCTAGCAACCACCGGGCATGCAATCAAAACCTGCTTAGGACGTCTGCAATTGATGCATCGCTCTAGCTGAGCAATGCTTCCGCTCATTCAAAGCATCTCTTGCACAAATATCATTACGAATCGTGCTCAATTGACCAGTACGAGCTATTGTCATATAGGCGCAAAGCCTTGTCTTCAAGGTGAACCTCTCAGTGCTCGGCTCTTGGGGTACAGTTACTTCTGGCAATCGCAAACAGAACACTGACATCCTCGGCGCTATCCAGCCGATCCGCTGGCACGCACTAAAACCAAATCCCTTCACTTCTGAGCACTTTCCCATACTTTCAGACTAACAGTTTTGTCTCGACGTATGGAATACATTAGACTATCACGATACACAGTCCTACGCAGACGCCATCTCTGACTATGGTGTAGCGCATTCACAGTGCACATGGACGGTTTTGCGAAGGACTCTGCACGTTGGGAAGTATTCAGCTACTGCTGTTGTTGTCTCTCCGACACGAACAGTCAGCATCTGCCGCTGCAGCTTTCTCCCGGTGTATGCACTTGACTACTGCCCAATTGGCTTCCAAAGGGTTTCCCTCGAGTATGTGTTCAGCCACAGCAGCCTTCGGCTTCCAATGGCTTCTCGCTTGCCGCGTTTCTGATCACTATGTGCAAGACAACTCAAGCCCTTACTCCGGTGTTCTACCTCCAACAGAACGCCCGGAGATTGCCTGCCCTCAAACCAGTCAAGGCTGTTTCCTCCTCCTTGGTATCCCGACCCCTGCTAACAACTGTCTGGCCTACCTGCTCTGTTTCCTGCCGTCTCTGTCAATCTTTGTACTTCACAGCTTCTGGCCTTTCAGATACCCATTGATCCGTATAGACGTTGATCCGCCTTGCTGCTACTTCACCTGAGGGGGTGCATCGTTCAACAACACAACCATTTGCGAGCACATTGCTACGAAGTTTATCCCAACAAACTCTCCTGCTCTCTGTCAGCTTTCGGTGCGAGTCTATACAGCCTGAACCATGGCAGACTCAACTCGTGTCTCTCCCAGAGTCAACGTTCATCCTGCCGCATATGTCTCGTCAGTTTCTGTGCATCCCTTTCAGCACCAAGACTGACCGTTATAGGGTGTGGATTTTCTTCAGTTCTTCAGTCATTCTTTACAACAAATACATTCTCGATACCGCAGGTTTCAGATTTCCTATTGCGCTGACTACATGTAAGTCCAGCACAGTCTGCACAAGTGACACGAGACCTGTCGACTGGTGATTGATTTCTCAGGGCATCTGATATTTGCGACAATTGCTACACAAATTATGAAAAGGTCGACAAACATGCTCGATGGGCTCAAAGATGTCAAGATGACAGCACGAGTGTATTTACGAGCAATCGTACCAATTGGGTACTTATTCCTCTCCCGAGGGCATGATGCCAGACGCTAATTACTTTAGGGCGTTCTTCAGTGCTAGTTTGATTTGTTCTAACCAGGCTTATCTCTACTTGTCTGTCGCATTCATTCAGATGCTGAAAGCCGTTACGCCTGTCGCTGTCTTGATTGCCAGCTGGATCTTGGCTGTCGAAGAACCCAACTTGAAAAAGCTTGGCAACGTGTCTGCAATCGTTGTAGGAGTGGTCATCGCATCTTATGGAGAAATCGAATTCAGAATGATTGGATTCGTGTTCCAAGCATTCGGGATCGCTTTCGAAGCAACACGTCTTGTTATGGTTCAACGGCTCCTCAGTGGTTCAGAGTTCAAAATGGACCCACTCGTCAGTCTATACTATTTTGCACCAATATGTGCCGTCTTCAATGGACTGATTTGTGCTTTCGTGGAAGGACCTAGCTTGAGTCTGGCTGCAATTCAGGAGGTCGGGTATCTTTCACTACTGCTGAATGCTGCAACAGCGCTTTGCTTGAACATCGCCGTCGTTTTCTTGATTGGCAAGACTTCTTCGTTGGTGCTGACTCTCTCTGGAGTGCTCAAGGACATCCTCCTTGTAGGTGCGTCAATCGCCATCTGGGGTACTCACGTGACTCCACTGCAATTCTTTGGTTACTCGATTGCCCTCGGTGGACTTGTGTACTACAAGCTTGGAGCGACTGGCATAAAGGAAATGTTCGGGGAGAAAGGTGGATTGCCAATTTCAGGGACTAGCATCAGTGGCATGCCAGCATGGAAGAAGATTACAGCTCTTGCTATCGTGGTTGCCCTCGGTTTCCTCCTGCTCATGTCAGCCTCAGGCTCGACGGCTTCCTTTTCTGGCGTAAGTCAATCGGTCAAGAGTGCGGCAGGCGTGGGCCAAGTTTAGGTGGTGCATGAGATCATAGTTAATCTAGGCGCACAATCAAAACATAGAAGTATGCGGAAAACACAGATATCACCATCAAGCACAAATGCAGAGATCTCGAGACTCGTCAATTGCTCCAATCAAGTTTCTACAACACGTATTTGTAGTACCTAGTGTGTATTCCCCGCATAAATTCTACGTGTACAGAAACTCGGATTCCGTTCTGCCAGCTGATATGCCTGAAATGAGATTGTCACGAGTAGATGGTTTGCACCGGCATCAACGGATCAACAACAAAGACACGATCGCGTGCTGCTAATTAGCAACGGAGCAATCCTGACAGAGATTGATCTGCCAAGCTGTCTGGTGCTAGGGATTCTAGGGTAAGTAGGAGGTGAGCTCCAATTCAGCTGTGGCACGGCACAGACAGCTGATTGCGAGTTTCAAATGCGGATTCCAAAGTTGGCATCCATTCATTGACAAGTAAGTCCCTCCTCAGCAGCCGCAAATGGAAATTGATTATTTCGTCAGACCATCTCCTTCCGATCGCGAGACTTCATTTCGAGTCCGATCCCACGGGCAAGGTCTGTGATAAGGAAAGGGTGTCTTTGTGGAATGCAAGAAGTGAGATGGAATTTGATAAGCACGTATGCGGACGGGTCGAGATTTCGAAGAAAGGGCTGCCAAATGTGCATCGAGAGCCACGGAATCGAGATGGCAGAACTCCTGACATCGGACAAGATGCACAGGTAGGTCGGCTCAGTTGCATGGGACCCAAGCTGGTGGGTGATGCAGCAGATATCGTTCACTAGTGGTCTCGAGAAAAGGGGGATTTTGCGGAGGGACCGCAAGAATCAATTTTGGCTGACGTCGATTGGGGCGTTTTCATTCTGTGCCACCACAAGCGCCGATGGTCCTGCACCCTTAACTAGCAAGATGATCATGACCTTGCGGGATATCGATGGCCATTTGAGCAAATTACGGCAGATGACAGCGTGCGACCACACGTTTGCTGGGATCGACATTGCTGCACCCTCGAACGACGCATCGAGTAACTTCTTGTTTCTCGAGTAGTACCGCATACTCTTCAAGCGCGCATGTTCAATTGCAATGGAATGAATTCGTTGGGCAAACACTCTATAAAGTCTCACGGAATCACTCCACGGAGTCATAGTTTTCAGCGTTGTACTGATGGACTTCAAGAGAGGTGAGGTATCGGCTGTAGCGATTTGCACATGTAGGCGATTATGGCGTATCCTTAGCTACCAGAGTAGCTGCGGTGAAGTACGAGTTGATTATGAAGGTGTTGTATATATGGATGCCGAAACTCTGATAGAATACGATATGGCTGAGAAGTGGCGATAGTGGCGGCGTGGTCTGCGGCGCACGATTATTTCGAGCAGGAGAAACCTTGAAGATTCCATCATGGATGGGATGGGATGGGATGAATTCATAGTATTAAAAAAAAGTGGCGATACAGTGCGGCAGGAATTCGGTGGCTCTGATATGATCTTGCAATTGGGCTGCGAGGTTTTCCTTGTTGCTAATTCGGTAGGGATGAAACTAGGCAGAGACTGAAGTGAAGTCGAGTACCTTGAGTTACCCAAATTCAAATTACGTTTTGACTTGGAACGAGGGGTCTTCCAATTATTCTACGTGCAGTGTGGTGGTTGCATTCTCTCGTGTGGTCAGCACACAAGCTGCCTTGCTGGGCTGCCTCCTGCAGCTGATATCAAAGCTCCATTGTTTTTTCGCCCACACTTATCCCGATAGAGTGAACTCTTCTGCCGAGAGTTCTGAGGGATCTGACTGAAGCTGCTTCCCCCTTTCAGCACCTTGGGCGCCTCCTAACCTAATCTGGCGAGTCATTGGAGGAGGACATGACTAAGGAGAGGGAAGAAAGCTTCCAAGGTTCTCAAGTGGGAACCCATCAGCTGCTGGACATGCATGGCAGAGCCCCTGAGTGAATCCCATCCTCTCTCCCTTGCTCCGCTGCAGTGGCAGACCTCTCTTTTCCGCTCGCGTCTTTGCCCGAACTCTGGTTCCCCTTTCCACTAGGAGTCTGATTACCTGTTTCACACTCTCACACACACACACACACACACACACACTCGCTCTCTCCTAATTGCTTCGATTCCACTACAAAACATTTCCAGTTGCTCTTTGTCTGTTTTATCCATCTTCTTCAAGTTTATCGTCACCACCACTAGCACACGAATCACGTATTCAGTTGCACAAACATTCTTTGAAGCTTCATCAACTTTCGTTCTCTTACATAAACAATAGATCATGTCTTCAGACAGAAAGGTCGATATTCTTGTTATCGGAGCTGGTCCAACCGGTCTTGGAGCTGCCAAGCGTCTCAACGAGCTCAAATATGACGACTGGCTTCTGATTGATGCTTTCCACGAAGCTGGAGGGCTTGCCAGCACAGATACCACTCCGGAGGGTTTCTTGTACGATGTGGGTGGCCATGTGATCTTTTCTCACTACAAGTACTTTGACAAATGTATCGCAGAGGCATTGCCAAATGATGATGACTGGTATAGCCACGAAAGAGTCTCATACGTCCGTAGTAGAGATCTCTGGGTGCCATACCCATACCAGAACAACATCTCGATGTTGCCAAAGGAGGACCAGGTGGACTGCATGAACGGTCTCGTAGACGCTGCCATGGAGTGTCAGATCGCCACCACGAAACCAAAGGACTTTGACCAGTGGATTTTACGAAATATGGGAGAGGGAATTGCCAACATTTTCATGCGACCATACAACTTCAAGGTCTGGGCTGTGCCCACCACCAAGATGCAGTGTGCTTGGTTGGGAGAGCGGGTCGCCGCTCCAGATTTGAAGAAGGTGCTAAACAACGTGCTTCTCAACAAGACTGCTGGTAACTGGGGCCCGAATGTAAGTTTTAGTGACTTTACATACACAGCGCATCGCTAATGCGTATCCAGGCTACATTCAAATTCCCAGCTCGTGATGGAACTGGAGGTATCTGGAAGGCCATGGCAAAGACGATCCCAGAGGCTCGACAAGAATACAACAAGGTTGTGGTCAAGGTAGATGCAGATGGCAAAAAAGTCCACCTCAAGGATGGCTCGACAATCACATACAACAAGCTGATCTCTACCATGGCTGTAGACCATCTGACTGCCATGATGAATGATGAAGCAGCTGTCAAGATGACCGATGAGCTTTACTACTCGTCTACACATGTCATCGGTCTCGGAATTCGAGGCAAGCGACCAGAGAGAATCGGCGACAAGTGCTGGCTGTATTTCCCTGAAGACCACTGCCCATTCTACCGAGCGACAGTCTTCAGTAACTATTCGCCATACAATCAACCTTCGGAAGAAGTCAAGCTCAAGACTATCCAGCTTGCTGACGGCTCGAAGCCTTCTTCCAGCGAGGAACAAGCCGGTCCATACTGGAGTTTGATGATGGAAGTGTCAGAGTCGGGCATGAAGCCTGTTGATGAGGCCAACATGATTCGGGACACTATCGCCGGCGCAATTGCATCTTCATTGCTTTTGCCAACAGACGAGATTGTTTCTACTTACCACCGAAAGTTCGAGCACGGATACCCGACACCATCCTTGGAACGTGAGGGTGCATTGAAGCAGATTCTGCCATATACCAAATCCAAGGACATCTGGTCTCGAGGTCGATTCGGATCATGGAGGTACGAGGTTGCCAATCAAGATCACTCCTTTATGATTGGTGTCGAGGCAGTGGACAACATTGTTCACGGCATCCCAGAACTGACTGTTGACCATGCGGACTTTGTCAACACTCACATCGGTCTGCGATAGAGGATATATGGTTTTGGAGCGTGGAACAGAATAGAAGTGCATTAGTGGCGGCGAGCAGGACTCATTCATATATATAATATAGACTATTTCATTTCTTTCAATGAGCATGATCATGCATAAAAATTAATTCCCTTTGGTCGATGAGATCACTTGTGCAAGACTCAAGTAATGGAGGTGACATCGGCGTGCAGCACGAGTATTTGCTCTGGAGCTGCGTGGTATACTTGTAGCTCCAGAACCGCGAAGGACATTCGGGACTCAGCCCGATAAATTGATATTCACAAATTCATCCGAAGTTATGCCGACGATGCAGCACACCTGCATATTAGCCATCAATCACGAAGATTAAGCAGCAATTGAAGCGTCAGGCTATTGTTTAAGCAAGAGCATTGATAAAGAGGACCGTGATAGGAGGGTGCTCTAGCAATCATGTCGAGTACGTACTTGTCCGGACTTCCGAATGAAACTGATTGTATCAGGTTACGGCTACCAACATAAACCGCACGAAATAGTAAATTATGAAGACATTGACTTCTCCGGTACGACTTTGTGATGCAAAGATGATTATTTCAGTGATGCTGATGCGACGTAGATCGTAAGCAAGTGATTGCGGCGAGAAATTCGACGATACGAGAACAATGGATCAAGACGATGGAGCAGCGACTAGTGAGAGACGAACTCGCGCGATGCTACAAGTCCGAGGGAGTCAACCACTATGTCAATTGCAAACACCTCGCTGAACGTACGGAAACTCCCCTCGAACGGTCTTGTTCTTGCTTGTTGACACATGATAGGGTATTTTGCCATGTTGAAGGATCATAAACACGTTACTGGCTATGCGTACGAAAATTCTCGAGTGATTGTACTCTGGACTATTCTGACGTCTTGCAGGTTCTTGGAGAGGACGGATCCTTCTCGCTAAATGGTTCACTACTGTATGGCATCGACATAGCATAAAGGCGAACCCACATCACAAGAGCGTCCATTTGCGCCAGGGAAAAACCATATGGCGACGAAATAATGACTGACACCACCAATACGAAAGTTTAGCCGTTGGATGCCCGATTGACGCATTCATCATCAAACAGTATCGGACAGTTAAAACACAAGGACTAATCATGTACTATCTTATCGCAGATCGTGATAGAAACAAAAATGCAAATAGGTCCTTTAATTCGGCACGATGTGATTATTTCTGATTGCGCTTTCCAAGCACTTTATCCACTCCCATGCTGACATTTTGTGATTCTTTGTGCTTGCAATTACACGATCCTCGTTGACATCAAAGTTCTTGAATACGCACGGCTAAACTCCGGATTCTTCAGTAGCGCGTGAATGTGCATCTGCAACTCGTGTCAAAAAAGTGATCATAAGGCGATCATGGGTCATGGACTTTCAGTTCTGTGGTATTTATCCATATAATCCTCTAACCCAGCTCAATCAGTCGCATCGGAATCTGACGGAGATGTCGAAGCGACCGCATCCAGATGCAAGTGATGTGGTAGCTCGAGCTAGGGCTGCCATTGCGGCCAAGTACGCAAAGCTAAGTACAGAACATACGTCGCCAAAGTCGTCTCTACAGGCGCCTGATTTGTTGAAACTGCCAGAGGAGCGAAAGGGAGGTTTCACTTCGGATCTGCAGAGACGGATTGCAGAGGCAACGGCGAGAGCAGCTGCTGCTCGAGCAGCAGCAGAAGCAAGGACACTGAAGGAGGATGCAGGAAAGAGTCAACAAGAGCGGCAATTCGACCCTCGGGGAGGCCTTGAGATGGGGCTGCATCCGGCTCTTCAAGGAGATCTTTTATTGGCGAATAAACGTAATAGTCAACGCTCAAAGTTTGCCACGACGATGGCCAATCTGAAACCGGAGGGCCCGAAGGTCATCAGCAAGAATAAACAATTGGAGCTACTGGATGGGCCAGACGATTCCTTTACGGATCGAGAGAAGAATCCGTATTTCGATCCAAAGTTGGGAGGTCGAGACACCACTCGACCAGTAGATCGCCGTGCCAAGACACTAAAATTTAGTGCTCCGGGCAAGTATATTGACAAAGCGAATAAAGTCAGGGAAGAGGAGAATTTGAAGGCATTACAGGCTCGAATAGCAGCGACTGCACGACGAGCCGGATTGGAAGACGACTTGGACGTTTCAGGACGAGCTATATCAAGGGAAGAGCCTCCAGATATCGAATGGTGGGATGTGCAGTATACAACTAATGAATCGTACGACGACATTGGTAGAAGTGGATCGAGAATCATGCTTTCCAATGGACCTATAACAGCCATGATTCAGCATCCCATACCGATTCCTGCGCCGTCGGACCTTACGGCGCCAGGACCTGCACCACTCATGTACACCAAGAAGGAGCACAAGAAGATCAGGAATCAAGAACGAGCTGCCAAATTGAAGGATAAACAGGATAAACAAAGGCTGGGTCTGCTGCCACCAGATGCACCCAAGGTCAAGTTGTCAAACATGGCCACAGTCTTGGCCCATTCGACCATCCAGGATCCGACAAGAGTGGAGCGAGAAGTTCGAGCACAAGTGCAGGCTCGGAAGGATCAGCACGAGCAGATGAATGAGTCGCGGAAATTGACGACCGAGGAGAAGAGACAAAAGGCAGCTCAGCAGCTGGCGGAGGACGAGGCGAGGGGGATCAGGGCAGCGGCGTGGCGAGTAGAGATTATGGCGAATGCATATCATCGACGACGGGTGGACGAGAATGCTCAGCAGTGCGGACTCTCGGGCGTCGTGGTGCTCAACCCACGATTCAATCTGGTCTATGTGGAGGGAGGAGCCAAGAGTCTCAAGTTTTTCAAAAAGTTGATGGAGAATCGGATCGAGTGGACGGAAGGACCACGATCTGCTCCTGTCGAGTCAGAGACGACAGATGGTGGTGCTGCTGCCACGAAGCCAGATTACGAGTCCAACAAGTGTGTCTGTATCTGGGAAGGGGAATTGAAGAAGCGAGCGTTTGGGGCGTTTAGGTACAAGAAGTGTGAGTATGAAGTGGATGTGAAGGAGGCCTTGAAGAATGACATCTATCACCTCTGGAACATTGCGAAGAACAACAAGGACGAGTAGTAGAGGGGAATAGGTTGACTGAGAAGTAAGATGTGTAGGCAGTATTTATCCTGGTTCCTGATCCCCATCAAGGCAATGGTAGCATGAAAGCCAAATTCTGCACTGCAGTTAACGATAATGAGCAACTCTAACTGAATGAGAAGAGCAAAAGCATGACCATCCATGTTATGGACTAATCCAGTGCTTACCTGACTGCGAATATGTAATGAGAAGGGACGATTGTGCCAATACTGAGAGACTGTCAGGTAATGACTTGGGAAGCGTGTCTCGGAGGCCAGAGCCAGGATGACGTACGAAAGAGGCTGGAGAAGTCTCTCATGCTCCGCAATCTCCCGAACCTGGAGGTTTTGTTCACACACACACACTCTCTCTCTCTCTCTCTCTCTCTCTCTCTCTCGCCTGCCAATTTGTGTGGGAGCCAACACCCACGTCACACACACAGGCAATCCGCTTTTGCTACCTGTCTACCTGTCTGCCGGCCTCTCACACAAACACCCTCCCATACTGTCCACCCTCGAGCCAATCTTTCAACACAACTGCCTCTCTACACTCCTAATTCAGAGCTGATAACGACCCAATAACGACTATAATGCTTGCACGATCATCCTTAAGAACTACCAGAAACCTCCGGGTCATCAAAAACGTCAGACTCAACTCGACAACCTCTGCCAAGGCTGGCGGTGGTTCGGGAGCCCTCGCTGGAGGTCTTGCCGGAGGTGCAGTCGCTTTCGGTCTCGGGTATGGTATGTGACATGCAAACTCAATCGACTCGAGGATTTGGTACTGACGCTATATAGGTTACTACCACTTCAGTGGTGCCAAGGCCGCAGTAAACACCGCAAGAGACGCAAAGAAATACTTTGATGACGCCAAGGCATCGATCGCCGAGAAGACTCCAGAGCCAAAGGCAGCATTGAAGTACATTCGACAGCTGGCACAGAGCTATGCAGGCTTCATTCCTGGAGCAAAGGGAGTCGTCGACTCGGCCTTTGATGATCTCGACAAAGTCTCCGCCAAGCACGGAGACAAGGTTGACAAGATTGTCACGGACACTTACCACCAATTGAAGGACATTTCTAACGAGGGCGTCTCGATGGAGACTGCCACTAAGGCCTGGTCGATTCTGCAGAGCAAGTTTGACGAAATCGCCGAGCTCGCAAAGAGTGTAGGTGGAGACATTATGAAACAGCACCCAGAGATCAAGGAGAAGTTGGGAGGAAAGCTCGATGATCTCAAAGGTATGGCCGACCAGTACGGACCTGACGCCAAGAAGCAATACGACGAGGTCTACAGCAAAGTGCAGGACATTGCAGCCAAAGGACTTTCCGCAGGCTCTCTAGCTGAGATTGCCAAGCTCGTGAATGACAAGTACTCCGAGGTCAAGAAGAAGGGAGAGGAAGCATACTCTGCTGGATTCGAGAAATCAATCACTCCACTGCTCGAGAAATACCCAGAGGCAAAAAAGTTTGTCGAAGAGAACAAGGATGCCCTCAAGAATGGCAACATTGATGAATTGATCAAGTCCGTCAAGAAGGCTGTCGACTCGAAAGACCTCGGAGCACTTCAAGAGTATGCTGACAAGGCCAAATCTGTAGCTTCAAAGTCCGGCTTTGACCTGGAAAAGTACTTTCACGCCATTCCGTCCGGTTCAGAAATCATGAGCAAGATCAAGGACATCAAGGAGGCTGCAGAGAAGCACGGAGACGAAGCCAAGCAGTTGAGTGAGAAGACTTTCGAGGAGATCAAGGACATCCTCAACAAGCGAGCTGGAGACGCACAAAAGATTGCCGAAAAGGCCAAGAAGGATGCTTAAAGCATCAAATTATAAAGAAATGATTGAGTAAAAGGTACAAAGGGAGGTGAATGATCTTCACCATAAAACAAATTGGAGCCGGGACTAAATACTTGTATCACTATTAGCATTACACAAAATATATTGCAAAAAAATATACTGGGCTGACGCTGAAAAACTCGCATGAGGATGCAGTAATCATATCAAGACATTCTTGATTCTGAATTTCCCACCTTGATGCATTCTGAGCGCGGAACTCTCTCTCGAAGGGACTTGGAGTCGCCGATACCCTTCCTCGATGTGCTTGACCCCGAGTGGTGTCCTGCCTTCATCGGGCATATCAAAGAGCGTGCGCTCCTCGCTGCGTCGCCGTTTTCCGGAGAGTCCTCTCTTTTCGACTTGGACTTGTTCCTCGTCGACGTCTCGTTCTTTGACTTTTAGTGCTTCCTCGGTGATGCTGGCGACGATTTCAAAGGTGAGAAAGCCGAGAATGTCGACAATGTCGTCGGAGGGTCGCGATTCGGTGAGTTGAGCCATGTGCGTCCACTCTCGAAACCGTTTCGACTTGCGATAGGTGAATGAGGCTTGTCTGCATTCGGACCAGTGGACGTATTCGTCTTTACTCATCCCTCGCGTGCGTTCGTCTGCATTCTTGAGTCGTTGCATGGTGGCGAAATTCGCTTCGGTTTCTTCTTCGTCTAATTCCTCGTCTTCTCGTTCGGGAACTTGTTCGGAAAACATGGAGGCGAGGTCCCACGGTAACCCGACTTTTGCTTTTTTATACTTCAATCGAGAGTCTGGTTGTTGAGCGGTCGACGAGGAGCCGGCGACGACGACGGCGGCGTCGTCGAGGAGGTCGGTACCGTCTGCCCCGCCGTCTGTGTCTTTGGCATTCTTGCGGACGTCTTTCCATGACAAGTATGTCCTCAACCGGTTCACTTTCGCCTTGTCGTGACGAATCAGGAAAATCAAGTCTTCCACCGAGATGCTCTTTGAGTTTCTTTTCGATGCTTGACTCGTCGCTTGAATCAACATTTCGATTACTTGCGCGCGGACGATTTCTTCCACCAACGTCGTCGTTTCCGGCATCGGTTCAGAGTCGCCAATGACAAACATCATTTGAGAAATCTCTGAGCGGTAAATCGCCATTACCTCTGTTTTCCACTATCCGAAAGATCTTTCAAGGCATACTAGGATTAAGGTATTTCTTGGCAGACGAGATGAATAAGTCGATTGATATGGTCGATTAGTAGCGTCGCGAATTTGTGGCTGGAGAGATGCTTGCGCCAAATTTAATATCATTAAATAATTTATTTCCTTCTCCATAATCGGGAACAAGCTCTACTTTCCGACATTCAAATTACAATCCTACTTTTCAACACTTATAATAAAAGGACTCGTCACAGGATAGCAATCAGTCGGCATGTTGTACGTCGTGGGTCTAGGTTTAGCTGATGAAAAGGACATTACAGTCCGTGGTCTGGAAGCTGTAAAGTCATGCAGCAAGGTCTTTTTGGAAGCGTATACTTCGATATTACTCTGCGACACATACAAGTTGGAATCATTCTACGGTGTACCGGTGACGGTGGCAGATAGAGAATTGGTAGAGTCTCAGAGCGACGAGATCTTGGCGACGGCAAAGACGGAGAATGTGGCCTTTTTAGTGGTGGGCGATCCGTTTGGTGCGACGACCCATACGGACCTCATCATTCGCGCGAGGGAATTGGAGATTGAGGTACAAGTCATTCACAATGCTTCCATCATGAACGCCATCGGTGCTTGCGGTCTACAACTCTACAACTTTGGACAATGCGTCTCCCTCGTCTTTTTCACCGAGACGTGGAAACCCGCTTCATTCTATGATCGCGTCAAGGAGAATGTCGATATTGGATTACATACCCTCATGTTATTAGACATCAAAGTCAAGGAACAAAGTATTGAAAACATGGCCCGTGGAAGACTCATTTACGAACCGCCCAGATACATGTCTGTCGCCACGGCGGCCACGCAAATGCTTGAAATCGCGGATCTGAAGAGGGAAGAGGGAGAAGTGCCGTGCTATGATGAGCGGACGTGGGCCATTGGCGTGGGCAGGATAGGAGCGTCCGATCAGAGAATAGTCGCCGGGACTTTGGGACAATTGGTCAATGTCGACGTCGGGCCTCCGCTGCACTCGCTCGTGTTGTTGGGCAGTAGAGTCCACCCTCTCGAGTTGGAGTACATGAAGCATTACGCATTGGATACGGTCGCCATACAGGCTCTAATTGATGAAAAGAACAAGTCTCAGTAACATGACATGAGAATATTCGATGGACTTATGGTCCTTGCACTCGCTAGTCACCATATCTGTCGATAAGGACCCCGGTGCGCTGCGGTATACTAATGCCGTACTTGGACCGTCCAGTCTGGCACTCTGCTCGTGCTGTTGAATTGCTGTATGGTGACAGAAGGACCGCCAAATCCCAGACTTGCAGAAAGACTGCCTCCAGTCCATGCCAAGTCTGGTCCAAATGTATTTTCTAGTAGACGAGTACCCGTCTCACGACGAATCCTTGTCTGCAGTCCAGGAATATCACAGATACTTCCCATGACTGCGACGGTCTTGAGGTCGGCGCGAATGTCGATCGAGGCATTGGCAATGCTTGACAGGATCAGGCGTGGCAACGAGTTGTAGGCCGAGTCGGCGTACTCATTCCTCGCTTCGAACAGAAGCTCGACTATGGCGAATCGAGTCCATTGTGGAATGTGTACTTGTGATTTTGATGAAGGTACTGTCCAGGTAAACGTTTTATTGTGAAACTCGGCTATGCTGTAGCACTTCTCCAAGTCGTCATCGGCGATAAGGTCCGAGGTATCGGAAGGCAGTGGTGAGGTAGGTAGACAGACGAGAGCTGTATCGAGAAAGTTGTCCACATCCACGTCCATTACACGATCTAGCACTGGATCGCAAAAGTGAGTCAACAGGTAATGGGTCCTGCTTTTTATCGCCATTCTGCCAAATCTAGTCGACCTTGTTAGGGCATTGAGTGGGCGTCTATCATATATCTTTTAATCAGTTCTGTAACTGAGCAGGGAAGGTTCAAGCATTACCGGGACAATAGTGGTTTCTTCCAAGCCAATATCCAATATGATGCCAGAAGTGATCCCTAATGCAAGTGCAGCACACACGCCAGCGTGCATGAATGTGATTTCCCGAGGCTGAAATATGTTAGGACATGGGTGATGAAAGTACTTGAACTCACTTGGTGATATGTAAACAAAACTCTTGCCATTATACGCTTGAGCTTGATTGGCAGATAATGATCTTCCACAAGAACTACTGCTTTCCCTTTGAGTGGGAAGTACAAGTAGCTAGCCAGATTAGCAGTGAGATGATCGAGTGACACAATAGTTTCCTACCGATTGACTGCAGTCCGCACAGCCTCTTCTAGGCAATCCTCCAGCACACCTAGACGCTCCTCGTCCAGTACTACAATCGGCTCATCAAGTATTGTCGTGAGGTGGTTTTGTCGAGCTGCGGAGCCTGGTTTGGTGGGTATAGTACATCGTACAGAGTATTCACCAGAGAGACCAGCTCTCAGAGACTCTTGATTTATGTGAAAGACCACGCAAGTTTCTGGGCCGACGCTATTTAGGGTGCTGACTCGTCGATTTAGTAAGGCTGACCGTCGTCGATCCGAGGCTTGTGTCCCATCACGAGCTGCTTCTGAGGCCATGAAAAGAAAGTTGTCATCAAGTCGTCATCATTACTTACAAGTCGGGCACCCCTTCATTCACGAATACTTGGAAAGGCTGGAGTGTAGATGTATAGAAACAATTGATATAGAATGGTGCTTATATCCGGCTCCACATTACAACTACCGTTTTGTCACGAGCTTCCGATCTTGTTGTATGGTCTGTGCTTAATCAGGTACTTTAACGAGAGATCCGTCTGCTGACAAGTCTTAATCAGACGAGCCAAAGTTTCGCGGAAATTGAAGAGAAGCCCACAGTCAAGTATGATGAACTCGAAAGATCATGCACGGCTCAAAGTGCATCTCAAGATGTCAGTGACTCGACTACGAAATTTGCAACAAAAGAAGACGGCCTTGGCGAAAGCCAATAGGAGGGAACTTGCTTCATTGTTGACACAAGGCAAAGATGCATCAGCGAGAATCAGAGTGGAAAACATCATCAGAGAGGACATCAATGTAGAGCTACTGGAGATTCTCGAGTTGTACTGTGAATTACTCTTGGCCCGCATATCACTGCTGGAATCCCGCGAGTGCGATCCCGGTCTCGAAGAACCCATAAAGAGTCTGATTTATTCTGCGCATCGATCAGAGGTCAAGGAGCTAGTGACCTTGCGGCAAATGTTTACCCACAAGTACGGCAAGCAATTCGAGTCTGATGCATTAGAAGACGTCGACGGTAAAGTCAACCCGAAAGTTGTCGCCAAACTATCGATCGCTCCGCCGGCCACTGAGTTGGTGACTAGGTACCTTCGAGAGATTGCGAGGACATATCAAGTCAATTGGCACAGCGGTGATACTTCCTCCGAGGAGGAAGAGGACGATGATGTTGGGGGAAGACAAGAAGGAGTATTGGCCGGCGAAGGACCATTGCCAGATACGCCGCAAAAGAATCCGGCACTAGTCAATGTCGCTCTACCCAGTCCAACAAGTGAGAATCCACGGCCGCGACTAAAGATTCCACCGACGACACAAGCG
The DNA here is from genome assembly GCA_005281535.1 of Taphrina confusa. Classification (NCBI taxonomy): domain Eukaryota; kingdom Fungi; phylum Ascomycota; class Taphrinomycetes; order Taphrinales; family Taphrinaceae; genus Taphrina; species Taphrina confusa. Next base: position 81,113 of record RHGJ01000021.1, on the reverse strand, counting down.
GCTACGCCAGCAATCAAACCCATCAATGGTGCGGCTGCACAAGATGCTGCAACGAAGAAGGGTACAGAAGACCTGGACGACCAAAGTTTCGACGCGCTCATGGCACGTTTCGAGAAACTGAAGAAGGGTTGATACTGGCAGATCTTACCATATACCATATACCACATACCTAGCATGCCCACTGATGCGCCTTTGCTGTTTGTACACGACCCATTTACACGGACCCAACAATCTGTGGCAGAAAATTACAGGCACTGGATTTTGGAGGAATAGTACCATACCGATCGTATATATTCATCAGTCTATTTCATCATCAAGTCTATATATCTAGATTCAATTTTCGATCATTTACAAAATTGCAACTTCTTCCTCACATCACTCTCTTCCCGATCCACCACTACTCGCAGCAATCTTGGCGGCGACGGCGGCAGTGGAACTCGCGGCGACGGCGACGGTTGCCGTGGTGGAAGAGGAAGCGTAGTACTCGTTGCCGACGACACTGGCTTGCTCGTCTCCGGCGTACTGATAGACATTCAAGCTCTTGATTTCAAAGTAAGAGGAGGCGAGGTCGGAGGGACTGGTCGCCATGTACTGGGCGCACGTCGGGGCCGTGACGGGATCGTAACAGGTAGATGCGTTCCAAGTCGTAGAGGCCCCTGCCCAGTCTCCACAAAACGTGAGATCAAAGATGATTTTGTGGTTTTTAAAGTGCGTGTCGACGTCGCAATTTCCAGCAGCGGGATAATTCGCCACCGACTTGCCCCAATCTTTCATGGTGGGGACAGAGGTGGATGTAGGGTCGTCGCTGAGGACTTGCAAGTCGTCGGGGAGTGCCGTTCGTGGGAAGAACCAGATTCTGATTCCGCTCGATCGCCAGTCCATCGCGTAGAATCCTCCTCCATTACCGTTGAATCCCGCACCATAACTCAGACTCGAGTGTGTCGTGTCCTTGACGCCGCAACCGGCACTCGAAGTCGCTCCCGTGCCACTGAAGCAGTCGGTCGTCAAGACCGTGCCAGTCTCGTTGCGAGCAACGTTCTTCATGGTACAACCCTCGGACGTGTGCAACGTCATTTGATTGTGCGTGTTGACGTTGACGCCCTCCAAGATGTCGATTTCCCCATTAATCGGCCAATTGTCCGTGTCGCACGTCCAGAATGCCGGCCAAGTTCCACAGCCATATGGCATGTGAGCCAAGTCGAGGACAAAGAGACCCTGTGTGTAATTCTTTGTGCTCTGAATCCTGACGGAATTGACGCCCGTCGACGTGGCCGTCGTCGCGGGACGAATGATGGCGGACGTGTTGGAAGCATAAGTGTAATTCTCATAGGCCGCATTGGCACGAAGTTGGTAGAGAGTGAATCCGTTGGTCGGATCAGCGTCACTCCAGAAATCAAACTTGTTGAAAAAGTCCGTGCCTTGATAGTGTTCCACCAAGGCATAACTCTCCGATGGGTACTTGGGAGCGGCCTTTTCGTGTTTCACGCCGAGACCGATGCCCAATCCCAGCGCCAGAGCCAGGACGACGACGACGGCAGCGACGATTCCGACCAGCAGAATCGTACGCTTCTTCCTCTGTCTCGTCGTGCTGTCTAGATTATGATTAAAGTTGCTCTCCTTGATGCGCGAGACATCGTCCAACGACGAAGCTGACGATTGATGGACGCCACTATACCCCTTCGTCGTCATGATGAACAAGTCGGCAGATTATACAAAAGTGTTCGGATGTCTTCACTATACTGATATTGTCGTGGTCGTAGGTCTTATATAAAGAGTAAAGAAGGTGAGGCGAAGAAGGAAAGTGACCAAGGAAAAAAGCAGTGCAGGTTTACTTTGTACGAGGCTGCTGTTTTTCGTAGTAAAAAGTCAGAAGCTGAGCAGGGATGCCAAGGATTAATAAAGGTGTATGAACAGATGAGATGGGCGTCGGCCTTCTGGTGGCAACCGGCTGCTTCACAAGGACCCGTCTGCGCCCAAAAGAGAAAGAGAAAACGCACACAAAAAGTGAGAAGTCTATCGGATAGCGTTACCCGATACAGAAGATGTGATCTTCCTTTGGTTTGTGTGCAGGCCATGGATATTAATATTCATTCAGATGGTTGTTTCCATTGCCATACGTAGCTAGCTAGCTGGCTGTCTGTCTAGAGAACAACGACACCAACAAGCAAGGCCACTGCAACTGTGTACGCTGCAAATTGTACACCAGCAGTTTGTCTACCACCAGACCCGGCAGGGGAGGCTCCAGCTGTACCCGTCTTGCTGGTACCGGAACCTCCTGTACCTGATGCAGTAGATGATCCTCCAGACTGACCGGTACTCGACGATGTGCCACTGACGCTACTGAGTCCGGGTCTTGTGCTGTTGCTACCACAGACAGGCTTCCCGACGACCACCAGGGCCACGATGCCGTCTATACCAATGTTGTGGTTGTACATACCTGCATCTCCACCCGCATCTGCGCTGACCAAGTCTGTAATGTCACTTATGGTGGCTGGTGGCCAGGTGCAACCGTAGTAGTCCTTGCCACCTCGTCTTGCGCGCGCTACGAATTCATACTTGCCCTGATTGTAGCCATCGGGCACGAGATCATGATGGTCCGTGAGATTCTTTTCCTGGCTGGCGGCAAGGAAGTAAGCTCCAGAGTCTGCTTGTCTCCATCCTCGGAAATGATATCCTCCATTGAGTGTCTCTAGGCAGGTGCCCGAAGGATAATCACCAAAGTTCTCGCGATAGAGGAAATCCAGGAGTTGCGGCGTCTTACTAGAGACACTGGCATAAGCCGGCGTGCTTAGGTGGAGTCCCAAACACTCGTCTGAAAAGTTCAGGGCACTCAGATACTGACTGAAACCATTCGTAGAGTTGAAAACGGCGTAATTTGACGAGCCATTCAGAGATCCGAAGGATGAGGTGCCCGAGATAATAATGTTGATGGGTTCTGGCTTCGTGGTTGGCTGACCCTCGAACGTAAAGTACATGTTGCCTCCGAAAGTCGCAGGCGATATGTATCCACTCGCATTAGGATCGGCCCTTCTCTCTAGGTCACTTGGATGTCGGTGTCCTCCCACTGATGATCGCTGATGGATGCCCTCTGTTTCGATCGCGAAAGCATGCGCAAGGACACTCGTCCAGACAGCAAGTTTTGGCAACATCTGGCTTGTACACTTCTAGCTTCAATTGAAGATCAATTGTCACTATCTCGCTGTGATCAAGAGTGGCCGATAGTCTGAAACGCTACAAGGCTGGGATCCGTTCCAGGAATCAGTAGAAACTGAAGATTACGATGGGCCAAATGGCGTGCGGTCCCTATAGAGCCTATTGCGTTGATTTCCTTGTGTAGAATGCTGGACTCCTATAAAATTCCAGTCAGGAGGCGTGTAGTCACTATCGAGAAATTGGAACACTATATCGGAAGCATAGAATTAGAGTACAAAGCAGCCTTTCCATAAGTCATTGAGTATGGTAAGTACATGTGGTCTTCTTCCTTCTTCCTCAAGCTCGTAATTTGCAGAACTGCCTCCCTGTGAGCAATACCCTACGACTGTCCGAGTTGATGTACACGTTCCTCTTCTACGAGTTGAATTGCACCGGCTCAAGTGGTAAGCTTGCATTGGACAAACGCGTAGAAAGTTGACTTGCGGGGTCTGAAGACGCCTTGGCCGCCTCTAGAGGCGCCAGTAATAGAATCTTGGATCGCCCGCGTGTTTCAGGCATTTCAGCTGCTGACACTCCCGACAATTGACATTCTTGAATTGATAGTCTTCATGCCACACAGCTGAACAATATGGCTATCATGATGGTTCTCTTATGTAGACCAAAGGGGGATCTATAGCATAAGGCGATTGGATTAATTGAGCCTTTCTTAGATATCAGGACAACTGGCAAGCAAATAGCGCGAGTGGTTTAACCAACTCGCTCGAACGGCCTCTGAGGACCCTGATACCTGCTGTTATACACCAAAGAGTTGATTGCAACCATGTATGCATATGAGTGGCAAATTACGACCACTCAACTCAGAGAATACTGGCAGGCGTGAATGGAACGCGCATGTGATGCAATTTATATAGATGACGGTCCTCCTTCTTCGAAGATCGGGATGATATTACCTCTTAGAGATCATCTGCAGAGAATTGTTGGGACTTGCACTGCTAGGAGTCTGACTACCTTCACCTCTGAATTCTTCAAATATACCATCATGACCTTCAGGACTCTATACGCAAGTTCGTGCATCAGTCTTCACAAGCAACAGTCTGCGGCGAAGAAACTTTATGCGGTCCTCATTTTTAGTCTCCTTGCCACTGGTTGCCCTTGTAGGTGCTTCGTTGGCGTCAAGCAACACAGATGGGCAGAATGATATCGAGGCACAGGATCTTGCTCAGTTGCACGGCGATAATCACGTCCAAGCCGGTGTACGACCTGTAGAGGAGGAGCAAGACCTTCACCAGAAGAAAGAAGTCGGAGGTCATGCCAAACCACATACAGAGGATCCTGTAGAGTTGGGTACTCCTTTAAGTTTCCATGATTGCCCCAAGCACAAGGAGACCAAAGCAGCCTTTGCCAAAGGTCTCGGTTACATTTCGCCCTTTGAGCTTGGAGGTAACATGAGCTTCTCTTTCGTTGACCCAGAGCGACCAGACCTGAAGCCTGAGCCGATCAACACCATCATCTCTGCCAATTCCTGGTTTGGCAGCTTCCTGGGAGGAAACAACACGGAGATCTTCCTCAGAAACAAGGGCTTTGCACAGTATCTCTCAGCCCTCAACCTCTCTGACGAATGCGGTGGTCTTCACTTTTCCAATGATGCATTCGCACGAGTGAATGGACCAAAGCCGGAACTTCTCAACTTTTTATACCGTGAAAACTTTGGCGACTTTGAGTGGGGAACGTGTAACCAGACCTTGGACGGCGGACTCAAATTCCGAGGATGGAGACAAAACAACACTGGTGCGTTCTTCCTTGCCCCGGCCATTTCCCAGGACTTGGTACACAATCACGCCCCAACCGCAAACGGATACAATGATGGCCGCGACGAAGTCGTTCGACGAGCAAAGCTCGGAGGTGTTGATCACTTGGGCTGTGTGTGGCCGCCTGCAAAGGTCGAGAAGGATCTTTGCTTGGAGCAGCCGGACGCAGGCGGACCAAACGGACTGTACAATCATGGCGTGGGTATCGATGGAGTAGTCAGCGTCATTACCGTGGGCAAACCACACTGCCCCGGTGACCGCAACTCGACAAAGTCCAACACTACATGGTCCGCCACATCTCACTACCTTTCAGCAGATCCATTGACACCGACCACGACTGGTGATGGGTCAACTGATCCACCCGTTGGAGGCGTGAGTGGCGAGACAGGAAAGAGTGGTAAAGGTGCAGTCAAGCCATCTACAGGATCATCCATGCCAAGCGCAGCATTGACCGTCGGATCCCTCTTTGCTGGCTTCATGGTCGCTGTCTTGGCACTATGATTCGAAGACGGCCCAACACCGACAAGACACTTCACAATGCTTTTAAAAGATAGTTTTTAATTCGTTTTCCCGGTGTCTTTCCACAATCACTCCTCGTTTCTATAGTGTAGTCTCTCGTCTCTGGACCACTCCATCAATTGCGTCGTGAACGGGTGTTTCACCATTCAATACATCAATATTCAAACCGATGGTGCCGTCGTTACGAAGACACTCGTAAATGACTTGCGCGACATCTCCCCTCGTGATTTTCCCATCGAGATGGATTTTTCCAGCATTGATGGATCCAGTCGGGGGATCATCAGTCAATGACCCCGGTCTGACGATTGTCCATTTCGTAGTCGATTTCATGAGGACTTTATCCGCTGCTACTTTGGATTCATGGTAGACTTGTATGGCTCGATATCCAACTCTGAAGCGATCCACGTCCGAGTCTGTCCACCAAGGCGCTACGTCCTCGGGATCGCGACACGTCAATGCCGAAACCATAATGAACCGTTTTCCCACTACTTTACCCTCTTGAGACGACGACGACGACGACGACGACGAAGCGGAAATCATTCGAGACGCCGCTTCTCGATCGACTTTTTTCGTCCTCTCTTCTCCTCCTTTTCCTCCCGCTCCAGCCGACCAAACAACCACGTCTTGATCATGAACCACGCTCCTCATTTCATTCTCCGATAACCTTTCGAGATCTTGAACCAACACTGTTGCGCCCAAGGACTCGATCGTCGAGGACTGTGACGCGTCTCTCACCATTGCCGTCACTGTATATCGGTCCTTCAGCAATGGAATAAGTAATTTACTCACTTTACCGCTTCCTCCGCAAATCAATACCCTAGACATCCCTTCTTATCCTTTGTTATTCACTTTGCGTCGTACTATGGTCTTTATTTTTTTATGATGAAACAATGTCAGGGTGGTGTTATTGACGAGGAGACTGACGTGCTCGACTCGAGTGGAGCCGAAAGCCACAAGATCTGCACAGATCCAAGGACTCGGGTCAATGAATCGGCCTTTATTATATATCATATATAATGTACAACATGATCATGTCTCATCATGTATTATGACTATACTTTGAATATGAGTGTACAAGTGCCAAAACACCGAGATACTTGAGATGATTATGATTATGCACGTTTGACACGGCATCAGAATCATCGATGCGAAAATGATCTGAAGGACCGCATACTGCCCTTTGAATCTCTACTGCCGACGAGACCACGACCGATGCTGTTCAATCCCGACTTCTCTTCCGTCGTGCCACTGTATTTTTCAAAACGAGACGCAGTGCTATCTTCATGCACGGAATTGAGTAGCGAGTTTTCCTTGTTGCCTCCGGAAGTGAATATCTGCGACACTCTTCGAGACCATGACGTTCGTCGAGCTGGAGTCTCTCGCAACGTCATCTGCATAGGCCTATGAGGACTCTTCCGGGGCTCCTTTTCCTGGTCTGTCGTAGTAGTGGAAGTGTTTAGCACCAAGGGCGCTTGGCTGAAGGGTGATTCGTGTCTTAGTGGTGGTGCGATGCTTGGGGCAGGTGAATGTGTCTGAGCTGGTCGACGACCAGGTGGAGTGCCGACATTACTGAGCGAAACTATCCTTCGATCCACTGAGGGTGCAAGAGGCATCAGGGCTCTTTTGCTCAAAGTTGACTTTTTCTTTCTGAGCTCTCCGCCTTTGTGGTTTCGCGTTTCTAAATTTTCCTTTTGTCGTTGATCTTCTGCAGAGCGAGAATCGTCTAGCTGCTTTAGGAGGTTCGCCAGATTCATCTGCAGAACAGTAGTTCTAGACTCGAGGCTGCTCAACTCTGCTCGACGATCGTTCAAAGTTGAATCGAGCTTCTGAATCTCACGGATCTTGTTTGAGATTTGCGAGTCCAATGAATGGACAATGGCTTGCAGGCCCGATGTGTCGACTGACACACTGATGGGTGCGACTGGAGCAGCTTCGGCAATCACTGTGTTTGTGGCCATCTGTTCTGGTATATGTACTGGAAGATGATCACTCAAGAACAATTGCATGCTATCGAGTGCTTTGAGGATTCTTTCGTTGCCCGTTGTTGTTGCCGCTGCAGATGTGGCCGCGGCAGTGACCTGGGCCATCAATGCACTATCCGAGGACAAGTTCACAGACACGTTTGTCGCCTTCTCTGCTTGATTGGTAGAACTTTTTAGTAGTGCATCAAGCTTCACTGCGAGTTCAGACTCGATCTCTCGTTGTTTCTCCGGATTTTGTGCATCACCATTCGCATGAGTCATGCTGGATTCTTGCAACAATCTTTTAATCTCTTCAATTGCTTGTGGGTTTTTGACATCACCTCTCAATCGGCCTAAATCCCTGGCATTGTTCTGACTACGCTTCATCAAGATTTCGAGATTCGTATGGATCATAGACACGAGATCATACAAGCTTGCAGTTGGCGCGTCCTCATCAAGAGTCTGTTGCGACAGGCTTCGACTGCTGCTCGTTGTCGTTAGCCGTTTGTGCGCTGCTGATATCTTGCTCTGTGTCCTGACTGTAGACACCGGGACATGATTATCAGGTAGAGGTAAGGGACTAGGATTTCGAGTCGGATCTTGTCATATCAGAGAAGATCTCAACACAGCGAAAGACTGTTACCTGATGAGTCCCACATGGGTCTTGTTATTGACTGACTAGATTCTGAGCGTCGCATGTTGCTTGGTGAAGATGCACTGCCCAGCATCGTGTGGGTTGCTGGACGCAGAAGTACTTGGCGACTATCGAGCAGCCAAGATCGGCGGTAGTGAGACTAGAGCCAGTGCTAGACTGCAGGTACGGCGATGGATGACAAGTGCTCGATGGTCTACAGCACATATACGGCAGCCTGATAGAGCGCAACGGGACGTGTTGACTTTTGTTGTCCCCGAGGCGCGCGCCTCCATCCCGCAAATTCATTTATTCATTCATTCACGCCCATTATCTGCCCCTCTACACGAAAAGTACGATTCGCCTACACGAAGAGTATTTACAGTACCTATTCATACATGATTCTGTTACTGCTGTACTGTTGCAATGCTGTAAAACATTCCGACTGTTTCAAGCTGAAGAAGCACCCTTTCGGAAATGAAAGAAAAGAAGACTCAGGGTCTAATTTGTTTGTTGTACAACCTCTATATAGTAGGGCGAACAGCTGATCTATGTGACCCTGCAGAGACAGCTCACCTCGACTCATGATGACAGTTCCACGAGTTAGACACGGTGCTCAAGATTGACCATGTAGCCATTACCGTGCCGAGATCAGAGAGCAGATGATGTGCGAAGACTCGTACAGCTTGCGTGATCAATCAATCATAGCTTGCGCGACAAAGGCGTACGTTTCTGCAAGTGAAAATCATCTGCGCTGCTTGTGACCGAATATCTTCTCGCTCTCGCTTGTGTATTCTTATGTATGCAAGAATGACTGGTTTTCGATAGACAATATTTCTATGTGACTCAATTGTGAACTCACTTCCTTGGACATGTCGTGAGCATCCTTCAATCATTCATAGGCTCGTCCTTTACGTGGTTTTGTTTCGATTCTGGACTTTTATCTATGCCTTGACCAAGCCCACAGATTTGTCGTCGCAAATTAGTCTCCATCTTGACCATCTTTGCTGACGGTGTTGGAAAGGGCACCGGTCCAATGCTTGTCGGGCTGATCTCAACAACATCACCATTAGCGGCATTCTGCAATGTCTGATCCAGAACTCTCGTGATAGTGCTCATCTCTACAAAACCCAGTGTGTCTCCAATGACCTTCGTGAAGATGTCGTCCTCGCCATTTTGTTCCATCTGGCCGCTCATCTTGAGTCCTGGACTGGACTGCTGATGTGGAGGCAAATATGTGCTCGGTGCCAAGACGAATATGCGTTGTTCTTCGAGTAATATGGGCGCTAGAGAGCGCGCAAACCCTATCAAACCATTCTTTGAGGCCGAGTAGAGCGGCTGTACCGATGATGGGTATATCCCTGCTGTGCTTGATATGATTACAATTCGGGAGTCCGACTTGAGGTGATCCAAGCTACCATAGATAGTCGTGATGGTGCCCATCAGATTTATCTCCAGGTTGAGCATATTCACACTAGATGGACGTGCTTCAGGTTGAGGCAAGAATGAATCCGGCAGATTGACTCCAGCGACGCACAACAAACAATCTATCTTCCCAAAGACTTCCGTTGTTCGGTCAAATAAGTGCTTGATCTGAACTGCATCTCGGATATCGGTCTTGGTAAAGAGCAATCTTGAAACTAGCCGGGGCGCGCTAGAGTGCACCTGTAACAACAGAGACTTAGATAAAGCCGTATTGATATCTCCAAAAGACACTATGCCTCCGTGTGCAAGGATATGTGTGACAAATGATCTGCCCATACCACTCGCGCCGCCTGTAAGGACTACCACTTTGTTCTTCCAGTCATACATGGCTCGCGATCTGGTGATCTGGTATGCCGGTCGGCAGCTGGGCGCTTCGTTGATGACCGGCCTAGATCCTCCTCGGAGTGTTAGGAATTTCGGTCTGATCTGAGAAGATAATTCTTATATGATGATGAGGAGGAACCCCTGTTGCATTGCCTGAATGCGACAAGCAACGGGAAAGACGAAGGAGCGAAGTAACAGTTCAAATCCTCCACAATTGTAACCAAAAGAGGTGGAGTCGAGTCTCGATGAAGGATTTCCCGCTTAATCACCGGGAGGCACCAACTTTTTGAAATTTCGCCTTCCAGATTCGCTTCAACGATTTCCTTGGTGTTGCTACAGTAGTCAATACCCTTATACTCGTGAAATAGAACAGGTCAATTCTATGGTAATGAGCCGCGATTGTCAGTAGCACATCAAGTCGCCTTTCGCATACTCCTCAATGAAGGTCAAGACTCTCAGTCGGTCAGCTGACCAGTATGCGCCTTCGACAAAGTCCTCGCAAACACCTATGCCACGATCTCTCAATCCTGCACTGCATCCACACGAACGAGCTCGGGAATACACGAGAGCTTTGAATGCTGTCAAGCTAGACCGAATGTTTGCTGCCCCTCTTCTCGGAAGTTTAGGCGACGGTCATGTTGATGGCGTCTACTCCTTATGCAAAGATCCCAGGAGGATCGGAGTCTTGGCTTCGTCTTCGGGAGATGGTGTGGTCAAAGTCTGGGATCTTGTGGCTCGAAAGGAACTTGGAAGCGGAAAGAAGCACGACGGAATGGTCACGGGCGTCACATTCAACAACAGTGGTTCCTTACTCTCTTGTTCGACTGACAAGACCGTGGCATTAATGTCGGAAAATGGTGACGAACAGAGAAGATTCCTAGGAGCCAATGCCTTTTCGGGCATCACGCATCATAGGCATGATCCAATCTTTGCGACTTCTTCCACTTCCATAGACATCTGGGACTCGAATCGAGACTCTCCTGTCACTTCTCTAACATTCGGGTCTGATTCACATCAAACAGTGGCCTTCAATCAGATGGAAGCATCAGTCCTCGGCGCGCTAGGCTCTGATCGTTCCGTGACGCTATACGATATCCGAACCTCTTCTGCCTTGTCTCGGCTGACGATGGTGCAGCGAGGAAACAGTATTGACTGGAATCCCATGGAAGCGTTTAATTTCGCCGTTGCAAACGAAGATCACAACATATATATATACGACATGCGAAACATGACCAGAGCAATCAACGTGCTCAAGGACCACGTCTCTGCAGTCATGAGTGCCTCCTTCTCGCCAACAGGACAAGAGCTCGTGTCTGGTTCCTACGACAGATCAGTGCGAATATGGAATGCCAGAGAAGGACGCAGTAAGGACATTTACCATACGAAACGAATGCAGAGAGTCTTCAGCACAGCATTCTCTGCAGATTCCCGATACGTCATGTCTGGTTCGGACGATGGTGGCATTCGTCTGTGGAGAGCTGAGGCATCAACGAGAAGTTCCATCATGACTGAACGCGAGAGGACTCATCGAGACTATGAAAAGACGCTGGTGGAGCGATATTCCCACTTGCCAGAGATTCGACGCATCAAGAAGCAGAGACATATTCCAAAGAATATCAAAAAGGCGGGCGAAATCAAGCGAGTGGAGGAGGGCTCGATCAAGCGACGTGATGACAACAGGCGTCGTCATGAGGAAAAGACGGTGGAGAAGAGAAAGGACGAGCGGTCCAAGAACGTTGTGGGCATTTCAAAGTGAGGCGACATCAATCGCAGCGCTTGTACCTTGGAATTAAGCATATGCATGGCGTCGGTAGTGACATTTGACAGCGTTGGCATATCTAATGAAAAATGACATTCATCACAAGCGCTAGCAAGCAAGAGAAGGAGGTGAGTTTACTTGAAGAGAAGGACAAGAGTTGACGATTGTTGGTAAAAAAGAGTCAGGCGAAACTTTCTTCTTCTTCTAGAAGCGGCCGCCAAGCCACTGAAACTGGGGGGGTGAGGTCGATCTGTGTAACATTCCGTCGATTCCCTCCCACACAAATCCTCTTCCTCTCACCATCATGAATCCGCATACGGTCACCCTCTCACAATCGGCTTTTCCCACACCTTGATTCAGCTCAAACATGTGTCCTTGCAAGTACTTGGCGACCAATGCGCACCTTGCACCTATATACAGTCGACCGCACTCTTCTGAGCGCAGCACAAGGCTCACAGGACCGATAAAATAGACAATGTTGATCCTGACTCTGGCTTCACTGTGCACTGCGGTACTGGCCTCTTGTGAGTGTGGATACAAGACGGACGAAGGCGACGTCTGGCAGTTTGCCATCACGACGGACTTTACTACGCCAAACGTCAATTCTTCGACCGGGTTCAATTCGGCCTGGCAGATCACTACGGCGGTACAGGGAGATATAGTGGACAGTAGCCCATATCAACGCAACTACTCGTCGGCCAATGTCAATCTACCGACGACGGCGTCGCCCGGTCTGAAATTGACTGCTTCGGCGTATACGGGGACAGCAGGGGGTGCCGTGTCGTGCGGACAAGTGACGACGCAACGAGGAGACATTCTATATGGATCCTTCCGGTCGACTTTCTCAGTGACTGGTGGATCGGGCGCTTGTGCAGGATTCTTTACGTACGCCGACGACGAGAATGAGAATGACGTGGAAGTCTTGACGGACGAAGGAAATAGACAGGTTCACTTTTCGACACAACCGATCGCGACGACGGGTGCGACAGTCACTATGAAAATGCCCGACGACGCAGTGACTTCTTCGGACCAGACGTACCGCTTCGATTGGAAACCCAACGCGGTGACTTTTTTCGCAGACGACGTCCTCATGAGCAACATTACACGACACCCCAGCACCTTGCCCAGTCAACTCATCCTCAACGCCTGGAGTAATGGTGGAGCCTTCACCGGTGGACCACCCACTCAAGACATGACGCTCTCCGTAAAGTCCGTGACCATGTACTTTAATTCTTCCGACAGGACCGCCGTCGCATCCTTCAACGCTCAATGCGCCAAAGCAGGAACTCGTATTTGTTCCGTGGACCCACCTCGGAGTGTCACCGAGTCACTCGCTGCCACCGCATCACTCGTCGTCTCCTCGTCAGGCATGACCACCACCACCACCACCACCACCACCACGAGTGATGCGAGCAAGACTGCTTCTCTCTACCACTACGCCTTTTGTTCGACTCTTGGTCTGATTGCATATTCAATAATGTAAATCTCAAAATGTATAGCATAGCATGGCGAAAAAGAAGTACGACAAAATAATATTCATGTTGGCATGTATAGACTATAATTTCGCAGTAGCACTTCCTTGTTGTTTTCTGATTCTGGCACGTCCATTGGCCAAGACTACTTTCCCAGTCTCCTTGACTTTCGTGACGAAAATAATCTCAGTGAATCCTTCCGCATCAGTCTCGATTTCCCACATGAGCGTCTGGAGGGTTTGTCCGGGCAAGACTGGACTCGCAAACCTCGCTTCGAAAGATTTAAAGTTTTGAGGGTTCGAGGCGCCAAAGGTCCGGAGGACGTGAACGGCGGCGTGGTTCCACGTACAGAGACCGTGCAAGATGACGCCGGGAAAGCCCATGGTCTTGCCTACGCGAGGATCGGCGTGCAGGGGATTATAGTCTGCGTTTAAGCGGTACAATAATGCTTGTTCCGGCGTCAATTTCGTCTCGACGGTATTTGTCGGAGCCGTGTCTTTCGGCGGCACATGGGCCGGCTTTTTCGGTCCTTTGGGACCGTCGTAACCACCTTGACCCACGGCGAAACTACTGCCCACCATCCTGGTATACGCCTCCCCAGTCTTCTTGTCCACCAAGAGTTGTTCCGTCTCAATCACCAGGCCGGCCTTGCCTTTATCGTATACGCCCAGACACTTTGATTGTAACTCAAAGTCGTGGCCCTCACTCGTCGGCGGTAATGGTTTCAGGACTTCCAGGTATCGTTCCCCGTCCACGATCCGTTTAAAGTCCAGTTTCGGGACACCAGGTAATGCTCGTCCCTGGGATGACCGGGCGATGAAGTCGACCACGTCCTTGTCGTCCCTGTGACGGAACCCGCAGAGGACGGGATATGTTGGGAAAGCAGCAAATTTGGAGTCGAGTTCGTATAGTAGATGAAGCTCCTCTGCCTTGACGCCGATAGAGTTGGCGAATAGCAGGACGTCTCGTTTTGTCCATGCTTGTGGAATGGGTTCCGATGCGTGTCCGACAGCCTTGGTAAGATCTACTTCGCTCATACTTCACGATGCTAATTTGAGTGCTAATAGTCACTTGCAAGTTTTAATGTCAGTGAGAAGATGGTTTGTGTCCTGAGGGAGAAGCGAAGAGTCAAGGGCGCGGGGAGGAGAGCAGAGCTCCTGTGGGGATCTTGTCGGGATCTGCCGCTCGGTCACTCCGAGCTCATCTCTTGTCTCTAGAGTGATGTTTATACAAGATTGTTGTCATTCAAAGATGTTGTGATTGCTCTGCGAGTCGATACTACTCAAGACAACTGGTTGCGATGAGCTTGCTTGACGATGGCTTGTCAGGGCAAGTCACTCTGTCACGACGCTTCATTGACGATTGGAGGCGAGTCCGAGATATGGCGGCTCCACACAAGTATAGTCCCCGCATACCAGATTCGTTCCATCGACACCAGCTACAATTGTCGTCTACTCATCATGTCTGCTTGTACGTAAAGTCATCATCATGAACAACCTGATACAGTCAAACATGGCTCTCATGAACGCAAAGATGATCATGGACACTGTCGGCTTTGACGACTTGCCAATCGACAAGTCCCATCCTCATCACTCTGCATGGCTTTGGGGTCCCCAAGACGGTCTTGGGACTCTCAATTACCTGACACCACAGATCGTCGTCCAGGCATCGAAAGAGATCAAGAGCGGAGAGAGAGTCTGCCTGAATTGGAACATGCAGCACCCCACCTTTCCAGGCTTTGCTCGCAAGAAATTCGAGCATCGAGTCTTTCAAAAGAGTGATCGAATCGTCTGTGACGATGAAGTCCACTTCAACACGCAACATTCCTCCCAATGGGACGGACTGAGACACTTTGGATATCAAAAGGAAAAAGTATTCTACAACAACACTACAATGAATCAAGTCCTGCACGAGGACGGAGAATCCTGCGGTATCGGCATGGAGAACGGGACTGCAGAGTGGGCTAAAAAAGGAATTTCTGGTCGAGGCGTCTTGCTGGACATTTATGGCTACTGCGAGATACACGACTCATCGTACGATCCATGGTCCACACACTCCATCTCCCTCGACGTCATCCTGGCCTGCGCAAAGCACCAAGGAGTAACGTTTCATAAAGGTGACGTCTTGCTCTTGAGGACAGGTTATCACGTCAAGTACGAACAGGCCACGGAACAACAAGTACGCGAAAAGAGTCTACTCAATCCTCCCACTTATGCCGGCGTCAAACAAGACTTGGAAATTGCCAAATGGATCTACGACAACAAATTCGCCGCGGTGGCCGGTGACGCTCCTGCTTTTGAAAGCTGGCCCGTCGACGTCGACAAGATTGGTTGTGCCCTACACGAAATCTTTCTCGGCGGCTGGGGAATGCCGATCGGAGAACTCTGGTACCTCGAAAATCTCCTCAAGCTGTGTACCGACCTCGAACGATGGAGCTTCTTCCTGAGCAGCAGTCCTCTCAATGTCCCAGGTGGAGTCGCTTCTCCTTCCAACATCATGGCCATCTTTTGATTTCAAAGATTGGCTATACAATGTGTCAAAAGTCAAGTATTAATGTCAAAGTTTCACACCATTCATCACGTACATTACATGTTGGACACAAAATTGTATATAGGTTGATTTGCATTACTGTCTCCTAGTCGTCATCTCACTCGTCAAACAGGTCGGCGAAACCAATCAAAGCCTCGCCTGTGTATCTCATTTTCGAGAGGCCTTGATGTCTGCCTCGGTCAGCTCGACAATGGCGTTGATCGAAGGCACGGTTCCGGTGACTACACCCTTGGCAATCTGGTAGAACTTGCCAATCTGTGTGCTGGTCTGCACGGCATATGTGACTGTGGCAACCTTGACACGGATGATACCGATACGTGGCTATTTATTATGAGCAAAACATGAAGTATTAGAAATGAGATATAAAAACTTACGTCAGTTGGACCTCCGTCGTGTACACCATCACCTTTGTCTCCCATCCATGCCTTGAGCGTTGGACTGTAGTACTTTTCGACGGTGGCTCGATCGGTGACTACCTCGGCATCACCACTGATGCTGACCCATTCACCGGTCGTGTCCTTGTAGAAGCTGACTCCGACCTTGGAGTTGTTGTCGAGCTCCTCGGTCTTGCCTGACTCTGCGTGCGTGTGGAAGATGAGGTCTACGGTATTTTCTCGATCGGCCACTGCCATGGCACGAGCGACCATGAGACCGTCCTTTCGCTGCGTCGTGAGCATGCCGACTTTGTGTGAGTCGAGGAAGCCGACGAGTGTCGTGATTTTGGACTCGAGTGATTCCTCGGAACTACTGGCATTCTTTCACGGTCAATAATTGGCAATCTCGATTGAGCCCATTGAGGCTTACCTTTTCGGTGTATGACATGATTGAATCTTGTTTTGACACTGATATATCAATTGAAAGAATAACTTGACTTGAATGAGAGAGGGTTGTGCGTGTAGAGAAGCTGCCCAGCAGAGAGGGTCATTGGTGTCACCACTTCGCGCGGCAAGAGGAGGAGGGCTTCGGGAAGAGGAGAACTTGCCCGCACCAGGTGATTTGTGTGTCACCTTTCTAGTGCACCAGATGGAATTTGCTACAAACCCTTTTCACTTGTGTGACATCAGCGGTCGTTCTCCCTTACGAGCAGCAACGACCTCTTTGCTCAAATCACAATCACACATACAGCTTGCAATCATTCCTTCTCCAGCGTGTAATAGGCATACTCATGGGAATGGGGGCAAGTATCCAATCGGTCTGTGCTTGTACTTTAAATCAAAAGTGCGATCGCTGGCACATCTGAAACGATTAGATATGTAAAATGTAAATTTTCATCAGACTATATATGTACAACAGATGAATGAGCAGCAAAGTCTATCTCTGCTACTTGGCCGCCTTCTTCGCTGCTTTCTTTTCCGCCTTCTTCCTCGCCTTCTTCTCTTCCTCCGTCTCCTCCACCGCCTTCTCCCCTTCTTCTACCGTCTTTTGTTTCTTGGACGAACCCTCTTTCTTGGCAGCCTTCTCGGCCTTCTTTCGTGCCTTTCGTGCTTCCTTGGACTCTTCTGCTCCCTCCGCAGCGACATCAGCCATGACTTCATCCTCGACTTCATCCATCTCGACTTCCTTACGCTTCTTGGACTTGGTGACAGGATCAGTCGGCGCAGTTGTCGAGACAGCATCCGTCGTGGTATTGTAAGATGCAGTAGCCTTCAAGTCAAATTTGTTTTGCTGTTTTGGAACTGGCTCTGCAAGCGAACCCTTGATGCCATCGAGGGCTCGTAACCTGCTCTCAACTTTGGATCGTAGTTCCAATCCTACAGTGTGATCTACATCGGTAGAATCGCCCAATGCATCCACACGTAATCCTAATGCAGCCTTCGTAGCTAGCATACGTGCAATCTTTCCTTTAGATTTGTTCGAAGCTTGTCCGATCAGGGAGGCATGGTAGATGAGTCCGTACTTGGGAGTGTCGTGTTTGGTCTTCAGTGCCCTGAAGAGAGCCTTTTCTGCACCTAAAATCTGGATGGTGGACGCGGGGTGCTTGGCGAGATTCATCAATGAACCGGCATGAGAGATGAGTCGCGCCCCGACCAACTCGCCGACGAGAACGGTCAAATTGGGCGCTATGGCATTCATTCTGTTCTTCAAGTATTCAGACAGCTGGACTCGATACTCTGACAATGACAGGACCTGCTCAGCAAGCATATTGATATTTTCAAGATCCTCCTCAGTGATTTCAGTTCCCATGGAAATTTCTGCGGCCACTTTCAATTGTGCCTCGACTTCCTCGGGCAAAGTGTCACTAAAATCGGTATCCTGACAGCTTGTACGCATACCCATCTTCATAATGACTCTTGCATATGCCATGTTGTCGGCAACGATTCTAGCCATTTCAGGGAAATGCCAACCGTACCACTCCTTTACTCTCATCGCATAAGTATTCAATTCTTTATCCAGATCATCCAGTAAAGCTATAGCTTGCACGATCATGGTATCAACCTTGTCAGGAGAGAACTTGAGCTTGTGTCGGGATAGAGAATGAGAGAGACCTAGAGCCATAGTACTCATGTCGGTAGGGGAAAGACCCGGTATCAGAGCAGACATGTGCTCCCTGATGGATCTATAAAGGTCGGCAGAAGTGGAATCTGAAATGATCTTGAACTGAAGTCCTTCCATCTTGTTGATTGCATTTCCTAGCTTCGCATCTGCAACGACTAAAGAGCTTTTGGCATCGCTGACCTCAGAAAGCAGAGCCGCAAGAGCTGGAGTCACTTTACCCTCGATCAGAGCGGTCACATTATCGAGAGCATCAGCAGTATTTTCGAACTTCTTGAAGGCCTGTAATTTCAAAGCATCGGCAGTTTTGGCTGCAGTCGAAAGTTCTTCGCTTATATCTTTTTTGATAAGTTTATCTTTGGCCTGGAACAAGGCATAACCAGCCGCTGTCTCTGTATGAAGTTAGAGCCTGGGCCTTGACATGTGCATCGTTAAAACATACCCGTAAGAATGAGCATCGCTGTTACGCTAGTCGATACTTCGAGAGATAGCCTTGATAAAATGAATACACACTTTAACTTTTACTTGTGTGCCTGCAGAACTTCTGACTTGCAAGGAAGAGACGCAGGGGAAGAAATTCGGAAAGCCAATTTTCACACGATATGTGCGCAATCGATCAACTCGCTTGTATCGTTACACAATCTGATCCGCCAGACGGGAGATCTTTCTGTTTTCGATTGACATGTGCCACTTGCCACAAAAAGAAACACCACCTTCACTACTAGTATTATAGACACTGCTTACACAGAATCTGAGATCCATATCAAGATCGTTCCAGCACAATGGCGGAAAGTTCTTCTCATCACCGACAGTGATGCACATTGTATCGTTATGCGACGACTAATCGCTTCTTGGAGATGATCAGAGGCAAGACCAAGTGTATAAGTCGATAGTCCATGAGCGCTCATTTTCTGTCAAACATTCTACAAATCCCTTGCGCATAAATCAATTTGCGATCATTGGTACTCGATCACGAATCCTCAGATACATATATTCACATCTCACAAAGTCATGGCAAATATCTTGCTTGTTGACTCTTACGACTCCTATACGTACAATCTGTATCAATTGCTGCTCGATGCTCTACCTTCTGCCGAGATCATTGTTATACGCAATGATCAACTACTAGAGGATGAATTAGATGACTTGGTACACGACTTTGATTTCATTGTCATTGGTCCTGGACCAGGCGATCCTCGAAACACTGGTGATGTTGGCTTCTTACCTAGACTATTCTCATATCAAGTCCCAATATTGGGTGTCTGTCTTGGGTTTCAGCTTCTATGCTTATATGGGGGTGGAAGCATTCAACGTATGAAAACTGTCAAACACGGTCAAGTGAGCGAACTCTTCACCAGGAAATGTCCACTTTATCCAGATAGCAAGCCACTGGTTGTGACCCGATATCATTCTCTATGTGGAATTGTGACTAACGCATCGGAGCTCGATGAGGTAGCTTGGGTTGAGGACTCCCTTGACAATGGTCACCTGGCTATGTCAGTCATACACAAGACGAAGCCCTTCTTGGGCGTGCAATATCATCCCGAATCAGCTTGCTCCGAAAGAGGCCTTGAGCTGATTCAGAATTTTGTGCAAATTGCGACGAACTGGAACCTTTCCAAGCGTACAACCACTAGCAAAGTGCTATCGAAGGCGCTTAAACAACTATCAATAAAGCCCAAGGCTCTCACGCCGAGGCTTGAGCTTAAAACCCGTGCTGTGGAATGGCGAGAGCTTAATTTTCTCCTACCGGTAAGTCACGTAGCGGAGCTTCTGGACGTTCGGAATCAGGGTACATTCATTTTACTCGAGGCAGCAGCTGAGCCATCCCGCTACAGCATCATTGCTTCTTTGTCTGGAACGGAGAAACACCTGAAGTATAGAGTTGGACATGATCAATGGACTTTCGGTGAGGACACGATCGACAAATCACAATATGAAACAGTGTGGCACTTTATTGCTACGATCATGGAAAAACATAAAGTTAATGAAGGACCCACAGATGTGCCCTTTTGGGGCGGTTTTGCAGGCTACCTCAGCTATGAAAGTGGTATGGAGTCGCTCAGTGCAGTACCTTGTGGACCGGGGATAGATATCGAGGACATAAACATGATCTTCGTGGACAGGTGTGTGGTTTTTGATCATTTGAAAAACAAGATCTATATCCAGAGTATCAGGGCTACTGTTGCAGAAGAAGGTATTTCCGATATTGTGTGGATCGATACTCTGTATGAGCGACTTTCCGAAGCGTTGAGAACACCTCCAGTGACACCTCCGATACAGCCTATTGGTGAGCCATGTGAGGTCCTTTATCCAGATAAGACGACCTATTTACACAATGTCAAACTTGCTCAGCAATTTTTAGCGGAAGGCCAATCGTATGAGTTATGTCTGACTACACCGACAAGAATAAGATGTACATCGCGGTCTTCGTGGGAGACCTATCAAGCACTGCGTAGTCGCAATCCATCACCCTATGCTGGCTATATGAAATTGGATGGCGTCACTTTATTGTCATCTTCCCCGGAGAGATTTCTTTCGTGGAACAAGGACGGTCTTTGTCAATTACGTCCAATCAAGGGCACAGTTCGTAAACAGCATGGCATGAGTCTTTCAAAAGCTACGGAGATATTGAAAGACCCAAAAGAAGTCGCAGAGAATCTTATGATTGTCGATCTCATTCGACATGATCTACATCAGGTTGCGACTAATGTTGCGGTACCACAGCTGATGCAGGTCGAGGAGTATCACACTGTCTTTCAGCTTGTGTCGGTCATCACAGGACAAGTCAATGCTCCGCACTCTGGCTTTGATGTCTTAAGCAGATCGCTACCTCCAGGATCAATGACCGGTGCGCCAAAGAAAAGGTCAGTGGAACTGCTACAGAAGCTTGAGCGCCGACGCCGGGGTATATATAGCGGCGTTTGTGGTTACTTGTCCGTTTGTGGAGGCGGAGACTGGAGTGTGATCATACGTAGTGCCTTCAAGTATGACTCTGAGAACTCAGATGCCTCTTCGAATGAAGTCTGGTGGATCGGAGCAGGTGGAGCCATAACTGCGCTTAGTGATCCTGAGTCTGAATGGGAGGAGATGTTGACTAAGCTGGACTCGACTCTGCCGTGTTTTGGCAAAGGGAAGCCATCAGGGTGACACTGTCAAATGTGCTCAGCAAAACGACAGTCCAAGACGCCTTGCAGCATGCAGCTACATACAACACGGAGCAAATAATGGGCTTGCTCCCTCTGTGCGACTTACAGGCTGCCTGCCATAACCTTACGCGGTTCGCATTGCAAATGTCGAACCATGGCCATCTATCGTTTGTGAGCATTTCAACGATACTAAGGAATATGCCTCATTCACATCACAAGAGATTCTTGATAGAGCAAAATTCAGAACGGTGGAAAGTCTTACTTGGCACATCAGCTGACCGGCGCGCCACTTGTCATCCGTCAAACAAGCACTTTAGCAGTTCACGATCTCCGACAATGGAATACCTATGGAAGAGTCTAGGCCAACGTCTTATAGTGCGGGCTTGAAAACTCCTCGCGAACGCGGGGATCCAGAACCAGGTTTCGCAACCTTTGGAAGTCTACAACGTTGGAAGCCTCTCTGAGGGCTGAGAGGTCGGAGTCGCCAACTTGCGGGGGGCGTAGTTTTAGGCCGAAACGAGAAGCCACATTCGCTCAGCCCCATTCTCCACACTTCATCTGAGATGTCACATCCGCCAGTCTGTCATCCATGGCTCTCTCCTGCTCCTCTCCTGCTGCGCACGACGTCGAATGATGTGCAGCTGCTGAAATTACTGGCCCAACTAAGTGCAAGCTGATAAGCATCTCACATGAACGGCGAGCTCGACTCATCCTGTATTTGAAATATTACAGAGATCGATCATATTCCTGTGGTAAACAAGCTGCCACCACGAACCATGTTATCGCGTTGTGGAGAACTGTTCGGGCCCCTTGACAAGTTCGCTAAGTCCTCTCTTTTCTGCAGGCCTGTGGGATCTAGACCACAAAGATGTTGTTCAGTGCGCACTTGGAATTACTTTCCCTCCCCGCATTTGGGCTGCAGAGATGGCTGCAAACGCGAAATCTTGGTGTAAGAGGTCGAGCAAAAGAGTGTGGCAGACGCCCAGATTTCAGATCAGTCGTGCTTATCTTCATTCTTCTCCTCAGCAGATAACTTAAGATATAAAGACTGCCCATTTCCCCAGATTTTCAGGACCATCAGGCAAGTGTAGCAAGACTCAGTTCGTACATCCGCCCAACATGATTGGAGGCTCATACAATGACAAGCCTGAACAGGCATTCGTGGAGCACGTAGATGAAAAGGGTATCTCCAATGTCTCTGTCGAGTCGATGGATTCTGAGGTAGAATACCTCAAGAATGCCGATGCGAGTAAAATTATACGCAAGATGGATTGGCGTATCCTGCCAGTCATGAGTGTTCTCTACCTCATGAGTTTCTTGGACCGAACAAATATCGGTAACGCCAAAGTCGCTGGTCTGGTCAAGACTCTCAAAATGACCGATCTCCAATATAATCTCTGTCTAACCTGTTTCTTCTTGTAAGTCGAGCTTCGTCGCCGACAAGTAGTAGCCAACTAACATCTCCAGTACATACGCTGCTGTGGAGGTACCTTCCAACCTGATGCTGAAGAAGTTTGGTGCAAAGATCTGGTTGCCAATCATCATGATGCTCTGGGGAATCTGCTGTATTGGTTTGGGTTTCGTCAAGAACTTTGACCAGCTGCTGGCGACTCGTATCATGCTCGGACTTGCTGAAGGTGGACTCTTCCCTGGGTAAGACTTACTTTGTCAACATTGCCCGAACCAGGCTGACGTCCACAAGTGTTACTTACTACTTGACTGTTTGGTATCCTCGAAGCAAGATTGCTCTAAGAATTGCCATCTTCTTCTCTGCTGCCACTATTGCTGGTGCCTTCGGTGGCCTTCTCGCATTCGCTCTTCAAAAGCTAGACGGAAAGGCAAAGTTACACGGATGGGCATGGATCTTCATCGTCGAGGGAGTCCTGACCTGTGTGGTTGCAATCGGAGCATACTTCTTCATCCCAAATTCACCTACAGAGGCAAACTGGCTGACTGAAGACGAGCGCAGAATCATGAAGTACAAGATCGAGCATGATGGAGGAGTCGATGTCGCATTCGACGACGAATTTGACTGGAAGTACGTCAGACGAGGAGCCCTGGACTGGAAATTGTGGTTGAACTTGCTCATGTACCTGGGTTCCTTGGTACCACTCTACTCGGTATCACTATCACTTCCTTCGATCGTCAAGGGCATGGGTTACGTTACCGTCGATGCCGCTCAATTACACACTGTTCCGGTCTACATCGTCGCCTGCGCGGTCGTCATTGGAGCCTCATACATCGCCGACAAGACCGGAAAAAGATCTCCAGTCGTTTTGGTTTGCACAGTTTTGGCAATCATCGGTTGGGCTTTGATGTACACCATGGAGAATGTTCACGCTCGTTATGCAGGTGCCTTCCTGGCAGCTTCAGGAGCTTATTCAGCATTCCCTCCTGTCGTTGCCATCTTGACTTCAAACATTGGAGGAAAGACCAAGAGGGCCACAGTCATTGGACTGCAGGTTGGTATCGGTGGACTCGCCGGTACAGTCTCCAGTAACATTTTCCGAGCCAAGGATGCCCCACGATACCACTTTGGTATCGAGATTGACATGATTTTCTCATGCATCTGTCTCGTTGCCACTGTGGTCAACATGATGCTCTTGATGCGAGCCAACCGCCAGAAGCAAGCGGCCATTGACTCAGGAAAGGCTGCGTCCTACAGCCCTGCTGAGCTGGCACAGATGGGCGATGACTCTCCATTCTTTACTTACCGATGGTAAGAAGTCTGTCAAGCTTGCTGGTCTCCCGGACGTGCAAGGCATAGAGCATCATACTTTTATCTTCATAATATATATACTTTTTTTATCATAGCAATCCATTCATGACATCTAATCAATCCCAAAATCAAGTCTTCCTGCTGAAGAGTGTAAAGCATGTTGACCTGTATGCCTGAACACAGGTATTCATGTCGGAGAACGAATAGTTGAAGGCTAAAGATAGAAAGACCGCTGACGGGAATGATTTCCGAGAGCGGTGCTGCTAAATCGAGCAGATCGGTGATCATGTGTCACGTGTAGCAGCAATGAGAAGGTTGTGCACGT
Organism: Taphrina confusa; assembly: GCA_005281535.1. NCBI lineage: Eukaryota > Fungi > Ascomycota > Taphrinomycetes > Taphrinales > Taphrinaceae > Taphrina > Taphrina confusa. The sequence continues at coordinate 56,765 of RHGJ01000021.1, read as the reverse complement.
GTTTAAACTTTCCTCACAGCTTCAACTTTGAATCCTCGCGCCCCAGTCGGTCTGTCACACATCCGCCCACTAAACCGTGCGTATCCTCCTTCCGTCTACTTGTGCCCTATTGTTACACACATACACACACTTTACAAATACTCCATCTCTATCGCTCTCTTCTCACGCTTCCTTCTGTGAGCGCATCTTATACACTTGTACTCAATCATTCGACACCTGCGCAGTCGCTATCGAAAGTCTTTTACGTTCTTTAGCACACCTATCGTCGGGCGCAAATAAATACTTGCTCGGATGCAGAGTCAAATACGCGAAGTCATGAACCACACAACGAATATGGATGTACCTCCGGGACACGGAGTGCCTCCTGGGCATGGTGCTCCCGAGTATACTTCTTCACAGAGTGGTGCACATGGACAGACGTATCAATATGGAGGAGGACACAATAGCAGTATGGTGAATGAAAAGACGGTGCGACCGACGGGAATGAAGAACTTTTCCTCTCGCTTCAGTACGACGAGTTATATGGGCGCGAGGGAGATGACGGAGGAGCAGAGGGTCAAGCACGAGGAACATGTCTTGCAAGTGTCGCAGATGACCTGGTTGGATCGAAAGAGACAAAACAAGCGTTTCGCATTGTACACGTTCCTCGGTCTCAATGGCATCATGTTCTTCGTCATCATCATGACGGCGATCGTCTGGGTTTCGTTGCACCTCATCAAGCGTCATTCCACCGTCGGCATTCCCGTCAATCAGAACTTGCAGACTGTATCGAATTGATCTCTGACGTAAAGTCTGCTTTTAACGATGCATGAAAGTTGGATATGTTGATTGGCAATTTGATGAGCGTGGAAAAATTTGGAGGAGCGGATATTATTTCTCTCGGGCGTTTTTTTTTTGGGTGAGAACTATTTTGAATGGCAAGACAACATTAGTAAGGTGTCTGGTATGTAGAGATTAAAGTCAATAGGATTAATGATACTTACATCCCTGATTGTTTGTGCAGCATGATTCGGCAGGACTGCACGGATAGGTATCCGTCCAAAACGAGTCCACAGTTTGAATAGGCTCCACATAAGGTCTATAAAGCATTTTTTCTTTACACTTAATTGTTGCTCTGCATGACCATTAATGAGTCTTGTTAAATCATGAGATGAATTCTTCTGTCAAGAGGGCAATAATGTTTCGAGTACCGAGTCTTAGACGATTGTTACGGATTCGTTCATGCCACGCAAATCAGCTAGGAAGATCCTTCTCGTCAAATCCATGGACGCAGAATTTACAGGCGTCGACAAGTCATCAAAAGAATGATGTCCTTTCAAGAGAAGAGGAATCAAAGGTAGAAGAGTTTTCAGACTTGCCGAAAGGGTTTGGGGGGAATCAACACTTGGACATTGATGATAGATTACACGAGACGCTTCGTTCGGTGTTGTGGAAGTTTAAGGCTCCGATAAAGTACGCATTCGCATACGGATCCGGCGTGTTTCCTCAGACTGGGTACGTCGGCGGCGGCAACAAGGGGACGAAACCGATGATTGATTTCATCTTTGGCGTCTCTTTCGCACAACACTTCCACTCGTTGAATTTGAGTGATCATTGGGACCATTACTCCTTCCTGAGACGGTTGGGAAGCGGGGTGATTGGTCATGTCCAGACTGGGTACGGGGCAGGGGTCTACTTTAATCCGTACGTGGAAGTCAATGGGGTCATGATCAAGTACGGCGTGGTCCTGGTGGACGACTTGTGCGAAGACTTGAGTGGATGGAAGAACCTCTATCTCGCCGGTCGAATGCAGAAACCCGTCAAAATCTTGCGGGACGACGCGAGGGTCCGCATGGCTAACCAGAGAAACCTCTATTCCGCCATCAGGACGGCCCTGTTACTCTTGCCCGAACGGTTCGACGAGCGGACATTGTACACCACCATTGCGGGACTCAGTTATATGGGTGATCCGCGCATGTCCTTTGGTGAAAACCCGCGAAAAGTCCAAAACATTGTGGATAAACAGTTGCTTCACTTTAGACACCTCTACACCCCCTTCATCGAACGACTCCCCAACATCTCCTTCACCCACCCCGACGCCGCCCTCGATCAAGTCGGCGCCGGACTCTTGGTCCAGGACACTAGTCCCATCAAACGCGGCAACATGGTCAGACGCCTCCCCACGCACTTTAGAGCGAAACTTTACGCTCATTATAGACGTATTCTGGGTGATCAAGCTGACCTCTCCCATCAAGAGAGTGGAGGAGACGAGAGTCCTTATGGAAGTCTCTTTGATCAACAAATCGCAGGGAGACTTGATTTACCGCACCAAGTCGCCAAAAGTATCAAGGAGACCGTCGCTTGGCCCAGTACTTCGCAAAGTATCAAGGGGATTCTCACGGCGGGACCGTTCAAGAGTTGGAGCTATGTCGGTGAGAAGCTGAAAAAGGCCAAGACAAAGTAACGTGTCGTACCATCTGTTATGTTGAGCTGTTTATTCTGCGAAGGCGAGTATATTGGTGGTTATTGAATATAATAATAGATAGACTTTTGAAAAAAAAATGCTCGCTCTTCGCTACTTTTATAATTGATAAATCACGACATTCTGGCTTGCTTCAGACTGCTGATGCCACTCATCAATTCAGACAATTCGTCCACCTCGTTGCGTCTGGCATAAACGGATTTCGGATCCGTTGGATGAGGCTCTACCGTCTCAAAGTCCTCAATTTCGTCCGGCTCGATTAATTCTCCGTCATCTTCGTCTTCTGCATCGGAAACCGTCTGTGCCAATCCTCCCTCGTCGTCGTCAACCTCATCATCATCTTGATCCTCCACATCACTGACCTTTATTTTCTGCTTTCCTGCGTCCTTGGTCGTCTTTCGTCCAGTCCTTTCCGGTCCATCCATATCCTTCATCAACTTCTCCACCTGATCCTTCTTTGCCGCCTCCCTCCTCTCATCTCGTTGCGTCTTCATGGCCTCGAGTTCCGGCCGATAATCGGTCCAGTACTCCCGCCTCTTTCGCTCCAAACAGGCGAGATACGCATCGAATCCTTCCCCAGTCAATGCACTGACGCCCACGACGTCCAAGTGATTATAGAATTCCTCGAGGACGAGGGACATTGAGTTCATGAGGGAAGACATGTACCCGCTCCCACCACCGACGTTTCGCTCTTCTTCCTGTCGAAGAGCGGCCTGAAAGGACTCAAAGTCCCTCATCCACTCCACCCTCGTCTCGCATTCCTCCACATCAATCTTGTTGAAGACAATCACCATCGGTAATTTTGTCTTGTACAAGATCGAGACGGCGTACAACATGCTCGAAATGAATGTACTGCACGACTTTGATCGGGGAGAGTCGATAATGTACGTCAACACGGTCGGAAACGACGAAGCCAGCGAGTCTGTGATGATTGCGCCCGAAGCACTCCAAGTGAAGATTTCAATCTGTCCCGGCGTGTCAATCAGTACATGCGTCATCTTCTTCTCTTCTGCTCGGGCGTCCAGGAGTTGCAACACTTGATCGAATTTGGTGGTGAAGAGGTTGAGACTTGTCAGGATACCTCCATTCGGTCCCAGGGAATATTGTTTCATGACTTGCTTGTAATTGATGGTGTCGCGAATGTCAATGTTGGCTGGATATGGCAGGGAAAGGACCGCTGGATCTAGATTGAGGATGTACGGTCGATGTTGGCGACGTGATAGATGTGAAGTGAGTCTTTGCATAAAGGTCGTCTTTCCTGCGCCTGCCATACCGACGACGATGGTGGCCACCGGCGTATCGGGATGCTCCATACTGCTTGAAATCTACCTATGGACACAAAGTGAATGACTGAAAAGATAAGGCAGTGGTTCTACAGGGAAGGAGCAAGTTGAAGAATGAGGTCGCGGCTGAAAGAGTCAAGAATCACCAGAAAATGTTGACAATCAGCCACCGATGGAATTTACTGATCTTACTTCACTCAGTCAGTCTACTCTCTCCCTTCCATCATCCATCTAATTCACACCTACTCCTAACCCCTAATGTAATGGTCAGGTCTTGCTATACCACTCATTGACCCTTCTTCGACTCCACCGAATCTTCCTTCTTGGCATTCATCCGCTTCGCCAGGGCTTCAATCATCTTTTCAAACCAGTAGATGTTGAGAAAGTTCAGACTCATGTTGGAGAACAGGTAGATTGAGCTGATGATCCAATTGACCCTATCCCGAGCATACCAAATATTGGAAAAGACATCGTACGCCATGGCCCAACCCCAGCAGATCCGCACCACAAAGAAAGTGCCCAGCAAGAGTACACCATTGACGAGCTGGTACACACTACCCGTCATATTTAGTTTGTCAAGATACCTGTACACATGAGTACGTGATCAACACTCGTACTGTCTCGTCGACTTACCAATGTATGTTGAGGAAGGGGGTGGATGCCTCAAACAAGAGAAAGGCAGGACCCCAGTACTGTAGGAAAGGCGCGTACGAGAAGAGAAAGATCTGCAGACTGGCAAAGCCATGAAAGGCGAATCCGACTCCGAACCACTTGATGAAGTAGGTCGAGATGATTGCATCCCAGAGAAAGTACCCACAGGCAGTGGCATAAACGTCCCCGGCATAGTTTGAGAATCCATGAATCTTGTCCTTCCGAGTGTCGTGATCGTTCTTCCAGACATCATGTATTAAATAAAGAATGACCAAAGACTAATAAATGATCGTCAGGATGGACTTCGAGCGCGTAGTTTCATGACCTACCTGAACCATTGAAACGGTGTGAATGTCCCAATTGACCTTTGTCCTGCGATTGAGATTTCTGTAGCTCGCACTGATGCGGGGTGACACAAAGCTACTGACATGATATATCGACTGATAGAAGAGGGCACTGAGAAGGAGGACATGCAGATGTTGGGTCAGGTGAGGGAGTCTGATGGCTTCGCAGAACGGTCGGACCAGATCCTCCCAAGCCTGAGGTGCAACGGGAAAGAGGGCATGCATCAGCGGCAGACAGCCCCGGCGCTACAGACCACACGGCTGATTGTAGTGAGTGGGCCTGACACCAGTCGTCGCAGGGATGATTGATATTGATATCAGCGTCTGGACAGGTTTGGCAAGTGTGGTGTAGCTCGAATGAATACGGTCCGGTAGGGAGTGGATAAGAAGTGCATCACATGTCGAATTGCTCGGTCGTTGAGTTGTGGTTGGGTAGTACGGCAGTAATCTCCTAATCTGGATTGGAGACTTTCTTGATCCCATCACAATCTGGTCACACACAGGACTGATGTTGTACTACAGTAGGTCTTGCAATTCTGTACATGGATTGTTAGAGTCTTCCTATACCTCTGCCCTTCGAAGTCCTGCTGCCGTCGAGTGCTACTTCTGCTTCAGGAACGTGTCCAACCAGTCTTCATCAATCACACTGGTATGCTCTTGCTGTTTCGTGCGATATTGCTTGGGGTCAGGCGTGTATGATGGTTTTGTTTTTTATGAAACACATATATGTACAAACCGTTCAGATAGACGACACCTATGACGCCGGAGAAGTCAGTTTTTTGGTAGAAGCGCCTTGTAGCACTTTTGTGTGGCAAGTGTGTCCCAGACTCAGGTGATGCATACTTATACAGTGCACTTTCATGCTCATTGATACGTCGGTCGTTGTCGAGACGATGAGATATCCACTCATTCCAAGTTGTTCTCCAAAAGGCGAATATGATGTAGTATGATTGATTCATAAGAATACACATCTCACATGCCGTGGTCAAACAAGAGTGAGACTGACTCTCCGTTGTGGATTCGTCGGATGGCCTCGGCAAATACGGGTGCAACGTCAATCACGACCATTCGTCCTTTCGTCTCCCTCCTATGTTCGCGTTGCCGCCGCTCCTCCACTGAATCTTCCTTAAGCAGGCTACTGATCGGAGGCACATGAGAGTTGCCTGACAGATTGCCCGCAGGCCTGTAAGCTGAGAGACTAGAGGGATTATGAGATTGCATGGGAGCACTTTGCATACGCAATTCTGCCACACCGAGAGCGTTCAAATGTTCCACTTGAGGCGAGGTATTCGTCACGACGAGCACGTCAATCTGACTGTCCTTCAACCTTTGCATGGCATCACCAGACAGCAGAGCATGAGTTACGAGCGCGTAGATGCTGGTAGCACCTGAATGATGAAGTAGTGCCGCAGCACGACACAATGTGTTACCAGTGTCCACCAAATCGTCTATCAGAATTGCTGTCTTACCCCTGACATCTCCTACAAGCATCATCTGATTCTCATCATGCTGATTGTGTTTGTTGCGGCGATCTTTGTGTATCAGCGCGAATTCCATCTCCAGGGAATCTGCGATTGCTGTGGCACGTTTTGCACCTCCCGCATCTGGAGACACAATTATGGCATCTCCGTAGTTCGGTATGTTCAAGGTAATGAAGCGTTGAAGTAAAGGGCGCCCAAACAAGTTGTCGACCGGAATATCGAAAAAGCCTTGGAATTGAGGGTCATGCAAGTCCATAGTGATGATGTGATCTGCACCTGCAGTTGTGAGTAGTGATGCTACCAGCGTTCCAGCTTGTGCGACCCATTTCCTGTAGCCCGAAGCATTTGGCTTTGCTTTGTCCGGAATGAATGAGGCATTCGAGTTCTCTATAGCCATCCGTGGAGGTGTAGAGACTTGATCTCCACTATAGTGATTTTGTGATACACGATCGCGCACGGGCGTGCCGGGTCGTGATTCTAGGGATTGGTAGAGAGGATTTGAGAGGTGAGCAGCATGATGCTTGGCCGATGGTGCACCAACCTTCGAGTATGGAACATCAGGTTGGCGAGAATAAGGAAAGACTGGCAACACAGCAGTGACTTTATTCGCTGAGGCTGTCTTACAGGCAGATATCATGATGAGCAGCTCCATGAGATTATCATTTACATGACCGCTACCAGGACTGACGATATAGACATCCTGCCCACGTACCGAATGATGAATCTTGACACTTGTTTCGCCATTACTGAACTTTTTAATGTCAACCTCTCCCGGTTGCATGCCAAGACGAGTACATATAGCTTTTGTGAGCTCTGGATGACCAGTAGTGCCCAGGATCACACAGCCTCTCATATCTTAGTGCTCGTCCTACCACGGACACCCTCCAGAAGACGATGTTCAAGATATACCCAAGTCATTAAAGCGCATATATTACCACGGCAGTTTCCAACAGAGTGCTCACAAATGGAAGAGGAGCTCACACAAAGAATCACCACCAAGAAGTCTACCTGAAACTAAAGGACCTCAAGCTTCGGCGGCCATGCCTAGTTGTTGTGTGAGTATCGACAGCTTCCGCTGCAGCTTGGCTCGCGATCCGTACCATCGGTATCACAGCAGATCCGTTGAACACAACCAAGACTGTTCCATTTCAAGCACTTAGAACGCCAGATACATAAGATACGATATATGTACACGATGTCACGAGAATGACGCTCGAGGCATTCAACTTCTCCACTTCTTGAAAGCAGCTTCCACTGTCATTCCAGCCCTGACACTATCTTTGACCTTATCATCTTGTGTTGTCAACCTTTCCATCAGCTGAACGAGATCTGCCAGGTCGAACTTTATAGGAATAATCACAACTCCATGCTTGTCGATGACTACGGTATCACCAGTCTCCACGGTGCCATATCCATCGATTTCGCACTGAGTGCCAATACTGATCACCTTCGAATCGGCACCAGCACCGACGGTAGACAACCCCGAAGAGAATACTGCTGCCGTAGACTCTGGAGCATCCATTTCATCGACATCTCGTACTCTCCCACCAACTATTATAACGACAGCCTTTAGCATTGATGCTCGTAGGGCCATGATTCCACCAAATACAGCACAATTCAAGTGCTTCGGTGCACCAAGGACTGGGACGACTTGCCAGTCCGAATCAGGATCTGATCCTGCTGCAATCCTAGGAGGTATCTGATCAATATAGTGACCAACGAAATCGGGTTCTTCAGTAGAGCTCTTCTGAACGAAGCGGACAGTCCAAGCTTTGCCTACTATGGGCAATGTCGTCCCCGGTTTATCCAGTGTCCGCTGATAGATATCTGGTAGATAGCCTCCGCTTTTCATACCCTTCTTGAGTAACGCGTCGGAGATATCACATGTCGAGAATCTTTTGAGCGATGCAATGATTGCATGCGACATCTGTTCACCTTCCACGCTTCACGAGGACAGTGCGGCCCGTGGGTATTGCCACGCACACAGGACTCAACGACGAACTTGTAGCGAAGTATTTCAAAGAATCGGTACCACGGAATTTGACGATTACAGCTGCACCTTGTCTCTTATTCTTGTGTATGCTTGCATTGGAGTATATATACGGCGAAGATGGAAATGTGATGTGGGGCCGAATGTTGTCGATCTTTCTTCACAATCTCGCATCTGTTCGAAGCTCCGGCAGATTTATTCTTCCACAAATTCCGGTTCTTACCAATTGCCCGGTCATAACTGCCGCTACTCTTGGCGCAAATACAAGGAATCTCGAAACATTGAACTGACTCCATACACTTCTAGAAGTGGAAGAACACTTCAGGCCCTTCTTGAGTCGATATTGAGCAGCGGGCCTTCGTTCAAGAGATGATCGGCAGCTGTACGCGCAACAATAACCAAGCATTTTTTCCGTAACAATAAAATGGGCACATCTAGTCGACCAGATCTCTCACTCACCCGCGAAATTGCATTGGTCACCATCATCAGTTTTGCACAACTACTGACACAGGCGGGTCTGAGTCAAGCAGTATCTATACAGTCAATCATTGCGCCGAGTCTTGGTGTGACCAATCCCGGCGTGCTTTCATGGTTCGCTGCAGGATACTCGCTGACAGTCGGCACTTTTATCCTCATTTCCGGTCGAGCTGGCGACTTGTTCGGGCACAAAAGACTATTTGTCTCCGGCTTCATATGGTTTTGCTTGTGGTCGATGATCTGTGGATTGACTAGATACACATCTTCCGCAGTGTTCTTCATTATCGCGAGGGTGTTACAAGGTATTGGTCCGGCGGTCATTCTGCCAAACGGACTGGCGATTCTCGGACGACTCTACCCACCATCGTCGAGGAAAAATCTCGTCTTTTCAATCTTTGGCTCAACTGCGCCAAGTGGATCTAATGTAGGTGCGGTCTTTGCTAGTCTATTTGCACAGCGGGTCAATTGGAGCTGGGCCTTCTACCTCATGGCTATTGTATGCTTTATCGTAGCACTGATGGCCATCATAATCATTCCACCGGATCCGCAACCTTCAGAAAGCAGAGATTGGCATGGCATTGTAAATGAGTTAGACCTATGGGCCAGTGTTGTCGGCATCACCGGTCTTGTATTGTTCAACGTGGCTTGGAACCAAGCGCCGGTTGTGGGATGGCAGGAGGCGTACATTATTGTTATTCTGTTGTTGTCTTTCTTGTTCATGTTCTCCTTTGGCTATCTCGAAATGAAGGTATCGCAATTTCCCCTTGTTCCAAGGGAAATGTTCAATGTCAAAACCTCGCTTATTCTCGGCTGCATCTCGACTGGATGGGCGTCCTTTGGCATATGGTTCTATTACGGCTGGCTGTTTTTGCGACTGCAAAGAGGAGCATCTGCACTTCTTGGTGCTGCTCAGTTCACACCAACAACAATCTCCGGTCTCGTAGCTGCGCTTGTGGTGGCACTGTTCCTTCGTCGCATCGGGGCTGCATACATCATGTGTGGTGCCATGCTCGGCTTCCTGCTCGGCAACATATTCCTGTCGATTGCACCAGTCGCTCAAACATACTGGGGTCTGGTATTTGTTTCAATGTGTGTCACTCCCTTCGGCATGGACATGTCGTTCCCTGCTGCAAATGTCATCATCAGTGACTTTGTCCCTCGATCAAAACAGGGCAATGCTGCTTCACTGGTCAATACCATTCTCAACTATTCGATCAGTATCGGACTGGGCATCGCAGGGACTGCAGAGGTGCACTTGAATCGTGGCGGTACGAGCCAAACAGATCTCTTGAGAGGCTATAGAGCAGCGTGGAGAGTAGGAATTGGCTTGGCAGCGCTCGGTTTGATGTTGGCAATCATATTGACATTGTCAATCAGTAAAAGTACACAAAGATCCTTATATATCGAGAAATCCACCCAAACGAAAACACCGAGAAGGTCAAACGACGGAGATGACGTCGAGAATGGTCAGCTTTCTTCCTCAAGTAGTCGCACTTGAGCTGGTAGGGACAGATCATGCGTCTTCGACCTGGCATTTGCAATAACAAGTCCTTCTGATGGTTCTAGGATCAAAAATATATGCTCATACTTAATTTCTCCTGTGCTGTATCGACAGTATACTAATGTTCAGGTAATCTTCTGTACATAGATGGTGTATCAAAATCCGCTGGCACACAAGACAGCAAACATATTGGACCACCACGGCAGTAATTCATCAATCAGCATCTTTGATGGTCCAACGGTCAAGATTCCCGCTTGTCATTCGATGAGCACGATGCTTACAACATCACGCGGGCGACCGGGGTTCGACTCCCCGTCAGAGAGATTTTATTTAGCCGGATTTTACCCGAAGTTTAACCGGACACACACACACACTCACACACACACACACACGCGAAAACTTACCCAAAGTCTTACCGGACAGTCAGACCTCGCGAGCGCTAGCATGGATGCTCCTTCGTCCTACCGTTGTTACCGTATGCAATCCTGAATCCGAATGGTGCAAGATAAGCGACCTATCGAAGTTCATCCGTAATAATTTTCTGCTGTGTGCATAGAACAACATGTCATGCTTCGAGATTTTGGAGTAGTGGTTGCAGGAGTAGCCAGCGAGAGGGAGAAAGCCCTTTATAGTAAGCAAGACTACAGAATAGAGAGAACGTGTTGATACAAGCGTGACATATGATCATGTATCTCATACAGCGAATGAAACAGCACGCGACTTCGAAATAACGTAGTCGCCGTCACGAATCCCTGTTGTTCATATCACATTGTTTCATATCACAAAGCCATGTGCACGAAGCTCATAAATCTTTGTTTAGCTGAAACCATAGACTCTCAACGTCTTCTTGCTGTTTCAGAGAGAAGCAGTGTGCGACCAACGTTATGTCTAACTATAGTAAGAATCCATAGGCATGTATACGTACAGATGTGAGCATGAGTGACCTGACAACAAAAGCATCCGTCGTGTAATTGTCGTGATTAGCGTAGCAAAATCCGTAGTTGCTGGACGAGTGGCTTGTGCAAGGACTACGGAGTCCCCGTTACTGATCAAGCTCTGGTGAGCACACTCGATAGTAACCACAAGATCCATTGATGTAATTTGCGCACACATCCTGTCATTTCTACATCACACGCACTTGAAAGCAGGTCTTGAATCCGAGACACTGCTTGCAGCTTGTAATTGTATCGCATACTTGAGACATTGTGTTCCAGCTTTACTCATAATGACAAATCTTGCACTATCCGGCGCTAGACTCGCCTCACTTCTACAAAGTATATATCCACGTCAATTGGCAGGATCGTGGGATAATACTGGTCTTCTACTGGAGAGTGCTTTCACTCGTGCACATTCGAAGCAGCCGTCCCTGACAAAGATCTTGCTTTGCATAGATTTGACCACAAGTGTCTGTGATGAAGCCTTGAGAGTGGATGGATGTGCTCACATTGTGACATATCATCCCATCATATTCTCTGGGCTCAAATCACTCACTCTTTCGAATTCTCAGCAGAGATCACTGCTTAGGCTTTCAGCAGCGGGGATCAGCGTGTATTCTCCTCATACATCAATCGATGCAATCAAAGGGGGTGTGAACGAGATGTTGATAGATTGCTTCAGGACTTGTAGTGAGATCAAGAGTGCAAGCTGCATCGAGCCTTGCAAAATTACTCCTCCAGGGTTCGAGGGTGCCGGCGCCGGTAGAAGAATCACACTTACAGCGCCTATATCTGTCAAGACTGCTGTAACGGCCATCAAGACCGGCTTGGGCATCTCACATGTGCAGGTAGTCAAAGCACTCAATAAAGAAGGAGATGAAAGGGCTATAAGCACGATCGCTTTGTGTGCTGGTTCTGGCGGCAGTCTGCTGAAAGGATTGGACGCAGACTTGATATTCACTGGTGAGTTATCACATCATGAACAACTTGCATTTTCCGAAGCTGGATCCCATGTCATACTGTGCGGTCATTCCAACACAGAGCGTCCGTTCTTACCGACGATGAAGCAACAGATCCAAGATTCGTGCAGAGATGAAGAGGTCGAGGTACTGGTAAGCGAGGCAGATCAGAACCCTTTCGAGACAGTGTGACTCCCATGGCTCGAGCAGAAAGATTCATCTAGCACTAATGTCTCCACGCTACAGCCCAAATACCATACTAGAAAACGACGACGCAGGTAAGCGCCAGAATTACTGTGACTGAGATGTGACGTCCACACTGATATCTGGACACCATGAAAGAGATCAAAGGCTGGGAACGGGCATGATACAAAACTGCGTAGAGCTCTGTCCATGTCATGGACTCGATGGTTAATGTGTTCTGGCCGTATACCACCTATACAATGCCTCTTTTGAGGCAGACTAACACAAGAGCTGCAAGAGCTTGGAGTTCCAGAAGTTTGGCTGGTCATGCACATTAGATGTGATGTCCATGCTCTAAGGACTCAATGGCAAGAATGCTGAGACTGCATTACAGTCAAATGTCACTTGAGCTTCTTCACGGCAGCCATTCTCGTGCATGAAAGAAACGTAGGTCTTCGACTTCATACAGCGATAAAATTGTGCGGACGAAAGTGCAGATTATGTTGATTGTCCATGTGCCTTCCAAGGTTGACTGTGCTCGTGAGCACATTAAGCATAATGAGAGCTACGGTAGAATCATGATCCAGGCACAGACCTCACATTCCTACCAGATTGAAAGTGTGACGTTGTCGAGCATTCTCCAGCCACAATTACACTTAAAACTCGAACCCACATTCACGTGCAAGCATACCCTTGGCGCAATTCCATATCTGAACACTCGTGACTGACCCAAATTCCGTCAATGCAAGTCCTGACAACAGAGTGATAGAGCAGCTGGATAGTCAGAAATTGTGTGGTAATAGCTTTGCCGATGCATTGTATGTCAAGAGCTGAGCAGCTGTGGTGATGCTGACCAGCTGAGGCAGTCTAGGCAGATGCATATGGGAGAGCTTGCAATTGCAGCAGCAGGTGAGCCAAGTCTCCTGCAAGTCGTGAGAGGGACGACTCAGCCACTTGGCGTTTCGTGCTCAGTTCCAGCCACAGATGACCGTGTCCTTCGTCATCGACTGACCTTCTGCTGCAATCCATGGTACCTGCCATCATCGTCACTGCAACCCCTCACCCGGGTATAAAGGTCCCAGTCCCTGCTGACCTTGTCAACCCAAACACTTTATTCCTTTCAACACAAAGCAATAAACATGTCATCTCAGCAATACGTCGACCAAACCCCATCGGGTCTCCTCGGAGATGCAGACAACACCAAGATCCACTCTGGACACGTCTCAACCGGATCACAGCTCGTATCTGAGGGACAGCAGTTCACTGGTGTAGACATGGCTGCCGAGACCGCCAAGTTTGACAATGCCTTTGGTGCCGTCAAGGGTCACCAAGAATTCGGTTCATCGACTGGAACCACTGGAGCATCGACTGGTTCAGGTCTTACAGGACAGCACTCGTCTGGTCTCACCGGCCAACAGTCATCAGGTTTCACCGGCGAGCACTCATCAGGTCTGACTGGTCAGCACTCGTCCGGTCTCACTGGCCAACACTCATCAGGTCTCACCGGCGAGCACTCATCAGGTCTGACTGGTCAGCACTCGTCCGGTCTCACTGACCAACACTCATCAGGTTTAACTGGAGAACACTCCTCAGGCCTCACCGGTCAGCACTCATCGGGCTTGACTGGAACTACCTCGGGATCCTCAGGAGCGTACCAGGGACAGACTGAGCACCAGCACAGCAGCCACGGACACTCACACCACCACGGATCCTCCGGCAACACCGGAAGCGACTCTTACACTGGTTCAAAAGAGCAACAGCGTGAGCAGATGAAGGAGGAGAAGAAGGAGAATGCCCAAGAGAAGAAGGATGAGCTCTCTCGACGAAACGAGCACGGAGAGTCAAAATCACAGATTGCCAAGGACGAGTACAACAAGGCCTCGCACCAGGCTGACAAGGAGACTCCAGATGGTCACAAGCCATCTTTGATGGAAAAGGTCAAGACTGCAGTCAAGAACCTGTAGATTTTCGACTTTAGTTCAAAACCGTAGTGTATATTAACAATAATGAATAACGAAAGTATCTTACCTGCTATCTACACTCCGATACGTTCCATAGAACTGCTTTTCCTTGACATTGTGGTGAGATTGTTGCTCCACGCATGACCGTCAGATAAGTCTGAAGTGCCCTTTGCAGGTCTGTACCAGATATCGCCCATGCCTACTGGCTCGGTATTGACATAGATGGATTCGCTCTTGCTGATCATGTAGCTCTCGTGCCATATTTCAATCTCTGAGATCTTGGCCTGTGGGAGTCGGGCAAATTCACGCCAGCCTTTCATGTGCATGCCATGGGCAAATCGATGGATATCCTGCCAGGTTCTAAAGTAAAAGTAGACCATCATGGTGTTGCCGCTACTTCGAGAGTTTGACATGTAGTTTTCGTGGTTCAGGTATCCGGCTTCTTCGGGGTTCGTCGTGAGGTACTCGATCATCTCCATAAAGTTCCTCGAGACCAGTCGTGCGGTAGGATCGAGGAGACCCAGAGGACTGTTGGAGCGGAATCCAATCTGAATGACTCCGATTTCTCCAGAGTGTTCACCCTCCTCATTTAGATTCGGCGATTTTCCAGAAGTCCGCCCAAAGGCAACGTTCTTGAGGTACGTGTTTTCGATGAGGCCGCAGTAAACCAGGAGATTTCGAGCGGCGGGACCCAGTACCAAGAGTAGTGGAGGGGCGTACCATAAGCCAACGATAGATGCGACGAGTTGTATGCACGTCCCTATACCGAGAAACACATATGGTCCAAGGATATCCATGATGATTTTGATGGGACTGACTGGCCGCATGGGCGGCCTGGTAGTTTGATTGCGAGGACCATAATTTGGCGGGTCGAATTGTGGATTGGACATGCTCACGCTGTGTATGGAGACGATTTCTTGATGAGCCTAATGGCACGAGGTAAGGTTGAACGGTAATGTCGCTTGCGAAGATGGAAGGATTGCGTTGTGAAAGTGTAAGAGTAGTGAGTGAGAGAGATTATATGCTTCACGAGCGGCTCCACCGCGGGCGACGATGATTCGAATCGTGACCAATCAGAATCTGGCGGCTCACGGCTGTTGTCCTGCACGAAGCCGACCAGAACTTTAATGCTCAGACACTGACGACAACCTTCAGTCCCAGCGTCCTTGCTCACCATACTGTTTAGACGACTTGAGTAAGGCAAGCATATACCTTTATACACTCGTTTGACAGCGAAATTTCGCTTTTCAGTCCATATGAAAATGACCTTGCGAACAATCACGATCGGCATAGCTGTGAGGCTAGCTACGTTGTGATTTTGCGAAAGACTATGGCGAGTATCACATAGCTCTTGATGATCTTGCAGGCCAGTTAGCCGTATGCAATACAAAGTCCCGTAGCGAATACAGACACGCTACGTACCTGTATTGCTGTAGTGGGTCAAGCAGGCGGTGACAGGCGTTCTTGTCATGCATATACTGTGGGGACCTTGGAAGTGAGACTTTGACCACAAAGGTCACAGATACATTGCTGCCCAAGTACTACGACTACAGATATGACCCGGAACATGAAATCGACCATGTCTGCTGTCTCGAGAAGCACTATAAATTGCTTACCAAAATCAACGATACGAATTCGATATGGATATTGTGTCAAGCGAGCATGTCTACGATCTCATAGTCGTTGGAGCAGGTCCTCATGGATTGGCAATTCTAGCACGTCTCTCTGAACCGAGACCTTCGTCTCTCTACACGGATGCGGAGTCTGCCAGACTCTCGTTCTTGCGCAGATATGTCAAATCTCGAGCGGTACCTAAGCATGATCTTGACGGCCTAAAAATTCTGGTGATCGACAAGGCCGGAGATCAGTGGATGACGCAGTGGAACAAATTATTCCGAGTCTTTGATATCAAGCATCTCAGATCACCAATGTTCTTCCACCCAGATCCGAGTGACCTGGACTCGCTTCTGGCATACTCAAATGGCAAGGGTTGCGATTGCGATAGTGTCGAAATCACTGGCGTTGTTGGGAAAGAACAGTCAAAGCACAAGCTAAAGAAGAAGAAGCGTTGTCAATCCATTGGGACAGATTTCAATGAACGCGAGCGACAAGACTACTTCAATCCTTCGACAAGAACCTTTGAAGAGTTTTGCTCCCGTATTGTGGATCGATACGCGCTGCATGGCATGATCAGAAAAGAGACCGTTGTCGACATTCAATATGGTCCCATACACGAGCGTCACGTTGGAAAAGTTCCCAATCACTTTGCCTTGAAAATGATGGGACAGACGCAGAAAGTGTATACCAAAGCGTTAGTCCTCGCTCCAGGGATGAGTGGTTGTCCAAATCTGATTCCACAAATCAAACATGCACCACGACTTGACGCCTGGTGTCACAGCGCCGATTTGTCTAGCATTGATTTTCCTCCTTCTCGTCTACTTCAAAGCAAGCTCAGTACAATCTTGGTGATTGGAGGAGGTCTGACATCTGCTCAGATAGTCGACTTGGCTCTACGACGCGGCATTTCAAAAGTGTACATGATTATGCGGTCGCACATCAAAATCAAGCACTTTGATTTGGCTCTGGATTGGCTGGGGAAATACGGTAACATACTGAAAATGCAATTCTATCAATCTGATTTTCACGATCGTGCCAAGATAGTTCTGGAGGCTCGTAACGGTGGCTCCATCACCCCACACTTTGCCAAAGTGTTGAAACAATATCAAAAGTCAAAGCAGCTGGAGATCATGACGGAGAGTATGATTGAGGACGCAACGTGGAATGGTACTTCGTGGTCAGTCAGGATACAGTCGAAAACAGCCAGTGTTGCAACTTTCGAAAGACATCACTTGTCAAACATTGATTACATCGTGTCTGCTACTGGTACAAGACCTGCATTTGCTGACCTACCGTTCATGCAAACACTACTGGAGAAGTTTCCGATCAAGACCTCTTGTGGCTTACCACATCTCAACGAAGACTTACAAGTGCGAGACGATTTACCATTATTCGTCGCGTCTGGCTATGCGGCTCTGCAGTTGGGTCCAGGAGCTTTTAACCTCTCCGGCAGTCGAGAAGGAGCAGAACGCATAGTCAATCGATTGCAAGCTCTCTTCTCCGAATCTATCGACGAGACTGTCTCAAAAGTGCCTGATCGTGAGTGCTTGGCAGCCAATTTATGCAACTACTTTAGCATGCTTAGTGTCACATAGTCGAGCGCTGTCATATATCGCACAGTGAGTTGTGCAGTATTCCATCGTACTCTCTCCTGCAATGACATTTCTTGAACAGACGAGAATTGAGCTCTTTCATACCTAGCAAAGCGGTATACGTGCCGTGAATGTGTCATGATAGTTTTGTGCGAGTCTACCTTTTCATTCAAAATGCGCCACAATGATGAGTCTGGCGGTTAAGATATAAGCTCCCGAGGTCGACTGTAAAATGCCATGATGTGTCACACCGACCCATCTGCACTTGCAAATCACAGTCAACAAGTCAGCGTTCGTGTAGAACTCCGATGCATTGGCGCTTTTGACTGATACACTAATACTAGTTTTTGTACGACTAGATTTCCACCGCTCATTCCTTTATGGTCCAGGCTGCATCGTCGGGAGATGGTGCCACCAATATAGCGACCAATTCGCGAATGTCCCATCATCAGCATGTACGGCCCTCATTCTCCATAACGCGCAAAAGTGTTTCTTTCTCAGAAGAACGTTCGTCGATCAATGGTGCAAGGCATAAGCGAGCGACGATTCGTGCATCGTCAGATCGGCGAAACGATGACGACCTCGAATCAGCGGCTTTGCTCGGACAAGAATCGACCTTGGATCCCGACGCAAGTAGCATCTCATCTTCCGACTCGACTGTACAAGCAAAGAGTGCCTATGAACGCAAGGTGGATCTCGTAACAGGAGAGATCGACCGCATGGGGTTCGGTCGTTATCAATGGGGCCTGTTTATTGTCTGTGGTAGTGGGTGGCTATTGGATCTCTTGTGGGCGCACGCTTTCGGTCTTGCGATGCCTGCAATTCAGCGTGAACTCGGAGTGACGGAGAGGCAGTATGGTTACTTGTCGACCGGGTTCTCCTTGGGCATGACACTTGGTGCGTTGACTTGGGGCATACTCTTGGATACTATTGGACGGCGTGCAGCTTTCAATTACACTGTAGCTATATCGTCTATCTTTGGAGCATGTACTGGCTTCGTCGACAATTATGCACTACTTATTGTGCTGGCCTCAGGAGTGGGCTTCGGCGTCGGTGGCAACATTCCTGTCGATACCACGATATTTCTCGAGTTTATTCCGCGCAAAAGTCGATCCATGCTGATTGTCATGTCAATATTTCAGCCGTTTGGCAGTATTCTGTCGACACTGATCGCTTGGGTTCTTGTGCCGCGGTTTTCCTGCGAGCCAGGTCTGATCTCGTGCAGGGACACCTCTCAGATCGACACAGTGGAATGCTGCTCCAAGAATGCGAATCCAGGCTGGAGATATATGTTCTTCACCATATCAGCCATCACAATCGTCATCTTTGGTATACGATTCCTTGTTTTCACCATGCTCGAGTCACCAGCCTTCTTGCTCTCTCATGGACGGGATGGCGAGGCTGTAGAAGTATTGCACAAGGTGGCCGAGAAGAATGGGATCAGTGCTGGACTGACGCTCGAGCAAATTGCATCCACAACGGACGAAGATGAAGAGGGCACACTGCATAAACAGAGCAATAATCCAACAGGCTTCGTATCCCTGGTCAACTCGAAACTCGCTAAATTCGACTTGTCACATATCAAATTGTTGTTCAAGAATGCTACGACAACGAGACTTACAGTGTTGACGTGGATCATCTACGCAGCAGACTTTTGGGGATTCACACTGGCTGGCGTCTTCTTACCCAAAATTCTACTTCAGAAAGGTGCTATAGACCACGTTTCGGTAACTGACACGTATAAACAATATATTTACATTGCAATGGCAGGCATTCCGGGGGCACTTATCAGTATGTTGGTCATACAGAAAGGTATTGGCAGGCGTACCACAATGATAGTCTCTTCGGCAATGATGGCGGCTTCGCTTTTCCTCTTCGCGACGGTTTCCTCCAAAGCTAGCAATCTAGCATTTAATTGTCTGGAGTATTTCTCGCAAACCATATTCAATGCCATACTGTATGCATGGACGCCGGAAGTCTTTGAGCCTGGCGTTCGTGGCTCTGCTTCTGGCATTGCAGCATTTTGGGGGCGTTTGGTTAGTATCGTGGCACCACTGTTTGGCTCCATCATCTTTGCTTCGCACAACGGCGGCGACAAGGTATTATTCACAGCTGGTGGAGGAGTATTGATCGCTAGTGTATGTCTAGTATTGTTGCCATGAGTATCACTTTGTACAATCATTTGATTATATATAGTGTTGATAATCCATGTACAGATAAAAATAGTGTCTTGATACCCCGGTCTTGGCTCTATCTCTGAAAATGTATCTGTGTCCGTATTGATCTGTTCACGATCGGACCCGAACATAAGGTAAGCATTGCTGCACGTGAACATCACAACTTTTAATGTGATCGCGAATTTACTGCGGATCGCCTACCAGAACTGGTTGTGGACCACGGCAGCAGCAGTAGCGGCAGCGGCAGCAACAACAGCAACAACGATGAAGATGAGCTTGTTTGTGACAGACATCTAATCAGAGTGGGTTGAAAATCTCTCTTACCGGACGAGCATTGCAAAGTATGGTCACGGGTCGACTTCGATGAGGTCCGATATCTGAGACCTGAACTTATCTGGCCATACTGGTTTGTGCAAAGGGCGGATGACAAGACGTACGATCTAGCGGTCTGATTAAGCAATTCTCTCGTGGCAACACAGGGAAAGCCTAGTCACACACGATGACTTTTCGAAATATGGATGTGTCGCTCAAGCAATTACCCTTGGATGTCCAGGCTGTACTCAGCCAGGACTACACCGACCTCCGCATTGTACTATATACCGCAAATGCCTTTGTAGTGGAAGGTATCCACAAACAAACAAACATCCTGGAACATATCGAAGGTGTCGATCTTAACCAATCGATCCTGTCGCAAAAATTGGGTGAGGACTATGAGTCTTGCGCTTCTGATCCGACATGTCCTATACGCGCTATTGACTCGAGTGTCTTTGGGGAGCATCAGTATTTTCGTTATTCTGGCCACGGAATATCCTTGTACCGCCATTTCGTTAGTCAGAGTCCCTACATTGGCGGAGAAGAAGGTCTAGAAATGCTCGTCTCCCACTTACCTCCTGCAATCAATCGTCCTCGAGCGAAACTGCTTGAGATTTTGACAATAAGCACAAAGCTATGCCGGGAAGTACAAAAGCTTCACAATCGCCAAATTGTGCACAATGGTATCAATCCACATACTTCTTATCTTGTCGATGGAGAGGTCGTGCTTCGTGGTCGTTGTTTTCAGCGCAACAGTGATGTTAACTCCGAGGACGAAGATGTCGACAAAGCGCTCATCGCTGCGAATCTGGTCATGTATCTCGCTCCAGAATCAACGGGACGCACTAATAGACAACCAGACTACAGATCAGACATATACGCTTTAGGCTGCACTATATACGAATTGCTTGTCGGTCGACCGCCCTTCGTGGCCCCAGATGTGCTCTCCTACATTCATCGGCACTTGACGACGAAACCGAACAATATTCATAAATTAAGCAATAGTATCCCAAGTGAGCTTGGTGAAATTCTTTCAAAGTGTCTGGAAAAGTCGCCGGAAAGTAGATATACATCAATATCGGGTCTCATATATGATCTCGAAGCTATTCATCAACATATCACCAACCATTCTGATCTGCGCTCTTTCGAAGTCGGTTCACTAGACGATCTTTTGCGTTTCAATGTCTCGCATCTACTCTGCGGACGCGACGCCGAAGCCAAAGTTCTCAAAGATGCCTGGCAGGCAACAACGAAAACCAAGCGAACTTCAGTCGTGTCTATTGTGGGAGAATATGGCATCGGAAAGTCACAGCTCATTGCCAGCCTACTGCTTCAAGTGAACATCGGTTTTGTGGCTGCATCGAAATATATGCAATATCGACGAGGTGCAACGTATCAAGCCTTGACAATGGCGATACAGACTCTAGCCCGACAAATTCTCACAAAAAGCCAACGAGATATCAAGAACTGGCGAACGAAATTTCTTGCTGACACATCTCTAGCAAGAACCATGGCTGTCGCTGTTCCGGAGTTTCGTCTTCTCCTCGGCGAAGAGTCCTGTGCTGATGGTCAACTGAACACCGGAGTATACGAGGTACGCAAACGGTTACACGCAGCTTTTGTTTATGTTCTTTCCATCTTTGCTGCTGATCATGGACTATTATTTTGTCAGGATGATGTACAATGGGCCAATCAAGCAGAGCTCGATCTGCTAACTGAGATTGCAACACAAGTACCTGGTCTTTTGTTAATCTTGGCACGCAGGCCCGTTGAGGGTGATGACCTGGTGAGATTCGCGCTCGATGTAGTGAGGACGCACGACGTTCAGACAGAAACGCTCATCCTAGGTAATTTACTTGAGAAGGACGTCGGAACCATTGTGACCAGAACGCTACATAACCAGCATTCTCCCGAGCTCGATTCTCTCGCCCATTTTGTTTACGAAAAAACCGCCGGCAATCCATCACTGGTGACTCAACTCTTGGCCAATCTGCACAAGAACAATAAGATCTATTTTCGAGTTTCAGAAATGCGATGGCGATTCAACATAAAAGCAATAAAGGACGAAGAGCTCACAGAGGACATCATCAACATCATAACGCTTGAAATGCGAGAATTGCCAAAGCCTGTAAGGTCTCTGATAGCTACAGCGGCTGCACTTGGTCAGGATCGGTTCTCCCCGGCAAGTCTAGCACGAGCTTTGAATCGCGATCTGGACGAAACGTCTGCCCAATTTGAGATCGCGGTTGATCGTAACGTCTTTCGCTCTATTACTGGTGCTGATGTTCCCGTCAAATTCGATGCTGGAGTTCATCATGAAACCTTTAGTTTCCTTCATGGTCGAACTCAGGAAAGCGCGTACAAACTTTTGAGCCCGGCAGAAGCGAGAGAAGTACATTACAGCATTGCAACGAATCTGCTTGTCGACGCTGAGTTGCATAATGGCGAAACAGGCTCCGACGGTTTGGTCTTCATCTTAGCGGACCAGTTTAATCGTTGTACCGAACTTCTGAGCCCCGGAGAAGTCAGAATTGCTATTGAGTGTAACACGGCAGCCGGCAAATATGCATTACGAATTGGGAATGCCATCACGGCACAGCACTACGCTAGCACAGCAGAAAAAGTATTGCTTCTCAAGAGTGATCATCGTCAAATACGCTGACATTGTAGATGTGTGGAGATGCCAATATATCTACAGAAGTGTGTCAAAAGGTGCGATTTGCGCTCATAGAAGCGCTTCTCGCCGGCAATGCTTATGAAGAAGCTATCAACAGAATTGAGCTGACTCGAGCTATGTGTTCCGAGCTGCGCCAACAGACTCTCTGCTACTTAGGGCACATGAAAGCACTGATAGCACTAGGTCGTCTCAACGAGGCGAACGAGCAAGGGTTTGCGGCTCTAGCAAATCTGAAATTTCCTATACCAGTAGATGACGACTCTGCAGAACAACTCGCGGTATGTCCCTGGACAATGCGGAACTGTTCACTGACAGTGTAGGTGACCATTGCAAAGGATCTAAGGCACGACCGAGAGACTATCGCGCGGTTGTTAGATCAACCTTATCTTGTCGATGACGTATTACTTCAGGTGCAAGAAGTCCTCACGATTCTTGTCCTTCCCATCTATATGTCGAGACCGAGATACCTTCTCGCATTATGCTATCAATCGATCTTGATCACTACAGAGAAAGGACCCTCTTTAGAAGGAGCATATCCCGCTATGGTGGGTTTTCGCATTCTGTGCTGAGGATTATGCTGACGTCTTAGATGCTTGGAGCGTGTCTGTCGTCTATGCAGGGCCGCTCCAATCTCATGACATCTCGCGCATATGGCGAGTTTGCCTTGCGAATACTGGAGGATGCCGGCGATTATCAATCAATTGCTCCGGGCATGTATCACCTCTTTGCAGGTCATATCGCCGTCTTTCATCTTCCCATGTCTGAAGTCATGCAATATGAGGATCTAGCTGTGTCGACTGGGAAGGCTCTTTTCAATGTGGACTATACTGTATTCAGTCTCATTGAAAAACCTGTCTTTCTAACTTGGACCGGCAGGGATCTTCTGCAAACTGCAAAAGAAATCAGAGGAACGAAAGGCTATGTTCTAAGCACCAAGAGTATCGCAGCAAATTGCTTCATGGCCGTGCACTGGAATGGAGTCGCAACGCTTGCCAATGTAGAATCGGACGCCAAGGAAATCTATCCACTTTTACAGGAAAAAGATCCTGCACCAGCCATTCAGAAAGCTCTCTCCAATACGCATGCATTTATGTATGAGCTCTGGCAGCTCATCTTCCGTGTCTATGACAGAGACATTGCAGGTCTCCGAGTCTCAATCCATCGATGCTGCATAGAATACGTGGACGGCGTGCTCGGAACCTACTACGCGGCAACAGCGAATTACTTAGCAGCCGTGGCTCTTCTGACTTTACAATGGATGGACGTGCAGCTCACTGATGTTGAGGAAGCCATCATAGTCCGTAGTATGGCCGCTATGAGAGAGTATGCCGAGTTTGCCCCGACAACATTTCTGTCCAAATGCAAATTCCTCGATGCTTTGGACAAGCGGCGCATGAAGCACGATCAACTATTACTTTTAGACCTCTACGACGAAGCCATTGACGCTGCAGAGCAAAACGGAGCAACAGGCGAACTCGGTCTGATTCTGGAATCAGCTGGGCGCTGGTTGGCATATGTATCTCCTTCCCGAAGTAGAGTGTATCTGCAACGTTCCTTTGATGCATACAGAGACTGGAAGTGTATTTTTAAAACTCAGTTATTGCAAGTTGAGTTCCCATGGCTGCAAATCAGGAATGATGCTACTTCTGATAATGACGTGCGCCCGCTTCTCGGGGAGCTACATCTCGAGGAATCACAAGTCACGATTGACGGCGGAAGCCAAGCGACTCCTATAGATTCCACAAATCAGCTGACGAATAGTCCATCACACAGCAGGACGCGAAGTATACAGACACACATTGACTCCTTCTCATCTCAGGCAACAACGAAAAATCGTTTCGGCGAAGGCGCCTCGCGCCTGCAATCTAATGCTTCGACACATTCTCGTGGGCATGCATCGGTGGGCGACAACAATAAGTTGTCGGATCTAGACATCAAGACTGTACTCAATGCTTCTATTCAGATCTCACAGGGTATGAAGGCTGAGGAAGTGTTCGAAAGTCTGATGAAGACTGTTCTACTGGCCGCGGGCGCGGATTATGGAGTTTTAGCTCTACACGGCCTGGATAATAGTGCCAACTCGCCACTCTCGATCCATACCTTAGCAGATGGCGAATCAATCAAGCTCATGCGGGCTACTCCTGCTCTCGAGCGACCAGATCTTCTACCTTTGGCCGTTGTGAAGTCTGTTATAGCCACCCGGAAGCCAATCATCAGACACGACGAGCACGATTATTTCTTCGATAATTCTTTTGCACGCGATAGATATCTCCTCAGCCGCAACAAACCCCTCAGATCTGTCTTGTGTATGCCGATCCCTGCTAATAGTGCTTCGGAAGTCCGAGGCGTGTTATACCTTGAAAATAATGCTACAGCATCCGCGTTTAGTAATCAAAGACTGGAATGTCTGACATTACTTTGTACACAATCAGCGATGACCCTCGATCGAGCGGCAATCTACCAAGAAATGCGCGCAGCTCGCGCACAAGCAGAAGAGGCGACCGCACAGAAGTCTACTTTCTTGGCCAATATGAGCGTAAGTCCACTAGAATGTTTACACCATCATATCATTGACACAAGTAGCACGAAATCAGAACTCCATTCAATGCTTTACTTTCCTGTGCTATATTCTTGCTCGACACAAAACTCACGGAAGTACAAAAAGAGTATGTACAGACGATTCGTGATTCCGCAACATTGACTCTGTCCATCATCGATGGCATCTTGGACTTTTCCAAGGTTGAGCAGGGTATGATGGACATTGTTCTGGCGCCATTCAATCTGTCGGACACGATCGAGACGGCCATGCAAGTAGTTGCGCAGAAGGCTAGCAGTGCTGGTATCGATTTGGTATACAGCAGAAAACATGATCTCAATGGTATCATCGGGGACAGTCTACATTTACGCCAGGCTGTACTCAATCTGCTCGGAAATGCTGTCAAATTCACTTCAGATGGATATGTCAAGATAACCTCCTCCTTCAAACCTGGCGTCGATAAAGGCCATCGTCTTCTATCAATCATCGTGCAGGACACAGGCATAGGCATAAGTCCTGCAGGTATCGAAAGACTCTTCAAAGCTTTTTCACAAGTCGATGCATCTATCAATAGATCTTACGGTGGCACTGGTTTGGGTTTAGCCATATCCAAGAAGCTGATCGAGCTCATGGGTGGTAGCATCTGGGTCGAATCTGCCGAAGGAACTGGTTCCACATTCTACATCGAGATTCCAATTGAGCTGGTTGAGGATGCGAGTAATCATAGTACGGACATGACCATTAAAGAAACAGAGGAAATTAAGAAGCAAGGTCGCCTAGCACTGGTCATTTCAAGATACCACGTTACAGCTGAAGTGCTCATGGATGACCTTACAGAAATCGGGCTTATTGCGCACAAGAATACAGAAATACTAGATGCAGATTCCATCGCCGAGGCCGCGAAAGAACGACCATATTCCTTGCTTTTTGTGGACTTACAGGTGGACGGGGCCTTGGACCTCGTACAATCATTACAGAAGATTTTACCGTCTGCTGAGCCTCATTTCAAGATCGTTATCCTCACCAATTATGGAATCACTATGCCACAAAATATGTCCAGCGCTCGCATATGTGGATATCTCGTGAAGCCCATTCCGAAGCACAAATTATTAGATACTGTGAAAGCAGCACTGAAATCAATAACCAGTGTTGGACAGCAGTCGAGTCAAAAGGATGCAAAAGATGACAAACGAGCTAAAAAGTCTAAGGACCCTCCCAATCATGACTTTAG
Organism: Taphrina confusa; assembly: GCA_005281535.1. Taxonomy (NCBI): domain Eukaryota; kingdom Fungi; phylum Ascomycota; class Taphrinomycetes; order Taphrinales; family Taphrinaceae; genus Taphrina; species Taphrina confusa. The sequence continues at coordinate 30,397 of RHGJ01000021.1, read as the reverse complement.
ACCTTTACGTATTTTGCTTGCTGAGGACAATATCATCAATACAAAGGTCGCCATACAACACCTTAAGAGGTTGGGATACACCGATGTCACGCATGCCAAGGATGGTATCGAGGTTCTCGAACACTGTACTAAGGCTGTCGCGCACAACAACATGTACGACTTGATTTTAATGGATGTACAAATGCCACGCTTGGACGGTATTGGGGCGACGGAAGAGCTGATACGTCGCTACCCCAATCCTGATACTAGACCACCGATTGTCGCACTGACGGCTAATGCTACGAGTACGGACAAGGAGAAATGTACACTTGCAGGCATGACCTCTCATCTATCGAAACCCATCTTGCCGGACGATCTTTTACGATGTCTTAGGTCTGTGCAGCCGAGAACCACAAATGACCATGTACAAAAATCTTGAAGAGACATATCACTTCATCTAGTCAAGGCTCTATGACTTTGTCTTGGAACGCTTACAGACAATTATCGGGGAGCACGACACGTACAGTATGTTTTGCGAGATTAGAGCGTTTGGCATCTTGTAGTCGTAGTTGTAGTTCGTATACACAAATTTAGATGTGAAATTGAGTAGGACGACGACAAAGCATGGTTATACCAATCTGTGAGTGTCATGGAGAGGTAAACAAACCTTTTTCAAATCTGTTCTATCATGATGCAGCGTCATTGTATCCTCTAAAGTAGCACAACAGTTGCGGTAACGATGATTTTGCAAAAGTCATTTCCATTTAGCGCTTCCTTTCTGTAAAGGGAAACTTGAACCGTCATGACCGCGGCTCCGTAATTCTTCAAAATTCCACTTCGGTCGAGCGAAGGAAGGAGGGCAACGGAAGATACGAAAGCCCATTGCGCAGATTCATGCAGCAGTACTAGCATCAACCACCTTATCGTACCAGTGCCCATCGACTCTACTCGTGCTAGCGTCATATCGTCCCTTTTCAGCGCTCGAAAGAAGTCTGTAGGAAAACTTTATGAGTAACGGCAACATGGACCTGCTCGCTCAAGCAATTACACAACGACCGGCGCCAAACAGGAAGACTCCTCCTGTCATATCAAGTAACCAAGTGGACAACACGCGCAAGGCGGATCGAAGTCACAGCCCACCGTCCATCACGACTGGCGATTCGAGAACCACTGCTCGCCGAAACAACATTCTCACTCAGATTCAAAACCTGGAGACTGATTTCGCAAAGAAGAAGGATCGATACTTTCACGAACAGTTGAGGCAGTTGCAAGAAGATCTATCACGTCTACACGACGGGACGCACGCAGACTTCAACAGTGGCGTGGCGGACTTGATGGATATCCGAAATGAGTCGCTGTACATTGCGAGGGAAGAGGGTCTGTACAAGTTGGCGGTGGCCGAGAGTGATTACAGGAGAGAGATTGCATTGGCGAATGAAGAGTTTGAAAGTACAAAGGCGACGTTGAAGAATGACTTATTGACGCACTTGAACAATAAACGAAAGAGGATAGAGTCTGATAAATCTCTCTCCGACATTTCCCTCTCGACGACCTTTGAAGCACCGCCTTCCCCGTCCCTCGGATCGACGCACCATACGTCCTCGACGGGCAGCAGAAAGTTACGACATCGCGTGCCGGTGACCAGTACCGTCGCCGCAACCTACCCACCCACTCAATTATCGTCCAAGTCTGCCCTCGACGAGGTTCTGGAGACGTTGGCAGAGACAATCAAGGCGCGACACTTGAAACCGACGCAGCAGCCCCAAAACGAGGACCGAGTCCGGGATAGAATCGAGCGGGAGAGGGAAAAGTTGGTCAGGACAATGTTGATTGGTGTCGCGCAGACGGATGCGGACGCCGACTTATTTGAGATGAAGAAGAAGTTTAATCAGTCCACCAAGAAGGGCGCCGGACTCGGTATATCCTCTCTCGCTAACACTGCTGCCACTTCCACCTCGGCCGGCACAAACAAGAAAATCAAGACGTGACAAGTATTGGTGCAAAGTGTACTGCAGTATGAGATAGTCACGCGAGACACGCATGAGGTTTTTTGTGCATGGAATTATTAGCGATGGGCTCATTCACGAGCTGCCAAAGTCATGTTTGAGCAATTTTTTTTTCAAGTTATGATTATAAGGAGATGCATTCCATGTTGAAAAGCAATAATTTACAAGAATAAGAAGATAACAAATTACAAATCAAAAGTGCTATGCGCGCGTTCGCTGCTCATTTGTGATGGCCCCATTCAGGCCAGCTGAACATTGCTTGTTTTGTCGTTGTTTATTTTCTTCAAGTGTTGGACGTATTGGATGATTCTTGCAGCTTGAGCTTCGAGAACTTTCGCATGCAAAGGCAAACTTGATAGATACGGCTCCGAGTGCCGCGATGACGAAGTCTCGAGGTTATGATTTAGCGCTTTCTCGTAATTGATCCACTCTGCCAGATATGAATTGAACATGACACAACTTTTGATGTACTCTGGGGGAGCTTTATCGTCAGATATTGAATTCAGCGTGAGTGGTTGGGTTAGTGCTTCAGGAATGACGGGAGGTTTTGGACAGAAAGCACTTGACCACGAGGGTGAGTCTTTCTGCTGATCGACCGAGGCTGATTTGAGGGGACTTGGACTGCAGAATGTGAACTCTGCTGCTTCGTGAGCACCAAATGCTGATTTCACGGCAGAATTTGATGTGGTTTGTGTTGTACTGCTTTTCGCAGACGCTTGGCGGTTGTGTTTTTTCCGCAATTCGAATCTGAGTGGAGTTTTGACCGGAGAGGAACTCTTTCTGATGCCAAATGTCGAAAATCTCGTTGTCGAATCGTCGGGTTCGCCATCCTTGTCTACAACCTCTGGAGAAAATCGCGGGTCGGGTGCATCGTCTGCTCGCACATGTTTCCTTCTGATTTCATCCCCGACTGGTGACGACTGCGTAGGTGCTGAAGGTTTGCTAGATGAAGAGAATGGACTCGTTGAGTCCACTCCTTCTTTGCTAGATGGAGAAGAAAAGTCAAGATCCGGAATCGGATTGAATTTCACATACGGAGGTATTCCAGCACTTGAACGTCTGTTACCCGTTGATAGACCTTTCGGATTGGGTTTGAAGACGAATGAGAAAGTTTTTGACAAGTTGGGCTTGGAGTCAGATTCATCTTTGTTTTCTTGAACATTATTGTCATCGTCGATTTTGCCATTGAATGCCTTTGCTTGGGGCTGTGAGGAGGAATCCTGCGATCGCGTCTTGTGTGAGTCATGCCCCGATTTGCGATGTTTCGTCTGTGTTGTACTGCGAGTGTCATCACTGCTCCCGTCATCACTGCTACTGTCATCACTGCTACTGTCATCACTATAATCGTCAATCTTGTCAGAATCTAGCTTTGGTGAAGCAGATCTTTCGAAGAATGGATTTCCAGACTTGAGATCTGGTCCAAAAGGATTCCTTCGTGGTGCCTGGGTATACTGCGAAGTTGCTTCGGCCGTTGTTCCTGACCTCTGATAAGCACTACGGGAGTGCTGCCAATCATATTCCGTGGACGACTTCTTTCCACCTGCACTGAATGTGCTCGAGCCCATCGAAAATCTGGGCGAAGGAGTAGCCATGGGCTTTGTCGTGGTAAATTCGAAGTAATTCTCCTTAGAGGACGTCTTTGTGGCTGCTGACCCAGGTGTAGCATTGCTTTTGGCAAATTTGATATCATCCTGAGAGTACGGTGAATATTTGGATGTTGGCGCATGAAAAGTTGAGTACGCTGTGCTTGATTTTGCCCATGACGTCTCCTTTGCCCCCCAATCGGGTCTTTTGCTTGGCTGAGCAGTCGATCGAGCACTTGCGACGTTGGGAGTAGACTTTGCTGAGGTCGGCATGGAAGTATTATGACTAGATCTGAATGGCGATGACGGCGATGCATTGAAAAATGCCGATTGTGCAGCAGTAGGAGTCTTTTGCGTTCCTGTTTTGGCATTGCGAGGAGTCTGACCGGTCTCTGAATACAGTGGTCGAGATGCCCGTGATTTTGCGTCAGGTGTCGCTGTAGGGGTTTTGGCTGAGGGTACTGGTGGTGTCCAACCATTGAAAGGATCTCTACGAGCTGTTGGAGCCTTCTTCGGTGGTGACTTTGGCACTGGTTTACTGTTGTTCTTGGCTTGTCTTGGGAACGATCCAGCCCGAGCACTTTCCGAGGCTGCAGTGAAGCCAGTTTTGTTACTTGGTACGGAACTTGTCGCATTAGTGAATGTACTCTTGCCGGGCGCTTTCCTTATTGCTGGACGTATCTGGTCATATGTCTTTTTTAATGCTGGATCTTTAAGGACGTCATATGCGGTGGTGATGTTCTGAAACTTTGCTTTATATTCAGCCTCCTGACCAGGATTCTTGTCCGGATGTTGTGTTCGAGCTAGATCAAGAAACGCTTTCCTGATATCCACTTGGGTACATGTGGCAGTGATACCAAGCGCTTTGTAGTAGTCTTTGTTAGCATCAAGCTCTGGCTTCACCATGCTTATGCTACGGGCAAAGATGTTTGACTAGATCATATGAGACACTCGTGCTTCAACTTTGCTATAATGTCCTGGAAAGGGCTAGAAATGGAGAAATGGCAGTCTTAAGCTAATGCTCAATATACATAAAAGAACACGAAAAATGAATTAAGCGCGATTGGTTGCGCTTTGTTGTTTTCTATACGAGATATGCGACGGTTCAAACACTACCGGATCGCGAAACGATTGTTTTTCAATGCGATGACGTTTGACTTCTTTTCTCGCCAGAGTCCATACAGGACAGTGAATTCCTCACGGAGCTTCACAATCTCGATAAGCAGGAATTGCCTGAATAAACCTATTGACGTGTGCGCGATATGGCTTTTCACAACACAAAGTTTTAAGCAAAGTGGGCTCAATATACTATAATATCCGCAGTCGATGCCTGAGCACTTCTCAGGCAGGGGAGATATTCCCGGGAGTACTCCAGGCGGCTCGACGCACGGACGACCGATCAGGCAGTCTTGGTACTCAAAATATGAAGTACCAAGAAAAGTTCTGCACAGTTCGATCGGAGTAGCTTCACTAGTCTTCTATCGATATGGCGCGACGAGTTCACAAATAATACGCTATCTCATGCCTTCTCTAGCGATTATTGTTAGTGCAGATGTACTCAGATTCAACTCGCCCGGATTCGCTCGTACTTATGAAGTTGCATTGGGGCCTCTGATGCGACCAAGTGAGAAGCACGCATGGAATGGTGTCATCTTTTACATACTAGGGGTTGCATCTGTGCTATATCTCTTGCCAGAGGATATCGCAACACTTTCCATCGTGCTGTTAAGTTGGTGTGACACGGCTGCTTCTACTGTAGGAAGGGCGTATGGACGGCATGGACCAAGTCTGCGCAAGGGCAAGTCTCTCATTGGATCCTTAGCTGCAATTGGAGCAGGTTCAGCCGCGACGTGGCTCTTCTTCAGGCACTTCGCTACTTATCGGCCGGAGTTTGCATCTTGGAATGAAGCGACAGGAATCAATTTAGGATGGTTATCTCTGCTCGGTGGGGTCGTCGCATCGTTCAGCGAGTTTGTCGATGTATGGGGCATTGATGATAACCTTGTCATTCCAGTCGTCAGCGGAAGCATCTTATGGACGTTTCTGGTCGGCTTTGGTTGGGGCAAGTAAGGCTATTCCTAAGGAAAACTATCATCAAGGACCAGCTTCGAGAACATCGTTGAATCATGAAGCTCGTGCGACTTCTGTCCTGCGGCTTCGACATTAGCGTGCATAACAATAGATATGATAGAGGTGTCATGTGTTCTTGAGCGGGAGTCTGTACACATACATGGCGGTGCATACATTACTAGATGATGAAGTTCTCGAACCAGCATTCGTACAAGGTCAGCGTCGACAGTCATGTCCTGTTTGGCCATAAAATCATTACCACCACTTCGATTATGCCGACGGTCATTTTCGTTCTCGGCATTTGTGTGTCAGCTCCGTAGGCGATGGACGGAAAGGGTTGCACAAAGAGACAAGTCAGGTGACCATCGCCCCTGAAATGCGAAACCCCGACAATCCCACTTTTCCCCACACTCTCACAATTTAGGCTACAAATATATGGGGGACATGTCGCTAAAACGCAAAGCGCGTCAATCAATCCAGGAGTGACGAGGTAGTACAAGGATGAGGTTTCAGGGTCTACAAGTCCAAGTTGTCGTTGGGAACGAGGTCTTGTCTGAGTTGAGCACCTCGTTTCACACATCACAGTGGCAGAAGTCTATGATAATCCGACCCGGACACGGTAGCCAAACACTCAAGATCTTGCTCAGAGATGACACGAGCAAGGTAGTAGACTTTCACGATCTCAGAGCAGAGATAGTCATCCTCGTCGGTGGTCAAATTGCACATCGAACAAAGAAGTGCATCTTGCTGCAAGATGTATCGGAATACGAATTTCAATGTTGTCTTCAGCCTCGAGATCAATTTCCTGTGGTAAGTACGATGGATCAAGATGCCTTTGTGGACTATGCCATGACACATGCATCCACAGGAAGTGATGTCGAAATATTTTACAGACGATACCATCGAGCTTACAATTCGTCCGTACCTTTTTCCAAACAGCCGGAAGCAGCGGAGCATAGGACAGCGTCCCTAGATGACACTGGCGCTACTTTATGCTTCGAAGATTCCCAACTTGCCGAACTGGAGACTTATAGATTTTCGTACGACTGTACTGCCACAACGGAGGCCACCAAACAAAATTCGATGGAGCCAGTAGCCGCAAGCACACGATGTCAATCCGGCACATTGACGGGCTATAGCATGTTGCCCCGAAGGTACTCAAGACTTTGAGGCCGTGCGTCGAGCCTTGTTTTCATCCCGTCGCTTGCACTGCATTGGCAGCAGACGAATGCATAGCCAGGGTGATTGTCTTATGGTGTATTTCAAGATTTCAAGATATATATAGAAAATGTAAATAAAATTCTTCCTCTGGTATGGTTCTCATAATTCCAAGAATCACAGTCGGAAGAGGGACAGGCCCCCAAATGCTTGAGTATGCTTGACAAGTGAGGTATCTTTGAAGGCACAATCGGATGGAATTGTATTTGGAATGGTAGGAGTGAATGGTTGAAATTCCGGGTTGCACAGGAAACGGAAATTGCAGCAGCAGCAGGTTGTGGGGGTAAATCTAGAACTTTTTCCTCCTTTTTCCCTTTTTGTCGGCGCTCATTTTTCTTGTGAAATCAACCAATCGCCAGCTGTAAGAGAGAGGCCGTCAACGATTACCTACCGTACAGGCTGTTTAGCTGAGATGTCGCCATCCTATCGAATAATTGACACATCTCCCATCATGGTCGAAAATTTATTATTCAGGACTTTTATATATCAAAAAGTCCCTCATATGATGCAAACCAAATGTCACAACTCAGAGACTAGTTCAGTCAGTAGACTACTGGACACACATATAATAAACTCTCGTAGCTTAAGCTTTAGTTGCTCAACTCGCATCATCTGCAGAACGGGGAAATCTTCTGTGAGTGGCTTTTTTTAGTGGCGTCCCCCATCTGTTCGTCCGGAAAGTTGGGGCCTTCAACTTCAATCGCTGCTGGTTGCTGTTGCAATTGGAGAAAGGTCTAATCATTACAAATAAAGTCCCATATGAACATCTTGCTCACTGATGTAGGCTCAGAATTCAATTCATAATCACGTCGATCGTGCAGATATACCACATCATTTCTTTGGCACAGGCGCAGCGGTACACAGGACATCTGGGTGTGGAGCGTGGGTTGGTAGTCTTCGCGTAAGCCTAGCGTCTCGGCACTAGTCATGACACCGAAGAATCAGGTCGTCGTACGCGTCACAGAAGGCGACATTGAGTTGACGGACTTCAAGTCTAGCATAAAAGTTGAGCGACAATCGCCGGCCCGTCAATCGAGGAGGACGCGCATATACCTCTTCATCATCTTGGCCATCGTGGTCGCATTGGCGCTGGGACTCGTCACGTTGGCGTCTGCGCCGTTGACGGTGAATACATTGTTTCCAGAGACGAGCACGTCGGAAACGTACTTTTCTAAAGCTATGGCTCTTTCGGGGTCCAAGGCTGGACAGATCAATGATCATAGTTTGTGGATGGCGGCACTTTCAGATACGATACTCTTTACCGACATTAATATTCCAGGCACACACGACTCGACGGCTCGATATGGAGGCGATACATATATTTGTCACAGCCTGTCGTTGAGTGACCAGTTGACGCTCGGGGTTCGATTCTTTGACATTCGAGTCTTTGCCAGTCATGGAGCACTCAAATGTCAACATGGACACGTCTATCAGCACATTGACTTTCAGGACGTCTTGAGCATCATGAATACCTTTTTGACTACGAATCCTACGGAAGCGGTGTTTGTCAAGATTCAGCAGGAGCATTCAGAGTTATCGGCGGGTGAATTTGGTCCTTTGATTGATGCGGTGCTCATGGACGAACCGAACGTCTTTAATGCCTCGATCGCAATCACCGCTCAAACTGCTCCAACTCTCGGAGACTTGCGCGGAAAAATGGTGATTGTCCCGCGATATTTCGACTTGTCCTTGAATACGATCCCCTATGAAGTCTTTACCGCACAAGACGAATTCAAGGTCGGATTGGTGGCTAAATCCAAGGCCATCACATCATTCTACAATCTAATCTCTGATTCGGCGGTACTGACGCCCGTCATTGTCAACACGACAGACGTGCAAGGTGATTCGACGACGACGTCCGCGGTACAGAGACGCAAAGTCGCTTCTTCTACGACGCTGGACGCGGCTGCTGAAGTGGTTCGTACGAAAGAGGCGAAAGAGATGGGATTGACGTGGTACATTAATTACTTTTCCCTACACAACAACATCGAGTCGCCACGATCGGCGGCGTATACCCTCAATCCACTCGTCGCGAATTTATTGGGTAATGCGACGTCCGTCCTCACCGTCGATCCCGACACGACGTTTCATCAGACTAGAGGCGTACAATCTCGAAAGAAATTTGGGGTCGTCATGATGGATTTCATCGGTCCAGCCAGTGCAAAGCTCATCATTGATTCAAACTTTTGATTAATCTCTATCAAAGTGTCAGAGTATATTACTTGTACAGTGAAGAATTTTGGTCTTACATATATGTATCATACGACTGGAGGGAAGTAAAGGCAAGCATCATATGAAAGAATATTGTTGGCGTATAGGATAAATGATGAATATAAGAATTACACGCTTACTATCAAAAGTACAAATTTTTCGCCATCGCTATGTTGACGCACTACCATACACCAGAATTGACGCCCACCAGATTCGCCACTCTTTCTTCCTTTTCTTCCTTCAACAATGTCTCGAAATCCTTGACTGCCGCTGTATTCATCGTCAAACCACCCACACCTTCTGTATATCCTTTGGCACGATCGAGTGATGCGATGCCGGGAGCGCCACCATCCAGTTTTTCAATGAGGTCTAATGGCAGAGTGGGCGTGAAGAGCCTCTCATTCTCTCGCTGCGTGCCTCCGATACCGGCACCGTACGATAAAATCAAATCTGTGGTCGTGGGCAAGGAAAAGGATAATTGTTCATTGACGTCCAAGTAGATGCCCTCGCCATCAGTTGCCGCCGTGGAACTCTGTGCCCGCTCCAATGCAGCCAGAGAGGCCTTGGTCGATCGCGGTATACGGGTCTCTGTCCGTTCAGAGCGGTAGTGTTCTGCGACGTAGAGTGCTTGACGAGCAGTGATGCCATCGATGCCATCCACAACAGACCTGACCTCGTCTTCCTTGAGGCTCGAAATACACTGCAAAAGTTGCAAGAGTCCCACTAATCGACGGAGACCATTCTTACAACGAGTCTGTAGATCAGGCAGAGATTGCCAACTTCGATTATTTGATCGAATCCATTCTTCCACCTGAGAAATATTCATGCGCAGATCCATGGCCTTTCCACGAGACATGTACTTTTTGTTCTGTAGAATACGATTGAAGAGTTCCGAGGACAGCCAGAAGATGATTTGAGCCAATGCTTGAATGATGATGATTGGATGTAGCGTGTAAGCCTCCAGGACGTACAATGTAGAGCTCAAAAGACTCGTGATGGTTCGGGGACTAGCGCCGCGTCGTCGACGTGGGGAAACATCACGATCGGAAGAGTTTTGTTTCTTGCGGAATATACGCCACTCATCAGACATTTCGATTGATGACAAGCCTTCGATAGCAGAGTAGTCCAGAATGCTCTCATCACAAACCTTGCCTATTCGTCGTTCTGCGTCACCAACGAGCAATACATAAGTCTCATTGATCAATTCTGATAGACGCAGTTGTGCGTCACTAGTGGAAAGAGCTAGACCAGGATCCTTGCGCAAGTAGTACTGCAATAAAAGAGAATTGGAAATCCAGAATGACAACATGGTCATGTCATCATGTCGTGTATTGACTATCTTTTCGATACCCAAAAGTGTCTCGTCCAACAAGGCATTCAATATACGTGGCTCAGCGTAATACTGAGCGAACCGACATGCCAAGAACAAGAGATTCGCAGGAACAGGTCTTTGTGAGGGATTCCTTTGTGGAGGATACTCGAGGATACTCAGTTGTACGAGTTCAGGGATTTGTGATTCACTAAAGACAAACATTTGTGATGGCAGACACCGATCCCAGACAAATGCAGGCTCAGAGTCGTCCATGGCATTCTCTCCTTGATCCTCAGATGGTTCGATCGAAAGAGCACCTAGATCTACTTCGAGGTTCATTCCAGCTTCTTGTGCCATCCTGTGTGCCTGTTCCTGTTCCCGTAAAGACTCTTCAAAGTCAAGGCCAGAACTCGGACCATACCAGTCCGATGCATTGGTACTGGCATCCTCGCTTCCTACTGTGTCGTCGGTGATGCCAGCGGCTCCTATGTAGGAATCGCCTGTACCGAGTGATTGCCGCAAGTTTGAATCAGTAGCAAACTGAGAAGCGCTACGACCAGTTTTGGTCACTGAAGCCCGGTCTGCCCCAGCATCTATAAGCAATTTTGCAATACTCGTGTGGTTGTTGTTTGATGCCCAAGTAAGAGCGCTCCATCCGCGAGCATCATGAGCATTGACATTAGCTCCGAACTTGATCAGGACGTCTACGATTTCGTTATATCCAAAACAGCTAGCAATCAGTAAAGCTGGACTTCCACTTTCGTCGGGCTCGTCAAGTCGTATAAGTGACAAAGTCTGCTTGTCTTCCAAAAGCTTTGATACGAGTGAATAATCATTGGCGAGACAACCACGCATAAATTGAGCCTGTACATTACTTGTCAATGTGTCTGCTGTGTTCGAGCTGTCTTCCTGCCAAGGATCGTTCATGATCGATTGTCGATGAAGAGGTCGACTTGCAGTCTCTGGAAGATATTTGTCCTTTTATGTTGGCATTCTGCTAAACCACTAATGCAAGATGGTCGTCTCTTCTTGTAACTCTTATGGTAGATCTATCGGCATGGTCTTCAGGGGAAGTTGTCGAGAATCGTGGGGCACAATGATAGCGAATAGATAGCCGCACATCACGGAGCCTCCTTAACCAATTGGTGACTAACACTTCCAAGTCAAATACTTCGTGCTTCCAATACATGCATTCGCAAAACCTGGCAAGTGCCTGTTGTGGTTGGTGTTGGTGTGATCGACTTCTGGGTTGATGGACATTAAACAAGAGATCAAGCAGGAACCTGATCTAGTCCGAAAACAATTTCGACCTAAGCAAGATGATCACACTGAGCTCAACTTTGCGAATGCAAATGACAAAGTATGGCTCGTAAAGCTACCGAAATTCCTATTCGACAAATGGATGAGTTGTCCGCCCGGAACAGAATTAGGTCATCTCAAGATGAACGAAGCGAATCGCAAGGATATGAAGGTAGTACTCAGTGAGGAGATCTGTGAGCCACAAGATAGCAAGTCTGACGACGAGAATATCGCGACGACTAGTCCTGCGAACGATATACCAAAAGAGTACTCTCTCGAAATGCAAAACCAGACAGTCACCAACACATATGTTTTCAGTGAGCCTGCTCCTAAACCATGGTCCGATAGGCCGTCACGTTCGAATACCCCGGCACCTGATATGGAAGCGGAGGACCTGGACATTGCAGACGTCCCAGAGTCGGCCACTACAGAGCAACCGGAGCGTCGACGAGCTGGAGGACCCGATCGTTCTCGTAAGAACTTAGGTGGTCAAGCTCTTGGTGGTAAGGTCGTGCACGATTGTTTGGTGAAGCCTATAGACAATGCACTATACCGAACACTGCTCCGAGATCGCGTTACCACAGCCGATGGTCCAAAGAGAAAGATTCAAATTGTGTATGACGCAACTCTCAGTGGCAATCTCATGGCTCCTGGTTCTATCGTCAGTATAGCCCCAACTGGCCAGACAAAGTCTTTTATCAAGTCGAAACCAAAGCTCAAGAGTCGAGAAATTCATGCTCGTATGAGCTTGGACAACCTGCTCGACGAAATTGTCAAGTGCTTCAAGGAATATGAGTATTGGTCCTTAAAGGCCTTTAAGGCCCATCTTAAGCAACCAGAGAGTTATTTGAAAGAAACGTTGGAGAATATTGCCATGTTACACAAAAGGGGCCCTATGACTGGCAAATGGCAATTGAAAGCAGAGACAAGGAATGCGATGAAGGGATATGCTGGACTATCACAGTTTGACAAATCTTCGACTCAAAAAGCATTAGCGGATCGTGATCAGGACGACCAGAAGATCAAAAGTGAACATCAAGGCGAGGCAGCACCAGAGGCTGATGACAGTGATGAAGACATCGAGATGGAGGACCGATTGTAGATATCTTTGGATCAGGTTATGGAACGAGCAGCGCATGAAAGGGTTCTGGTGTTTTAGCGACCATGTGAGTTTATATATAGCCTGCATTTGTGAACTTTGAGGGAAGCATAAGAATAAATAAATAAATCAATACGCATCATAAGGATTCTTACCTATCACTACAAATATGAGCCCGAATGTTGAACATTTTTCCAGACGCTATTGATTGAATTGTGGTTATAGGCTTTTGCAATTGTAATCGTGTTGAATCAGATGAATGTTGAGGCAGGAGAGTTACGACCGCGGCGAGAGCAGCCCCACGGAAGTCACCGAATCTGGACGAAGCCCCGTTTCCCCCGCGCTTTTTGTGGTCGCTTCCTTTATACGTATACTCAAGTCGTTTGTGTACCGTATCCTCATCTCTTGTGCTGACTTTTAGCGATTTTTGCACGTCAATCGTAGTCATTGCCAGAAAACCATTCGTGAAAGCTTACAGAAATGGACTACGACTACAGCATAACCCAGATTCCTGACCTGTTCAATGTCAAAGGCAAGGTGGCACTCATTACGGGAGGATCGTCCGGTCTTGGGCTCAACATGGCTCATGGACTTGTGAGAAATGGTTGCAAGGTCTACATCTCATCTCGAAAACAGTCACAGTGTGATGCGGCCGTTAAGGAATTGAGTCAGTATGGAGAAGCCATTGCCATCGCATGTGATGCATCAAAGAAGGAGAATCTGGACAAGTTGGCAGCCACACTTACGGAGCGCGAAAAGAATGGAATCCACTTTTGCATTGCAAATGCTGGAGCTACTTGGGGTGAAGTGATTGACAGACATGCTCCGGAAGCATTCAGCAAGGTCATGGATCTCAACGTCAAGTCTGTGTTTTACACTGTGCAGGTGCTCCTGCCACTCCTCGAAAAGGCAGCGACCAAGCAGGATCCAGCACGAGTCATCACTACTGGCTCTGTGGCGGGTCTTCGGGTCTCCAGTGAATCGGTCATCCCTTACTCCACTTCAAAGGCAGCTGTGCACCACATGATTCGCAACATGAGTGTCGCTTTGGGACCACGAAACATTACATGCAATGCAATCGCGCCAGGCATGTTCCCTAGCAAAATGACCCGAGGTACTCTGAAGCAAGACAAGGCTCTCGAGCTCTTGGTCGATGGAAATCCGCTCGGTCGATTGGGTGAGCCTCGAGATATCATCGGAGTGTGTCTATTCCTTTGTAGTCCTGCTGCCGCATATGTCAATGGTATCGTTGTGCCCCTCGACGGAGCAGCATATATGGGTGGTAGTCGTATTTAGCAATCTCCTTCATCCTTGTTGTAGTCGATGCATGTGATATACAAGTTGTGCAAGTACGATCGACTGGTCAAAGGTGTACGGCATACGATGGTACATGTACAGTACTGTTGCTGTTTGATTGTAGCCACCATATCGAGATGTAAATAATGCAATACGTGATGAGACATGTACAGCATTTCACTGTTGTACTGTGTCTATCGCAGTTAAGCAATGATTGCTATACATGATGTGTTAATAGAATGACATGTACGAGTCTTTCCGATGAATTCAAATGAATTCTTGAATTTTAATGAATTCACCAAAGCAAATCTGCCAATTTTGTGTTTTATCAATAATCAATACTCATAAAAGTTCAACCAGGACTGCAAGATCATCATATCTGATTATATATATTGTTTAAATGATCGAAGCACATCAGCAGATCTTTGATGGTCCAACGGTCAAGATTCCCGCTTGTCATATGATGAGCACGATGCTTACAACATCACGCGGGCGACCGGGGTTCGACTCCCCGTCAGAGAGCTCCCTTTTGAACCGCGCGAATTTACCCGAAGTTTTACCGGCCGAGCAGGACGAGAGAGCATCCATATCTCGCGAGGTCTGATATGGATCGCGAGGTCTGATATGGATGCTCTCTCGTCCTGGCGTAGTCTCCATATACATCCTGAAACCAATGCCTGTTGTGGACCGGTACAAGATGAGGTTGTATTAATCGGTACCAGTGACATTTTGCTGCTGTTTTTGTAGAATGGCGCAGGGTCGCAACTAGTCCAAATATTGTAGCGAACGATGCAACGTCATGTAATTTTTGTACTGACGAACAATTATACTGTACGATCGAATGTTTTGCATGGTGCGGATACCTGGAACCTTATAAGTTGCTCGTCGTGGTAGCAGCGTGCGTATTCAAAGCACCTACCACTATGTTTCATGATGTCTACCGACAATCAAACTGAAGCCATAAACGCCAGGTGGTCAGATCCTTTGTTCCAAAACACTGGTCGTGGGTATTCAAAGTAAGCAATGAGCTGTCCGGATTGGTCACAGTCTGTCCTTGTTCTCAATATGCTCTGCTGTCACTTCCACTTCTTATAGTACAACACACGTCGCATGTTGACGACTCTTGTGCTCGCGAGGTTATCCTCCACGCATCACAATCAACAGTCTCTAAACCACGCGAAACCCCGATTTGAGCGAAAAGATCATCACTTGTGTCACATATATTGTGATTCGGAATTGAGGGATACTTTCATATGGGCGGAATGGTTGCTTCCACGGAGTCAATTGTAATCGAGCCGGAAGCTCTTGAGATTGTTCCAGTTCCCGACATAGCAGACAGTCTTCGTGGCACAGACGAAGAGTTGCGAAAACTTCGCGCTGAGCTATTGATACCAGTCATATGTTTGTTTCCGAACGATCCGGAAACGAATGCACCTGATCCTGTGGTGCAGAAATACAGTTTTCATGATTATCCCATTGCAGAATTTACACCAGTACATACGAGTAGCCTACAACATCATTCCTTGCGCTTTGCAATCATTTTCAGGGACGACAACTCGAGTTCAATACCACGTTATCGCAGGTCAGCATTCCCTTCGGGCAGCGATCGCATCAATCACGACGATGCACTTAGATACAAATTGACGGAGAACGATATTCTCAGTTACGAGAGTGCTGGTCGAACAGAAATGGCAAAATATCGAGCAGCACGATTGTAGTTATGGTAAATTTTACCCTGTGTACACTTGTAAGACAATAATTTGAGAATTGTGTAATGGTAATTTTGACTATTCATGTTCTACTTCAGACACGAAGCTGCATAGCTTGTATCCTGACTTGTAGGGAGTGGTTGCCGCCAAGATTTTGATGTTTGATAGCGGCGCGAAAGTTACTGACGATGAATCTACTAGCAAGAAATGGGTGGACTGTGAGCATAGGGCATGTTCCGTTTTCTTCTTCACAAACATCTATTCGAGTACTTGCTTACGAACCAAGAGCGTGAGAAGTATACGGCTCCGCAGTAAAGCCACCTCCACATGTGGCTTGACTTTTCTGTGCATCTGTTGAGTCGAAGCGTCTCGAGTTGATGTGGTCATCGTTTTGTCATCCACCACTTCGTCATGATGTTGTCCTTTTACTGAAACTCAAAAAACGTCCCATCGCAGTCTAGTATTATTCTGTATGTTCTCGATAGCGAAAGGACCATTGACATCTAACACTCTCAGAGCCGTCTCCAAGACATCCTTTTCCCGTGTTCACATTGCTAGAATGGCTAGTGTAGCAGAAACATTCCAGAAATCCTCCGGCACGACAATCCCTGTTTGGGAAGCCACTTGTCCACAGTCAAAGTATCCTCGATTCGATGCTCTTAAGAAGGATACTTCGACTTCCATATGTGTTGTTGGTGGAGGAATTTCGGGCATCACCACTGCTTACGAAATTCATAAAAGTCTGAAACGGCCTGTCGTCTTGATCGAGGCTCGAGAGATTTTGGCTGGTGAGACTGCACGTACGACTGGACATCTATCTTCTGGCGATCAAGGCGATAGATTCTACAATCTAATCAAGACTTTCGGAAAAGACGGTGCGAAGCTCGCCTATGAAAGTCATCAGTACGCTGTGAATCGTGTCGGAGAGATTAGTAAAGAGCTCAATATCGACTGTGAGTATCGCAAGCTCTCAGCAAAAATCATCAAGGCTCCTGAGGAAGACAATGATCTAGAGGATGAATACGAGGCCACACAGAAGCTTGAGATTCCTTCGTCTTACAATGCCAGTGAAAAGATTGGCGAGAAATATGACGGGCCGGCTCTCACTGTCAGGGATCAAGGGACATTCCACCCCACCAAGTATCTCGTCGGCATACTCGAGTATCTTCAGAAGCAAAAGGACTTTACGGCCTATACAGAGACGCGATACGTGTCTCACGAGCGCAAGGATGGCAAATTGCAAATCTCGGTCAAGGGCGCCTCTGGCGCGGACCACACCGTCACGGCAGACTCCATCGTGATTGCGACCAACATGCCTCCTCGCAAGGTGTCTCATGTCATCAAACAGCACTACATGCGATCGTACGTGATTGCTGCTCCAGTAGATAAGGGCACATACGACGACATTTTGTTGTACGACAACAAGGATCCATACATTTACCTTCGATTCTCAGAGCACCCGGATCCAAAGAAGCAGTACCTGATACTTGGAGGTGAAGACCACAAGGTCGGCATCGAAGATCAGTCTGCTTATCCTTCGCACTTTGAAAATCTCGAGAGTTGGATGCGCGAGAATTACCCGAAAGCAGGCCAGGTGGAGTATCGATGGTCAGGTCAGGTGGTGGAGAATGCCGAAGGACTCGCTTACATTGGACAATCTGGCGACGAGCAAGAATATATCGTTACGGGCGACAATGGCAACGGACTGACGCACGGCACATTGGCGGCCAGGATCATCACGGACCAGATTGCCGGCACAAAGAACCCGTGGAGCGAAATCTACTCGCCCTCACGAACGCCTCTATCAGCTGGTCTCGGCGGGATCTACGAGACTGCCAAGGAGAATATCGTTCAGCAGAAAGAGTACCTCAGACTCGTCACCATCACGTCGACGGACATTGAGGACTTACAGCCTTGTTCAGGCAAGGTCATCCGTGGACCACTCACGTCTGGTCTCAAGCCATTGGCTGTGTACAAGGACAAGGATGGCAAGGTCAGTAAATTCTCCGCGCTCTGTCCACACTTGAAGGGCGTGGTCGCATGGAATCCGATCGAACAGAGTTGGGATTGTCCCAACCACGGATCACGATTCGGTGGTTCGAGTGGTGAATGTGTTATGGGGCCGGCAAAGATGGGTCTGTCGCCAGAGAATGACGCAGCAGAGGAGGGCGCCAAGAATAGCGCCAACGTCTAACTTTTCATTTCATCAAGTTTATGCTTGGCGTACAAATTTAGCATTCTGAATTATGAACGAACTTTGTCTCTTTTTTGTAACATTAAAGACTCCAAGGATATACGTGTATGAAGATTCATTATCGCAGTAGTGAATAGTGTACACTCAATTATACACTTTCTGGTAGTAAAAGCTACGCTATGTAAAGTAAAACTGCTGCCTCGGCCGACTACCACGATCGTATATATAGCACTGAGTGTTTGGAAGCAAGAAGAGTTCGGATAGGAATTTGATGAGCTGACGGAAAAAAACCTCCAGTATAGACATGCAGTGTTGGTGTTGTGTTTGGGAGTCTGCTCGATACATTGAAGGTGTCAAAGAACATCTACACCTGTGGCGTGCAGATTGTATTACCAATATAACAGCGAGATCTGCGATAATTGTTTGCGGTTTATCGTTGTCGATCAATGAACTTTGCCAACAAGAATTGAAGCTTTGCAAAGTTTGTGTTTATAGAACTATTGCCGATGAATGAGGCTGGAATGATGCACAAACCGCCGAATCATAACTAGTTATATCAGTGAATTGTTCTTTGAGCACTCGGGGATTTCACTGACCTGTCGCCAGGACTGAATCAGACGTTGGACCGGCTTGGACATCATGGGATCGGTGGTGTTGTGGGTTGAGAGATTGTTCATAAGATCATTGAAGCCTTCCAATTCAACCTTTTCTTCAGGTGTGATGTTCTTGAAGCCCATGGTCCATGATCCAAAGTCGCGCTTGGTAATTTTTCGCTTCAGAAGTGGCAGAACGCCTTTGTGCCTGTTGTCCATCGAGATGATGTTGTACAGGTTCTGAATCACAGACTCTCCCCCCTCGAGGAACTGTATGATGGTACCATCATGATAAAGCAAGAGTCCAGAGATGTTCTGCCGCGTGTTGTTTCGTCTGGAGGTGGTTAAGATATCGGTCAAGTCCTCCTTGGTATACGCGCCAGATGAGGATGACAGATAAATCAACTGGTAAAGGTCATCTGCCTCGACCTGTGGGTATTTTGGATGAGCAATGTATGCTGACTCAGATTCAATCTGTGCGGTATCTTGTGTAGTGAGTTGATGTGTAGTCATGGCTTTTTCGCGAGAGACGACCAGTAACGATTCGATTTACTTGTGAATTCGAAGCTACAGATGAATGCTGGTGAATAAAGTCGAGTTGTGTCGAGGTTCTGGTCAGCGAGTACAAGTTATGAATAGGTCAAGTCAAGGTGGGTGGTCGTCTACCTCAGTTGGGCACTCTGACGTGGTACTCACTCTCCCGAGACGGGTGGTGTGAAGGGTGACGACGATTGGGGGGCTGGAAAAGGGAGCAAAGGAGGCTGGGAGAATGTGAGGAAAGGGAAGAGAGTACGGTACCGTAGGTAAGCGAGGGAAGAGCCAGGGAAGCTCAGCACTGTGGGAGATCTCGTGGGAGAACGGGGCTGAAGAGAAACGAATTCTGAATTTCTGATCATCTCGGCGTCTACCAGCTCGTCTATATTCTCCGGTTTTGGAATGTCTGTTTTCAATCAGCCAATCAAACACCTTATATTCCAGCCCAGCCACAACTCGATGTAAAACCTCCTGATTGAGACTGCGCAGACGATCAGACGATCAGCAGCAGCAGCAGCAGCAGCAGCAGCGGCGAGACAACTCAATCGGGCAATCGGAACATTTCTCAATCTTCAACGCCCTCGGAATCCATTCCAACGGATCGGGTCTAATGGATTTGTCTCCTGTATTGTGCTTCTATGGCCAATCAAACTCAAAGACAAGGTATTCGTATTCGACATGTATCCGTCTGCACCCATGGTTTCGAAAAGTAGATAGAATATTCAGATCCGTGGGGTATGCGCCTATATGCCAATCGTATGTCTCATATTATCAGCAGAACCATGCCCGTTTACAAGCAGTGACATGCTCAAATTACCATGATTATATTGGCTGTGTTTGACTAGTTCTGCAATGAGCGCTCGCATAGCGGACGTCGGGGCTGGCTGCTGCCTTCGAGGCGATAGCCGCAGGTCTCTTCTTGTGGACGATGAGATAAATCACAACACAGCTGCAGCTCTGTATTCGGCAATCTGTACTTTTTATACCCTACAGATATCTGCAACCTGGACTTATAGCCTGGACTCATAGCGCTTTCCATGCTTGAGACACTTCTGGTCATTCAATCGTTTCCTCGACTAAGGCAAGGTCAGATGCTGCGAGCTAATATGCCTTGTAGTGACGAATAATCGTGTCTTTCATATTGACTCGCAGCATCTGACCTTGCCTTAGGGGGCCTCGTCTGAGTCCACGAACCTTTTTTTTCTATTTAAAAAAGGTCGCGGTCAACGCGTCGTATTTGAGGGTGAGTCTTGGACACTGGCAGCCACTGAGAAGCATTGAATACGACTCAAGAACAATTCTAGAGGGCTCTTCAAGATGATCACAGCTAGAATACAGAGTTGTTCGATACCCTGACAGTATCTTGGTTCTTGATTGACTGCCCGATGATGGCCAGGATTTCGACGCATGACCTCCTTCGAACGAACACGAATCACAAAGTCATACCGCGAATTTACAATCTGTCATGATCATCAGAAACGACCATTACTGAGAGCATGCCTTCATTGGAATGCTGTAGTATACGAAGTGCTTTGGCTTTTATTAGAGCGATTCTGCCGTATCGCTTTGTTTTGATACAGCTTACACTAGATCACAGGAAACGACTCAAGCTCCAGAGTCGAATAAGATGAGTGATTTCCTGTTCTGCAAGTTCCGCTTATTAAACGTGCAAAATTGTTGAAATTAAGAGCTGATACTGAAGCCGACAAACCTCATTGCACGCTACATTACATCGCTGTTGGCGAGTATGCCGTGTGAGCTACAGTGTTACATACTCAATTCCTTTGAGTCCTCAATTGTTGCCACCGCTATGAATCCTGAGCTATGGCAAATATATGATCGTGAGAAGTTCTCTCGGCCCTCCACATCCTCTAGTCTAGAGCGTGATTCGCCTCGCTGTACTACCACGCTTTAGTCCTGTGATTCTCCGTATACGAGCGGTGATGTTTAGAGAAAGAATACACGACCTAAAACGAATCGAGCTTGTTGTCAGAGCAAAATATGGTCTCTTCACGATCTAGCATCACGGCCAGCATTTCTGCGAGCTCCTGGATGGAAATCTTATTATAGATTTTATAGACCGTAATCCATTCCAACGGATCGGGTCTAATGGATTTCTCACCTGGATTGTGCTTCTATGGCCAACTAAACTCATAAACAAGGTATTCGTATTTGACATGTACCCGTCTGCATCCATGGTTTTGGAAAGGAGAATATCCAGATGCGTGGGGTATGCGCCGAACGTCATTTGGTAGCCTAATATTATGCACTAGGGATTACACAGCGCTTTACCTACCAGTGATGAAATATGGTAATGATATTGTCTCGCTCAAGCTTCAAATTTACAACTCGTCCCTTATGTCAAAGGTCAATTCCTGTTGTGGCCTCGAATTGAGGGCTACAAGGAACACTAGTGGTTTTATCTGATGATTAATAGAGTATGTACACATATATGTAACAACATGAGTTTGATAGCTATAGGCGTTATGCTCTATTTTGATCTTGTAGTAGTGGTATCAACAGCCGCTTGACCTACTACCTCCAGTTCGGCGATTGATCACAGACCGTGAGAATGATATGATCAGGCCCATCGTCGTTGCGGTTGAATGCAACGATCACAGAGGGTGTCAAGATGGCTTTTGATCCTTGTCTATCACAAGCACGAAAGACGATTCGTTGAATTCATCATATTCCGTAACGGACACAACCGCTAATGGATTTCAGGCTACGTTGTTATCGAGGCTAAGCCAACACTCCTTCAGATACTTCATGCTCAAGCTGCATGAACAAGGAATAGATCATCGTGATGAGTTCCTTGAGACCATCGATATCGTCCAATCTGTAACTCATCTCACTCCGTTCCACCACCACCGCCTCATCCTGTAGTGTCCCAGTCGCTATCGCATGTAAGTAGCGTGGTGTAAAACTGATCTTTGTCAGGTAGACTTTGCGATGGTGCACGGAGAACGAATAGACGACTCGAAAGGCTGCTGTTCTGTCGTCGAATTGTAGCATCTTCTTGCTGCGATCTAGCATCATGGCGAGCAATTCCGCAAACTCCTGGGCGAAAATCTTATCATAGATTTCATAACCCGTCGAGCCGTCTCGACTTTTGCACTCTACACTGATGACCGGATTCCCGGACCGCCTGATCCTGACGCATCCATCGTTGATGACGACGCATCCAGGATGAGCTTTAGAGAGCTTGATGTTGTAACGCGCATGGTCTGGCGAGATCTGCAAGGGCGAATCAAAATGCCTCACAGTTTCTGATGCGTCTAGAACGTATTGCAATAAGTGAAAAAAGGCCCTTTCTGTCCTCGACTCTAGACTTATCTGATCATCCGAGGAGACTGAGGTTAAAGACTGAAGACTTGTAGATTTCGGGATAGACTGGACCGAAACGGCCGAACTAGGGCGGGAGGTTGCATCTCGATCAAGTTTCCTGCGCTTCAGAACATGGGTTGGCAGCGGTGGCTCGTTCATGATATCGTCCGGATCGGTGTCGAGTGATTCAATCGCCGACACTAAGTCTTTGACAACGTCATAAAACGTGGCGAGAGTCGAGGCACGCGGCACTGATGAAGACCCCAATTCTCGAATCATTGTCTTAGTCATATCGCGAGCCTTGTGCTCTATGGGCTGAAGCAATTCAGCTAAGACAGGATCTGTGGTATCGAAGTTTCGAAAATCGGAGGCAAGCAATTCTCGCCATGGCTTGACAATGTCTTGCACGTTGAGCAACTCTGTTTCTCTGTCCGTCCACTGGCTTCCAGAAAGTGTAATCCAATATTTCCTGCTCATGACGAGGTTTAAGCGAGCTTGATCGATGCTATTACTAGGTTGAGAAATTTTATGGCTTTTCGTGTGAAAGTTCTCGTGGGCATGTAACTTTTATATTGCAAGATGGATACCGTAGATATTTTTCAGACCGTGTGTGCGCGAGACAAACCATCACATCGCGTAAGGGGCATCAGTAGAAGCACCCTGCCGATGTGGAGTTCAGCCACATATCGCGTCCAGGTTCGGTGTGGCTTTCTCGCACCTACCTACTGTAGGTAGTACAGTACGGGACCGTACCGTGCCCACAGAGGCAATTCCCGTGCTTGTACGATTCCGTGACAAGTAATGGCACGCAATCAACATATGCATTCAAGGTTGTGAATCGATATACAAGGCAACTGTCATGATCCGACACGTCCTAAGACAGTAACCACTGTATTCCTTCATATAAAGAATCAAATGTAAAATGTCAGTCCTTGGGAAATGGTGAGGACGTGATATATCCAGGCACGGTGTCATGGATTGAATTTTTACGGTACAATTTAAATTTGCACTCTGCTCAATAACCAAATCATCCTTGAGCACACGACACCCAAAGACCTCCAACAAACCACCTCGGCCCACGTTACTCATGGCCCTACACTCCTCTGGGCGGTTATGACGGGCTATAGGTGTATAGTGAGTCAACAACAACTTTATGGTCGAACCTATACCCTTTGATCAATAACATACCTAGAGACAAGTTATTCTTTCTACAAGCGGACTATGAGCATCATGAGCATATACGTTGCAGCCCCATTAATTACATCACGCATATACGTGCCTTGCTGGACGTGATCTATACAAGCATTCTATGAGCTCCTCATCCAGAATTGAAGCGATTCAGTCGTGTATTACAGCTCTTCCAGTACACACGAGCGATTCTGTCGATGTGCATGCGCGCTTCATGCAGGCAGCCTCATCATTGCCCTGTATTCTTAGACCGGTACTGCTTGTACGCGCCCAAGCATAAGTACCACAGTGATGCCGGGAAGCAATTGGGCGTATCGTGTGGCGTGCATGCTGCTCTGGATGTGGTACCGCTAAATGGCCACCGAGATGTTATGCCCTGATCGCTGCCGAAAGTGACCTGGACCGACCTACAATACCAGCTGAGCAGGCAACCATCAGATATGCCTTGTGGTCGTGGACAATTATGTCTCGTATACTCATCGGTCGCTTCTGTCAATGACTGCTGGGCTACATCCGACACCATTGGGACTGGTCAACGCGCCGTCGCGTGAGGAATAAGTAGACACCAGCAGCCGCTGGAAACCATTGAAAACAACTCAAGAACAATTCCCGAGAGCTCTTCAAGTTAATCACAGGTTGAATTCAAGGTTCTCCAGCTCCGAGTCGGTACTTTGATCCTTGCTTGACTGTTCTGTGTGAGCGTGGGCTTTGGCGCACGGCCACTGTCAACCACTAATCACGTCAGCTAATTCCGAAGCTCTAAAATTTCGAGCATCGAATCTTGCATCAGACACAACACTCTCGGCTTGTTGAACCAAGCCGTATGCTGGATAAACGACGGACTCGTGCACTGAGACCACGAGTGGACGTGAAAAACCTGGTATCGATGCTTTCCGCTGCTACAACATAACTTTGTCCTCGAGTCTTATCCAGCATGATCTTGCAGTCACATGAAGAAGGCCATACGATTCGTATCGGTTGCAAAGAATCTCCTTACGCTTGCCCTCGCGACTTTTCCCTCTCTAGTTTCCGTCTTGTGCTGTCGCTATTCCATGGTCCTTTCGCTCCAAGGTCGAGGACATCCATTGTGAAAATTCTTGTGAGATTCCGTGACACCCTTGGTGTGTTGGCATATCATTATTTTGAGCCTCATTGTCTAGAACTGGCTGCAACCGTTGGAGAAGACAGAGCAAAAGATGCAGGATCGTTCTGCAACTGCTATGTGTACACCGAACGATCTTTTTTTCCATTGTTAGTCATATCTCCGTGTCTGTTGTCATGGCACTGGCAGGAGGCTTCAGTGTTCGAATCGACCCATTCCCCGCAGAGATTTGCCTTTGCGTACTCTCCGGCACAAGAGCCTTGAACAGTGGATAATTTGATGCTCTGTGATGAACTTAGGTCCCACCATCACAAAGACTATACTTTCATTAAAACTTTTGGCAAACGTAGTACTTTTGTGCTTATTAGAACGTTGTGTTGTATTGCTTGAAGGAGATACCGGTACCGGCAGCTCGTATGAGACGATAAACCTTAGCTTAAGCTCTGGGATTGGTTGAAATGTCGCAGTTGATCGTGCCAGCTTTGCTCGTGCAATGTGCAACATTGATGAAATTCATGGCGAAAATTCATTGCACTCTACTTCATTGTTGTTGGCAAGTACGTTGTATTAGCTACAGTGATTTGTGCGAATTTAGTCACTCGAAAACGGAAGTTCCCGGCCTGCACACCCAGACCGTCTGGAATACAAGTCCTTATTACAATTGCTTCAGCACGACTGTTGTGACTCTACTACTATCTAGCCACTCGAATCCTATCTGATCTTAAAGTCTACTTGCTCAAGTGGCTACTGCTGTGCTATCCATGCTGTATGTGTTTGCGATGAACAGAGTTTTGATATGCTGCAACAATATTCAACTCCGACTTATGCCTGGAATTTCCTGCTTCCATTCGTGCTTTTGTGGCACACTTATCTTAGACAAACTGTAGGTGGGCATCGTCATCACAGCACTCATTCAGTGGATCTGATGAAACTTCTCCAAGAATTGGGGTTATACTCGACTTGTGGATAATCTCCCACTTGTCTTGAA
Organism: Taphrina confusa; assembly: GCA_005281535.1. Lineage (NCBI taxonomy): Eukaryota > Fungi > Ascomycota > Taphrinomycetes > Taphrinales > Taphrinaceae > Taphrina > Taphrina confusa. The sequence continues at coordinate 4,689 of RHGJ01000021.1, read as the reverse complement.
GTAATTTTCCCGACCTACAGCTTTGTTGACAGCTGTTCTTCCAGATATATCTTGCGGACACTGATACATTTGTGGCGACCGTATCGTCACCACAACATACCAGAAGATATGTAGCATGATCTACATGACACTTGTTCTGCACATGAAAACAAAGTTCAATCATGATCTACTGCTAGAGAAATTGCATCATACTCATACGGGCGGATCGAAGAATGCAAAATTCGATAGTCGTACTTGGTCAATACTGCTGCATCGCACGATCTCCAAGATTGCATTGTATGCAGACGAGTACAACGCATATACACGGTACTGACAAAGCACTCTTTAGAATGATACTTGCTCGTACGTGTCAGCTACAACATACACACGGATATGTGGATCATATGCGCCATCTCGAAGCTGCATGGGTATCATACATAAGCCGTCTTCCCTAGTGTGTATAATCTCGTGTCTAGCTCTGAACAAGATAGCAATTGCAAATTGTCATCAGACTTGATATCGGAAATCAAAATGAATATGTTAAGTAAGACCACGACTCACAATTCGCGAAAGCATGGACTGTCCGTCCGACATCTGATGTGGCAGAATCGTGCATAGCACATGAAGCCTATGTGCGAGGCGGGTGCAGTCAATAGCGAGCTCAAGTTATCGATACCTATCAATCTTTATTTGAGCACTGAAGATATTGAATGTCACGTCTACGTGGATTTAGCAAATGAGCTTGATCAAACGCTATCGCTAACACTGAAGACAGTAGCTGCTGTGATCAGATTCTCACAATATACATACGAATACGGAGAATCTGGGCTAATTTGCATTAATTCCAAGACTAAGCTAGCGCTCCGGAAGACACATCATACTCAAGTTGCATGAGTAGCGAATATATGATCGTGATAAGCTCTCTCAGACCATCCACATCATCCAGTCTATAGCTCGACTCACTTCGCTCTACTACAACGCTTTCGTCCTGTAACTTTCCGTGCACGAGTGCTTCCAAATACTCGGGAGAGAAATTGGTTCTAGTCAAATACGCTCGGCGGTGGTGTACAGAGAAGGAATACACGACCCAAAACGAATCAAGCTTGTTGCGGAAGCGGAACATGTTTTTCTCTCGATCCAAGATCATGGCAAGCATCTCTGCATACTCCTGAGCGAAAATCTTGTCATAAATCTCATATCCCGTTGATCCCTCGCGACTCTTGCATTCAATGTTGATCACCAAGTTGTGAGATTGTCTGATTCTGATGCAGCCGTCATTGATAACAGTGCAACCAGGATGTCGAGAAGAGAGCTTGATGTTAAAGCGTACATGATCCGGCGAGACTAAAAAAAGGGGGAGGACCTTTCTCACTGTCGCTGATACCATCACCACGTATCGTAAAAGTTGAAAGAAAGCCCGCTCTGTCATCGACTCCAGACTGATCTGGTCATCCGAGGAGACGGAGTTTATGGACTGAAGACTACTTGATCTCGGTATGGAGGCATCTGAGCGAGCTGAATCAGGACGTAATTTTGCATCACGGTCGACTTTCCTCCGCTTTACCACATGCTTCGGAGAGGGTGGCTCTGTCGTAGTATCCTCAAGATCAGCACCAAGAGCTTCGAGCTTTGACACCAGCTGACTGACGTCTTCGTAAAAGGCACTGAGCATCGCACCACCAGGAATTGAGTTGGAGTACAGTTGGATAAGCTGAGCAGCATCTACCTCGCGAGCTTTAGACTGAATTGGATCGAGTAACACAGAGAGAACAGGATCGGTCATGTCGAAAGTGCGAAATTCTGGTCGAAGTAAATCTCGCCATGGTCTGACAGCATCCTCTACATTCAGAACTTCTGTCTCGCGAGCAGTCCACTGACTTCCTGGCAGTGTAATCCAGTACTTTTGCGCCATGATGAAATCCGATTCGAAAGAAGTGTTGGCACAGATTATCGAAGGAGTTGTTTTGTGGGTGACAGCACGAGCAGGTGTACCGTACTGGAGATGAAAAGCCACTGGCGGTGGGCGTGGCTTTGACGCGATGTACGGTGAGTCCAGGAAATTCGTGATCGTATGCCAACAAGATGGGGACTCACCCTCCATATATACCAATCGACCCAGATCGAAACGATCAAGGCCCAAAATCTACTTCCTGCTGCGCAACGGAAACCCTTGACTTTCCTATCCTCTGGTTGGTGCAATAGGTTGGTACAGTTGAGGGGAATAATACAACTTTGCTCACCTTAAATTGTCGCAATGTACCAATTTGACTTTCCTATCCTACGGTTGGCCCAATAGATTGTAACGTCGGATTATCTCAACTTTCTGTCCTCCCTTTGGTCCTACAGATTGCAGCATCGGATTATCTGAACTTTCTGTCCTCCGTTTGGTGCAATGAATTGCTACAGCGTAAGAAAGAATTTCAAACTGAGTCCAGAGTGTTGCAATATGGGCCGACTCTGTCAACAAGTAACTTTCTGCTAATTTATCAACATTGAGTAGCACTTATTCTTTATTTGCGCTTGAGAGAGACCTACTGTCATGAATTCAGTATGTCTCTACAGCAATCTATCCAGCAGACAAACCCTTTGACGACAATACCAGCCATCTTCACTATTATAAAGTGGTACTTCTCTTCAAGTATAGTATAAGTAATGACATCGATCTGATATTCACAAATTTCAAACACGCTAACAATACTACAATTAGTTGACTAGTCGTCACATGTTGTCTGGTCAGCTCATTGCCAGCGTGTTATAACCAATATATTGCTACAACAATCTGGTATTATGCAAGGCCATTTAAGACGTCGCAATTTATCGCAGGCATCGACAGCCTGGAATGATACATTATCGATTTTTTTTCCATAGCCATATACTCTGAGACTAGATCTAGGTCTGGAATGTCATACTTTTGTGGTTTTACAACTGTTCACTCCGCTAGAGCTACTTTTATATTTTCTATTTCCATATCATACACATGATGGCAATTTAAACTCCAAATTCTGGACACATCTACGTCGCTAGTGTTCTTGCAACAACCACGACATTTGGTGACGCAGCAGTATTGATGAAAATGTGAACGTCATGTTCTGCTCGAATCAGGACCTTACAGTTCGGATCTTGACATTTTCTCTGGTTTTGCTCGAATCACAACTTTGCAGCTGGGTGCTCACAGTTTCGCTCGAATCACGACCTTGCAGCTGGTTTACGACTTTGCACGACTTTATTGTTGAATTCTCACTGTATTGCTCGAGTCACGACTTTGCAGCTGAATTCTCACTGTTTTGCTCGAATCAGCACTTTCAGCTGGGTGCTCACTGGCTTGCTCAAATCACGCCTTCCAGCTCAAATCACGACTTTGCGGGTAGAACTTCAGCTTTGCAGCTAGAACCTTCTTTTTAGCTCAAATCAAGACTCTGCAGCTTGAATCTCGACATACCCCGGGTTTTGCTCGGATCACGACTTTGCAGCTGGATTCTCACTATTTCGCCCAAATAACGACTTGGCAACTAGGGTTCTCGCTGTTTTGCTGAAAACTCCTCTTTTGCTCGACTCACGACTTTGCAGCTGAGTCCTCACGAATCACGACTTTGCAGCTAGAATCTCAACTTTGCAGCTCGAATGACGACGTTGCAGTCCAAATCTCAGCTTTCCAGTTCGAATGTCAGCTTTGCAGTTTGAATCTCGACTTTTACCCCTGTTCTGCTTGAATCTCAGCTTTGCAGCTCGAATGACGACTTTGCAGGTCGAATCTCAGGTTCCGAGCTTGAATGACAATGTCGCAGTCCAAATCTCAGCTTGCCAGCACGAATCACGACTTTGTAGCTCGAATCTGAGCTTTGCAGCTCGAATGACGACGTTGCAGTCCAAATTTCAGCTTGCCAGCACGAATCAAGACTTTGCAGCTAGAATCTCAGGTTTGCAGCTCGAATGACGACTTTGCAGCTGGCATCTCAGCTTCCTAGCACGAATGACGACGTTGCAGTCCAAATCTCAGCTTCCCAGCACGAATCACGACTTTGCAGCTACAATCTCAGCTTTGCAGCTCGAATGAGGACTTAGTAGCTACAATCTCAGCTTTGCAGATAGAATCTCAGCTTTCCCATTTCGAATCACGACTTTGCAGCTGGGTTTTCACGAATTACGACTTTGCAGCTGGAATCTCAGCTTTACAGCTCGAATCTTGACTTTGCAGCTGGAATCTTGACTGTTTTGCTCGATTGTATATGTTTCAAATCACGACTTTCGCTCGATTTTACCCAGGACTTTTGCTCGATTGTATCTGTTCCAAATCACGACTTTTGCTCGATTGTACATAGTATAATGCAAGGCCGTTTCAGACGTCGCGATTTATCGCCGACGTCGACGGCCTTGCATGATACGTTAGCAACTTGAATTTTGTGTAGCCTTCTAGCCTAGGACTAGATCTAGGTCTGAGAAGTCTTACTTTTGCGATTTTACATCTATTCATGACGCTACAGCTGTTCTTCTATTTTCTATTTTTGGATGTCACACGTGCATGCAATCTAAACTCTAAAATTGTGGATTATATATGTCGTCGACGTTCTTACGCTAATCTTCACATTTGGTGATGCAGAAAGTTATGTCTTTGGCAAAGATAGTACTGACATTCAGGGTTAGGGTTAGGGTTAGGGTTAGGGTTAGGGTTAGGGTTAGGGTTAGGGTTAGGGTTAGGGTTAGGGTTAGGGT